>JBBMFX010000037.1:18154514-18165326 GCA_037832545.1 Rhabdalestes septentrionalis | reverse complement strand
TGCTTAAGTATGGATATTTCACATGCATCAGCATCCCACACATTCATTTATATAGATATCTCCAGTTCCTGCATACATACATGCATGCTTGACTGAAACAATAAGTCAATCAAGGTCTGTGTTAAAGAGTTTTTTTTTCTTATATCTAGGTAGATAGCTCTTCCTTTACTTAGCCTCTCAAGAGCTGGAATAAAGGCCTTACATATTAGATCTTCTACCAGCATATTTAGGAATGGACAGAGGAATCAGCCGCATTTTCACTTACAATGGGTGGGATTCATTGAGTAAGTTAATGTTATTGTTAAAATTTTGTCCCTGCCTTGTGCTGGTAGAGCCTGTATAGGCTCCTGGTACTCGCAAACTTAGTAAAGATTAAATGGTAACAGAAGATGAATGAATACACTTTACTAGCTTTGGACACAAATGATTGAATTTCTTTATATTGTAGGGGTGCTAGAAAAAATTAGCATTACTGTAGAGGTGTTTTCTACAGTTTATGACATGTCTGTCAGGGTTAACCACTGGATTCCAGGAAAAACCACTAAACATGCTATTCAAACTTTTCTGGGCTGGGTTTTTGCAGCTAACTGAAGTAAGAAAGCGTTGGAATCACCTACACGTTTTCCAGCATGTTAATATAAGTAACACTACACCCCACTATCCTAAGAGTCTGACCTTTCGCACACATAAAAAATGTAATATATTTTGAAATGAATAATGCATTCTGTGAGAAAAATTCATTTGTCCTCTGCAGTTCTCAATAGGTTGAATGTTTTATTTCCAGCATTGTCTAAAACTTATCCAATCTAGCAATACATCTGTGGGCAAAGACAGAATTTATCAGTTGATGTATGCAGTCCTACGTGCTTATATGTTGCTTCTGAACACAGCGTATCCCATCAGAATTTAGAACTGGCACTAGCTATTTATGAAATTGCATTTTAATATTAGCATAAATGTTGGAATGCAAATGAATGGGTTGTTTTTTCAGACTTACGTGGCTGTGAATAATTCACTTGTGGGCACACTCAGGTGCACAAGGGGAATATGTGTGTTTGTCTGTGAGTGTGTGTGTGCGTTTAACCTTCCAAGTTCTAACTCTACCTGATAACTATGGAAATGAAGAGGGGCATGAACCGCATCTGAATCAAACCTAGTTGCCGTCCCAGGCTGTCAGCCTGAGTCCCTGGTTGCTGAGGATTTATGATGGGAGTGGACTGATGTGCTGCTCGCCCCTCCACCCAGCCCCATTTCAATGCAGCTAATCGCCGCCCCCTACTTGGTCTCCTGCCCGCATCTCCTCTCTGACTGACACTCCTCAGGCTATAATGATTCTCGCCAGGCTGTTCAGGTGCACCGAGACACAAAGTCAAAGCCAGCCGTCAGAGGAGGGATTTAGAGCTCTGAAAGTGGGAAAAGACAAAGACTCTTTCTCTCCCACTCACTCGCTTGGGCACACGCACACATCCCTACACAAACACTGACGAGCCACTTTAATTGGGTACACTTGCCTCGTAATTACACTCATTGTCCATTTTATCAGTTCTACTATATAGGAGCACTTTGTGGTTTACAATTACAGGCTGTGGTCCATCTGTTTCTCTGCATCATTTGTCAGGACCCCTACAGGACCACCAGTGAGAAGGCATTATTTGGGTGGTGAATTAGTCTTAGAACGGCAGTAACACTTAAATGTCTCTAATAGAGTGGACTGTTATTGGACACGTGTTTAAAAACTTAAACAGCACTTCATTTCTAACACACACTAACAGGCCACTACCATGTCGGTGTTACCACTGTGCAGAGAATGATCTACCACCTAAACAGTACTGGCTCCATAGTGGGTGCGTGGACGTCCTGACCAGACCAATGGGCCTAAAAATTGACGCAGAGAAACAGATGGCCTACGGTCTGTCATTGTAAACTATAAAGTGCACCTTTGTCTTCAGTAGAGCTGATAAAATTGTGTAGATAATTAGTGTAGATACAGTGACGTGGCTTGTCGATGTAAAGCGCTGAGCAAATGTTAGAGACCACACTTTTAATGACAGGTTAAAAAATCTGAAACAAAAAAAAAATTGCACCGAAGCTTCAACAAGCTTAATCACATGTTTCAGTATTTAGCGTGTCCACCATTGACTTTTATTACAGTTTTCATTCTTACCAGGAGACTTACTTTTAGGTTTTTTAAGTAAATGAAAGTTCAGTCTTAGAAATGTGGTGCTTCAGCTCACCACCCAAAAGTGATCCAAATTATTTACACTCTCCAATCCATAAAACTGTCCTCCACATATCAGATCTCCAGTCTGTGTGTTCTAGTGCAGATATTCTTTTCTCAATAACAGCTTCTTGAAGAGCTACACACTCTCTCAGACCCAGTGTTGAGTCATCTCCTCTCGGCATGGATGGACAGAAACACCTTTTCAGGTCTGAAGTGAGAGTGGAGCTTGGTTTTCTCCTCTTTTTCAAAGATGAAATCTTCATACACTGTTCATCAGACAGCATCAGTGTTGGTGGTGTACGAGGTCTCGCATGGTTGTTAGCAGAAATTCTTAGGAATTCTATTGTTACACAATTATTTGCCTTCACCAGTCAGCTTCACATTATTAAAATTGTTTTCCATGATATGAAGAGCAAGTGCTGATTAAATAAGTGATCTTTTTCAGCAAAACATACTGAAACTATTTTGGGCAAAATTAGTTTAATTAATTAAACCATTTAAGGACTTTAATTCTGATGAGTGCTGAAATTCCAGGGGATACAATGTGTGGGATATGATGTCATTGCTAGTTATACTCCAGGAGAGTTCTTAATTTTAGTCTGTGTACTGATAGTACCACATTTTTCACATCAGGGCTTTTCTGAGAGAAAAATAAATAAATAAATTTATTGAGCTCCGGTTGGCTTCACATTTTCTTCAGGTTCAAAGCCTGTGTCAAACAATAACAGTATTATCCTGGGCCTACCCCTTCCTTACTTTGTCTCTGCCCTTTCAGCAGGATTAGTATTTCAGTTTTTCTCTTCACTTCAAGCTTCTGACATTTATTAGCCTACTTTTAAGAATGTGCTCCAATCAGGTTTGGGCCAAAATTTCAGGATTAAAGTTCTACCTCAGGACCAGAGTTGCTCTACAGCACTGCAGTACCCAGTGCAGCTGTCAGTGTCCCTGATATCATTAAAGCTCTCTTGGCATTTCCTCCAACATGTTCCTCCCTAGCTGTGTGCTGTGAAGCGCCAGTGCCATCTCAGAAGCCCCCTCTGTTACTGTCTGCAAACGGCCTCAGGGGAGTTTCACCCTGCTTGGGGATGATCTAAGTGAATCAGGGGCCATCTCTCTAGGGACACCACCCCTTCTCGAGCAGCTGGTCACTGGTGTCTGAATCCCACCCAGAAAAGACGGAATACCAATTAGAGTGGCCCTCCAGCTGCAGGGAGGAATCCTTCGTTCAGCTCTGGCCTTCGCCTGACAGCTCAGGGCATCCGAGTTACTGCGAACGGAAGCAGGATGTTAGCCACCCTCTCGCGATTTGCCTGTAATACCCGGCAATGTTTGCAAACTTCGCACTGGCATCTCCCCAACTGTGACAGTGGAGAACGGGGAGCCATTGCCGTGGTGACAGCGGAAGACTGCAAATTGCGTGGGTCTGCATTTTGAGTTTTTTTCTGATGCGGCCTGTCAGACGGAGTTTGGAGGCGCGGCCATCGCTGCCCGCTAACTTCACTTAATGGCAGCGCAATATGTTGACGAGGGGATAACGTGAGCATGCATATTTCATGAGCGCTGTTCCTCAGTTCCTGACCCCTACTGGTCCTGCTCTGGATTAAACATGAAGCTACGCTTTCATTCTGCTGGGTTTGGGGTCTTTGTGCTTGCTTCAAGCTGTGATAGCCGCAAACATGGACCAGGCACTAATGAGGGGGATGAGGGAAGAGACAAACTTCAATGATGTTACTGAAGTTCAAGTTTGTTCCATTCAGTTCACTTAAAGTTTATTTATATATCTTGTTTTTAATGTCATTATGGCTTTTTTCAAACATAGGTCTCAAATGGCTTCCCAGAAGTCCATGTCCAGACCCCTATTGAGCAAGCCTAGGGCAACACTGGCTGAAAAACTTTACAAGAAGAAGCAAATGAGAGGAACATAGACTCAAAAAAACTCTGGATGCATTGTTAAACCTCTAACTTGGGTTGTCCCATGTGGTGGTGCATATTAGTCCTAGCCTTTAACTAACACTCAGTTGAGCCAATAGAGCGAGTACTGGCTGACCCTTCTTGGTGATGAACCAGTTTTAACCCAGCAGTGACATTGATTTATACTCAAACTAGCACCTCAGATATTAATATGTAACTAATATGCATATATAATATACAGCACCGAGCCATCAGAGGTGCTGTGGTCAGTAACTGTTTAATGATGAGTGAAGTAGAGCAGCTGTCAAAACGTTCATGGTTATAAATGAGCAGTCTCTCATTGTTTGTCATTTGTAATAAAGTGGCCAGTGAGTGGAAATACAGGTTAAGTGTTCTTAATAAAATGACCAGTGAGCTGAAGTACACTGTAGGTGTTTCTAATAAAAAGGTCCAGGAAGATGCTTCTGGTTTACAGATGGTAAACATGGTAAATAAGCAGCAATACAATGAGACACATGCTGCGGACAATTAAAGAGACACATGTTTGCAAAGAGTGTGAACCTAAATGAAGTATGGAGCTAAATACGAATGATAACAGAAGTAGAAATAGACCATTTGAATGAATGACTGTTCATTACATGTGGAACATTCAGGTGTGGCTTCCATGACTGCATACGGTCTGATCTTGTGCATGTGTTTTTATGTATTTTCCACAGACATCACTGCAAAAGAGTTCATGGAGCGGCGAGGGGGCTTAAGGAGCCGGTATGAGCTTCTGGGGGACTTCCTTTCCGAAATGCTGTCCGTAAGCTTGGACGAAATTAACATCTTCAGCCTCATGGAGGTACGGGACAGGACCCTGGACGTGCGCTTTTCCGTGCACAGCGCCTCCTTTTTGCGGGCCGAGAGGCTGCACGGATACCTCGCCGCACATAAACAGAAGGTAAGTCATCCCCAAGAAGAGCAGAAGAGCTTTTTGCTCCCAACTCTCATTTCGTATGGATGTGGAAGGGTAAGGCTGAATATCGGCGAGGTCTCTGATGGCAGAGAGCTTCGTCTCCCGCGACTTGCAATGCACAGTGCAATAAACAATGGAAGAATTACCATTTACACTCAGTTTGCGTACCAGGAGCCGATTACTGCTCTGTAATGCGCATTCAGTGTAATTGTGAAAATAATAGTTTTGTTCCTGCTTCTCTTTCTTGTAAGTGCAGAAAATATTCATCTTTGAAATCTTTTTTTTTTCTCGCCTGTTCTTTTTGTATGCTCTGTTTGCTTGATAATTAATTGCCGTTGCCGTCGGCAAGTTATAGGCTAGCTTTGTGTGTGAACATGGCTATAAATATAGTAACTTTCAAGAAACAGAAGCAGAAACAAGGTTGCAAAAGTTGGAGCTGCCATCTCAATCACCCAAGCCTACGCAGCTGTCAGTCTCACCTGTTGATGGCAGGTTTTGCACAAGCTCTGTTACCTTCAGCCCATAGAAACAGGATGAGGATCCTTCTCTCAGATTAATTACTCGACTTAAGAAGTCTTGTGGAAATGCTGGGCCACCGGCCGTCTGTTTGTTTGTATGTAACAAGTGCATATGTGCTTACCATCCATTCACATGGAAGCAGAGAAGAGCTTCAGGTGCCATTTGCCAGCCCTTCATTCGGATGAGCTGGAGCCTCGGAGGGAAGACGTTGATCAGAATGAGATGTGAAGCGTAACGTGCCGAGTGAGAGATGGAGAGAGAAGGCTTGGAGAGAGAGCAGGGGAGAGGAGGAGGAGGAAAAGGAGAGCCGGCGAGGGCTGGGGTTATTAATGTTTGGAATTCTAATGCTGGGAAATACCAGACAGAGGGCTCACTCACTTTTCTTCTTCTCCCTCGCCCACTCCCTCACACTCTCTTGCCTCTGCTAGTTCTTCCTTTCATTACTCAGAGCTAAAAGTTTGACCAGGAAAAAGTGAATGTTTACGTAGATGAGCTCA
Source organism: Rhabdalestes septentrionalis (assembly GCA_037832545.1). Taxonomy (NCBI): domain Eukaryota; kingdom Metazoa; phylum Chordata; class Actinopteri; order Characiformes; family Alestidae; genus Rhabdalestes; species Rhabdalestes septentrionalis. The sequence goes on along the minus strand of JBBMFX010000037.1, from coordinate 18,159,220 downwards.
TTAATATGGAGGATGTGATTCCGTCCACCTGATGTAACTGGAGAGACTACGCGAATTGGATACGTTTTGTGTCATGAGAGAAAACTGTTTTCTTAAACGTAGCAGATCTGCACACTATACTCTTAGCGAAAATGCCTCTAAGTAGTTCCAAATTAAAAAGGCTCTTTGATAGGTTTTTGAAGCCATAAAGACATTTAAAGAAGGTTCTTTACACAGGGATTCCATAATAAAGAAAAAACATTTTACCAGCCAAACAACCTTCTATGCATTGAAATGATTTATTGAGAGGCATTAATATTAAGAAGATATAGTTTATCTTAAAGTCTGCATTGATTGTCACAGGCACACCAGAAAGTGACCATTCTTTGCTATTTAAGTATCCACTATACTTGTTCCTATAGATTATCCACTATGTCGTGAGACCTGAGTGATTATCAGCTATATTCATCTGTATTAGATATATATAGTCTGGGTTAGGTTTAGGTTTAGGGTTAGATTCGTGAATGTTAGTTTGGTCAAATCTACATCAAATTTATAGTAATGCTGACTGATATTTATTTGAATATTTGTTAAAAAGAAACATTTATAAAGAATCTGCAGTGGCATCTCAGGATAAGTTTTTACACAAAGGGTATATTTAGATTAGCTATCAATCATTAAATTTTTTTTATCAGTTTGTTTTATATGAATTGTTGTTAAATGAAATCATAATTGCATAATGTATGGTGTCATTCACTCTGCAATTATTCAGAAATTATATGGTGCATATTAATTACTATGAATTAGATAGTATGTAGATTAAAAAGCTATAAACTAGAGGCCGGAACATATTTTTTGTACAGTTTCGTTTGAATTGGGATTGTATTAATGATCATTTAATCTTCTACAGAATAGACTGACATATTTGATCTAAACACCAGAAAGTATTTTTATTTTATACGTATATTCTGTGTTTAGTACATTTTTGAATGCTTGATTGTTTGTTTTAATCCAGTTGTAATATTGAGAATTGCTGTTATTTGATTTGATAGAGTGTACATTTAAACACTAGAAAGGATCATTTTTGTGTTATTCTATTAAATTTTAATAAAGTATCAATTCATACTTTGTTCTAGTTAGGTTATCTGTCCTGAGATAACGCAGCTTTAGCATTCGTGTTTCCCGTGATGGAATCATCCTCATTCCATAAGTTCATCATCCTCAAGTTTCTCACATCTGAAGCTGCCTAATTTTTCTCAGCTTCCTACAGATGAGGTGAAACCTGTCAGACCTGACTGCATTAGCTCGCTGGAATTAAAGGAAGGGGTGAGGTGTGTACTGAGGGGAAGAGACTGAGCGTGCAGAGAGAGCGTTTGCATGCACACACTAAAGCCTCACAGAGTCTTGTGTAATTGCGCGGCTCTATTTTTGGCGGCTGTGGTGGCTGTTGGTGGGTTGGGTGAAGTAGGGCACGATATGAGCTCCAAGCGGATGATGAGAGGAAGACAGAGACAGAGAGGCCCCCCTGTGTCTCTAACTTTTAAATGATGCTTAATCCTCTTCCATGATCTCTTATAGTCAGACATATTTATTTCTTCATGTAACACCACCATCCAACCCCCACCAACCCCACCACATGTGCTCAGGCTTTGAATTGCCCAGGATTCCCCGGTGGCACTGCTGGGATAAGGGGAGGTAGATTGAGATGCACGTCTCCCAGGGGCTCATTCATTCTATCCAGCCTCTTTAAACCCCCACCCAACACACACACACACATGCACACACATTCATGTTTATGAAGTGTGAGAGTGACACGCCGAAATAAGTGCAGGCAAAACCCCTCCCACCCCTGAGCTAGTCGAGTGCTGTAACGAAGGCGGTTGTGTGAAAAACACCGAGAATTTTGCTCATTTGCAGAGGAGCTTGTTAGCCACCACATGATGGAGGTTAAATAGGGATACGGTAATTACAGATGAGGTGTGAGAAAAAGTCTTTTCTTTGATGCAACAGATTGGTACACCATGCTTTAAAATTTTGGCAAAATTTGTCAGCTTTTCAGTTTCAATTTTTAATTCTTATTCATCACTACTCAGCAGTGGCCTGATTACAATAGGGCTGCATTTTCATTATAGCAAGCAAGAGTCTAATCCTCGCTGACTGTGATTTGTAGACACGCTGCTAAAACAAAAGAAGCTTTAGATGTCCAAAACTGTGGGCTAGTTCTCACCCCAAGGCCGCCTAATATTTTTCTTCAAACTTAAAAAATCGTGTGTGTCAGCGCCTGTGTGTAGAGCTTTGAGTAGCGTTAGTTCCATTGTTCGAGCCAGCGCACGTCTTGATAAGAAATATATATGTTCAGTTATAGTTTTCAACTTTCCAGTATTTAACAAGAATAAAAATCTGCAGCTGATGAAATAAAAGGATAAATGGTGTGCAAAACGCTTGTGCAAAACTTTGACTGCTAGTGTATACCCCTGCGTTTGAGCCTCCATTTTTGGAATCTCTGGGAGTACTACTTGTTGTCTTGCTCATGGCTTTGTTTAAACTCCTGAAATGCTGTTAAAATGTGATTCTTTTCTGATTTATGTTAATATTTTGTTTCTTGTGCTTGTTTATTAATCTTTGAACTCGCACTTCCATCCAGCCTCCAACACTTTAATTACAGGTACACCATATTCACCATCCCACAGGAAAGGGGCATGTTTCATTACTCAACTTTTTTAAATAGGAAAAAATCTCTCACTCACCTTGAGGGAGAGCAGAATATGTGGAGTCAATGTAATTGAAACATATAGCCTGATGCGATAAGCACTTTTAATTGCAAGGCCCTCTGGACATCCATTTTACTTCACTCTTCAGAATAAAGGTTCCTGAACTGTAATCAGTGCAGAATTTGTTTGATTCTTGAAACTTTTAAAGGTTCTTCAAACACACAAATACACATTTTTTTCCATTAAATAAACAAAAGTGGTTCTTCTATTACACCAACAGGGACTTAAATTACATGGCATTCAAATACATAAACTTTAATATAGAGTCAGTCCCCCTTTGCAGCTATGATAGCTTCCAATCTTCCTGGAAGACTTTCCACAAGATTTTGGAGTTTTTGTGTGAATTCATGCCCATTCATTCTGTAGAGCATGTATTGTCTCAGGCACATGTGTTGGACAAGAAGACCTGGGTCACAATCTCTGTTCCAGTTCATCCCAAAGGTTTTGGGTGGTGTTGAGGTCAGAACTCTGTGTGGACCAATCAGTTTCTTCCACACCGAACTCATCCAACCATGTCTTTATGGAGCTTGCTCTGTGCACTGGGACACAGTTATGCTGGAATAGAAAAGGTTTTTCCCCAAACTGGGTCCACAAAGTGTGTCTTGGTCTGCTATAGAATTAAGATTTCCTTTGACTTTAAGTAAGGGGCCTAGATCAAATACTGAAAAGCAGATGTGTCCCAATACTTTTGCCAGTATATTGTAACTGGAAACCTCATTTTGGGAAACAAAATTTCAAGAATAAAAATTTGATTTAGTTATTATTAAAACAGTACTATTGAAAACTAAAGCTATACTGGGTCTTTGCTTAGGCGCCCAAATGATGCAGATGGTGTAAAATGATCGCGGCTGATGTTGCTCTCAGTGTGAAAAGCGTTGGAGGTGCGGGGGGAGTTTGTGAAAATTGAGCTGGAACTGTTGCACCAATCCATGTGCTCAGTCTGCAGCCAGCGCTCATTCTTAATCTGCCAACGTCTCTGCGCAGGTGGCTACGCGGCGAGAAAGGTGACAAGGAATAATGATAATTAGAGGAAATCTGCTTTTGGGCTATGCTGCGGCAGCCGCAGTCATTTTTACTGAACCATCGCTCAAACAGAGGCTCCGTCACAAACTAGTAGTAATTATATGCACAGAGAGAAAGGATGGATTCGGGCCTTTTGCTCAGGTTGGTGTCGCAGTGCTTGCGGAGGTTCACCATCCTGCAGTTTCTTTTCATGACTTTTGCTGTTTGGAAAGGAGTTCCGTGGCTGTGGTGATTGAAAGTGTTGTCCTGCTGGCTGCCACACCTGTTGCTCATTATAACAGGCATTAGTGCCACAGCTCCTGCAGAACAAGCAGTTGGAGAGCTGGAGAGAGAGGAGCGCAGCAGTGTGTGTGTTTGATTTCTCTGTGTTGGGTGTGTGTGTGTGTTGTTCTCCTCTCCTTGTTCTGTCCAGGCTCCTTTACATGGCCCAGCCTGTTCGCGTACTGGTATTTTCTTTTTCAGGCACAATATGCTCAGCAAAATGCATGTCACATTCAGACACGCGCGGAGGCTGATCAAGCCACGGGTCGTACCTGAAGGACTCTTTCTCTCAAACGGCAGTGCCAGACGAAAGAATGAAAAGAAAATGTCCTTTTCCCTCCTCTTATCTCCTCTCCTCTCTTTTGTCTGCATGTGTCTTGTCCATCCCCCTCTCGTTCTGCACCTCCCCAGGGTGTCCTTCTGTGTTATCATGCTGCCTCTGTGGACTGTCTGGCCTCAGGGAATTGTGGGTATTGTAGTCCTGGTCCCTGTGGGTCCCTTCAGAAGGAGCTATTTGGAAACGAGCTGACAGTGGCATTGAGCACGGAGAGCCTCTGCCATGTGGAGACAGCCTTAGGATACTGTGGGGGGGGGGGGGGGGAGAAGAAAAAAAATGTGAAAGTGTGGAGGAAGGGACAACCAGAGGACAGGAGGAGCTACAGATGGGCAAAG
>JBBMFX010000037.1:18124789-18145988 GCA_037832545.1 Rhabdalestes septentrionalis | reverse complement strand
TCTCTCTCTCTCTCTCTCTCTCTCTATCTCTCTCTCTCTCTCTCTCTCTCTCTCTCTCTCTCTCTCTCTCTCTCCCTTGCTCTCTCTCCAGCTGCAGTCGTTCCTGCAGGTGAATGTTACGCAGGTGCACGTGGATGAGTGTGCAGCTGCAGACTGCGGAGGAGGTGGTGGCTGCACAACCCGCCTGAGCGTGAGTGACCGACCCACAGTGGTGGACTCAGGCAGCCTGGCTTTAGTGTCAGTGACCCTGGAGGCCAGTGCTGTGTGCAGCTGCGCCGCCAGAGAACATCTCCACCAGGGCTGCGCCACCTATCCTTGGAACCCTTGCCACAACGGAGGAGTGTGTGTGGATACACAGAGTGGATACAGGTCAGAAAGCTGTGTGAGTGTGTGTGTAGGTTTGTATGTATGTGTGTTAAAAGAACTTTACCATAGTTTAAGGTAAAACTATGAGAAATAAGGCATTTCAAAATTGGTAAAAATAATCAGTTCCAGGTGCACCGTTATGGCCATGTGTGAGAGGCATACCTGCTGCATGAGCATATATAGAACAGGTGATGGACCACATGCTTGGTAAAACGCTGGCCTTCCTCATTTTTATACATTTGTTGGCGTGCAAAACGTAGGAGGATTACACGAATGGGTGGAGATATTACACGTCCGACTGATGACACATTCCGCTCAGTTTATGGCTTTTAAAACCAGACATTAATTTGCATTTGGGTCTTAAAAAGATGTGTGGTTAATAGACTTCGCTCAGCAAGGCCCTGAAAACAGAGTGTTTACCATCGGCCTTCAGGAAAAAAATGCATGTGAGAAGCAAAGTATAAATCATTTAAGTTTAAGATGTTTTTTTGCGGTTATAATTTCTCATCTCTATTGATTCATAAAATCAGAAAATCAGATGCAGGGGCAGCAGGTGTTCTAGTGGTTATGGAGTTGTCCCTATAATCAGTAGGTTGTGGGTTTGAGTCCCAGGACTGCTGGTGTAATCAGTGAGATTCCCTTAAGTAAGGTACTGAATTTCATGTTGTTCACGTGTGATTAGAAGGGACCATTTTACATGATTTTTTAGTGTATCTTGGGTCATGGGTAAAAATAAAGTGTGTCCTTCTTTAGGTCTGTTTTTGATGATTGTTAGTTGGTCAGTAGTTCTTTGGGCCAGAATTGAGTTTTCTGGATTTCTGTCCAATTTCATTATCTCCAGGTCCACCCTCCAGCTAGAACTCTCCATGTTACACGATGCCATTGGCACTGGAAAGTTGAAGTCTAGCACAAGCCGTGTGAAGCAGTTAACTCCATGTCATTATACAGTTCAATACAGTTGAAGGAGAGCAGAGACTCCTGCTTTGGTTACATCACCTAATAGACACCTATGCTGGCTATCATTCGTGCTGAGTGACTGGGAGTGCAGGAAGGCCATCCCACCCACCCTGAGAGAGTAAAGCCATCTGTGCTCCCTCAGACTCCTGGTCACGGATGGCTGGAGAATAGGGATCTAAATGCTCTTTCCCTCCCTCTCAGGGATCGTGATCTCCCAATGATAGGGCAGACGCTTAGACAGTTTAAAATTGCTCAAACAGTTTTAAATTACCCACTAAGGTACAGTTTCTCTATACCTTTTCCCACCCCTGTCTATTTCATTACAGATTTCTGACCCTTATAAAAATAGTCCCTGACTTTAAATAGAGCTACACACAGTGCCAACTAGTGGAGTTATTACTCACCTCCTCTGTAGTTTCAGCCTCCGATGTTCTTATATCAGATGAAGTGCATGATATTTACTGTAAGCTCAGCTAGCCAGAACCACCAGGATTGTCAGTTCCGTTCGGACTGACTACTTACATGTCTGTGTGGATGAAGATTCCGTTACTTTGTCAAACTTTTATAAGCAGCCCTCTCGGTGTGCCATAACTGAGCTTTTTGGAGCAAAATAAAGTTCACAACCCTGTGTCTCTAAAAGTATTCAGCAGTTTTCTTTGAAGCATAGTCAGGTGAGATATGCATGCATGTTGTCTTGGTGCATAATGATGCTTTTGATGCGTGTCTCTTTTATAGCTCTGTTTGGAAAATCACCCGCCCTTGCATGTCACATTATAACAGAGACCACCTAGTTTACACAACACCCAATTCACTGATTTGCGTGTATTTTGTAGGTTTGTGTGTATGAATGAAGATATTGTTCAAGAGAACATTCTTCACCATAGAGTTTATGTTTAGAAATGAAAAATGATTATCCTTTTTGTATCCGGATGAACATTACTATCACCAACATTTGTGGATTAAGGAAATGTATGTGTGAAGTTTTAAATAAAGAAAAACTCCCCTGAGAACACCTCTGAAAGGCTGCTTGAAGATTTCACTTTCACTTTAAGGAAATTGTTCTGCTGGAGTCTGTCGTCAGCTGTGCATCAGGTTGTTGTGCTAGAAATGGCTAAAGAGCATGTTAGCATCACATTATGTCTTCATTTGGTGTGATGAAACAGTCTGAAACTGTTAGCTAGGCCTGTTGCCTTCTCTCTCCTTCTTCCCACATAATCGGCCCCTTTGAAGGCACAAAATGAATCAAGATCAAGTGAACCTTCCACAAGGTTCCAAGCCACTATTTGTGAGGCTAATCATCTTGCAACTGAGAGGTCTCACAAATAAGAGGGACACCCGATCTTTTCTTGTGCTTGCTGCTCAATTATAGTGCCATGACATGACTATTGATTTTCCACACTGAATAACAATACATAGGGGTGGAGAGGAGTCATGGGCTGATGGCATGAATGCTGTGAGCAGAGGTTTTTACTTTACCCTATTTTATTATTTCTCTTTGTCAGGAGGTAAGAAAGCTTGGTGGTCAGTGTGTTAATAACGGCCTCTCTAGTAGGGGAGATTTTGTACAGTTCACTTACTATAAGAGGTTGAGAGTTCACACTTTCAATTTCTCATTAGATCCAGCTTTGAGATTGCTTTCTGCAGAGAAAGATCTTAAATTCTGCTGCAGCATGTTAGAGTTATTGGCTGATGTAATGTAATTGATCCCATTCACTTATGTAGGAAACATTATGAGTATGAGTGGGATGTGATCCTCAGCATGCATTATTATTTTAGCGAGCGCTATAGAGCGGGTGGGGTGGATGAGGAGTAAGGAGCAGCTCTTTGTGTGTGGTAATGATGTGAGACGATTACAGATGTGGTTTAAGATGGGAATTTATGCTCCCATAGAGTTGTTAGAAATGCAGAGCAACACATCATCAATATCCACTAGCTTCTTCCAAGGGGCTTGATTAAAATAAAATGCCACATGTATGATTCATGCATTTTATTTCACTAACAAGTTTAGGTTCAGAATTGGTAAATATTTCATAGGAGGATTAGGGTTTGCGATGTAAATGCTTGTTATTTTTGATTTTGTACGGTGTATTAGCCAATTTGTCTTGATCCTTTAATCTAAAAGGTATATAATGTTTTCAAATAATATGAAAAAAGGAAAAACAAGTTATAATATTGCACACTGTTAATACAAGGACTCACATTTTCACTGATGCAAAGCACCACCTTATAAATGGCATGAGCTATTGGAGGTGGCTTCTCCCTTGAATAGGCTGAATAGTTTGTGAGTGAGGTCTTTGCATACAAAAAAATATAAATGATCGATTTTTTGTTAAATGTAATTGCTATGAAAAAACACTTTTCCTTGAGTCTTATGTCTATGCTGAAATTACGCCACAGATACGTTCCTTCGACAGTGGTGTAACCTGAAATTGCGCATTAGTCAAAACACACCCTAGCCTTAGTTTCTTACCAATCCTAATACAGTTGTAAAATCATAAAAACACAGCTAAGCCACAGGAAAAGTACTAGAAAAAACTTTCTCATTCAAACACCGTGTTACTGCGGATTCTTCCGTCGCACGTAATCAAACTAGTTCGCACACGTAGTCTGACACTAACGGTGTAAGCCAAATGGGAGTAGGAGTGAGTGTCGTGAACTTAAGACTGTTGTAACCTGAAGACCTTCTGTACACAGTTGTCAAAGCAGTGCTGCCAAGTAAAGTGTATAAAAGCAAAGTTAGCCCATTAGCACCTCTCATCAACAAACTTCAATAACAAGCTTTTCTGATAGGGTTAAATGATGTCATTAAGTGGATTTCTTGCATGGGCTTCATAAGCAAAGCATGAAATTGTAAATAAAACTACACTGCAAACTGCAGTTTTTCCTCACACATTTTACACGTACAAGTTATTGCGGCTATTTCACAGTACGAACAGACCTTTTCTGTATGTTCTTCTGTATTCTCAAGAAAATATGTATAAGTTCTATAATATAATGAGAAAAATATGCCTTTCCCATTTTCGTGCTCCGATCTGAAAGAAATGGCACTGTTGATCCTGTGTCTCGTTTGATTGATTACTTAGTTGTGCAGACGACAAAAAAGGGTTGCCACTGGAATGCCAATGAAAGAAAAGGCTTTCTCCATATTCATCTGCAATCTGGATCTGTTGTCATCTCCTGCATCTTGCTCTTTTTTCCCCATCTGCTCATATGGTCCTTTCTAAAAGATATGCAAAACTATGTGTCTCCAAATCCCATTTCGGCATATGTCATCAGCTCTGGGTTGTAATCACCTCTAAAAATGGGTAGAAGTTAATTTAGTTCTCTGTAGTTTAATTAAAAGGAGTGAGTAAAGCCGTGGATTTTGGAACCGCTGGACGTAGTGAGCGTGTAATGGGGCTCGCTGGCACCGCAGTCCACGGCGCTTTGTGTTGCTAACCCATCACTAATCCAAGCTTTCAGCCCTTCCTTGACATACACTTGCTTGTTGCAGATGAATTCAAATTACTTTTCTGGGGCCACACACACACATATACACACAAACACACACACAGTGCAAAATCATTACTGTGTTGGGAATGACTTGTGCTCTGATTCGGCAAGGTGTAGTTCAAATGCTGTACCAGTGATTTCTAACACATGGGCTGTAATTGAAATACTGAAAATACAGCAACGGTCACACTTATTGGGCTCTGGCTCTTTTGTGAAGGCTGATGGATTAAATCTGCCATCAGAGATTTGTACTGTAAATTTAGCTTAAGTCAAATTTATTGCATTTTCCCAAGTAGTGTAGCATTTACTTTCATTATATTTAAAATGCAAATGCTGCAGCTAATTATGTAGTAGACTGCTGCGGTATTCATGCATAAAACCTTTTATTTGAAATATTTGAAATTAACCTTTTAACATTCATTGCTCTGCCAGCAGGTCCAGAGCTCCATTTTCTAACGCAACTTGGCTTAAGGCCCAGCAAGAAGACCATATGAGACTGTGTGAATTGTACATAAAGGGGTGTTCTGAATAGGCTATGTCTGCAAACGATATCGTTTTATGATGGGTTAACAAATTTAAATATAAAAAACACATAAAATGTTGAAGTTAAGCATTGTGAGCTATTGGAGAGATAAAACACAAAGATATTTCTTTAAATGGTGTTTTGGTGATGTTGGTGGGGAGCTCTGTCTGACATGTCGATTCAGAGGTGATCAGTCAGAATAACTAGAACATGGATTAGTGAACCATACTAGCAAAATGACCCCACTTCCACAGGACAAGCTCAGTGGTGAAGGATTCAGACCTTTTCCTTTCTCTTGCTCTACACCACACATGTCCTTGCCCACTTGTGGAGAATCAATGACCCTGATTGGACCAAAACGCTTTTTCCACATAATTCCACAAAGACCAGTGCCTGCGGTTGTAGCACCACTGAACGGTCAGATGGTCATTCGTCTTCGTAACAAGGGTCTTACGCTCTACAGCCCTGCTGCAATAACCCTCGTATTGTAGTTGTGGGAAGAATGTTCTTGCTCTAACTTACTGATCATATCTAGCATTGACAGTATTGGTCACCTGAGCAGGGTTAATTGCTTAATTATATTATACCTGCTTCTTGTTTCTCATTTATTTGAGGTTTTCCTTTGCCACCCAATTACCTATATTACGCATTGTAACTTAGTAATTCAATTATTAGCATTGTTTTGTATGAGGTTCCTGAATAATAACGCTTAAAATATGTGCATCCATGAATTATAGAGGTTAAATGGTGCCTCGCCACTGTTTGTTGGTTCTTTTAGTATTTTATGTGAACAGTTACCCTCGGTCATGCTGTCCCCACTAAAGTTCCACTGAAATCTATGAGTGAGGCTTTAAATGGTGCAAGCCTTTGAATCGAAGCAGTTAGGTCAGTCTTTCTTTAATCACAGCAGGGCCATTGGCCAGGCTTGCTTTTTTCATCACTGTTGTATTGCAGTAAAGGTAAGGGAGGCATCAGTGCCAGGTCACAGCTTTGCTGGACCACCTCGGGGTCAAGTTCTTTGCTCAGAGGCACCCCAGCAGCGATTGGAACAAAACTCCAGACTATTAGAACAGTCCTTGGGCGCTGAGTGAGCGCACACACACGCGCACGCCCGTCCGTGCTTGAGAATCTCTCGAGATTAGAACCAGCAGCCCTCAGCTTTTCACAGTGGAGCCTAACCCATTGAGCCACTTCCTCCCCCATGCCGCTGGCTGATTAAATGGCACTGGCTGATTAGCCATGTAGGCACTTTCTGAGGTTTCATGGAGTGGCATCAGCCGGCAGCCCACGCGCTGTCACAGCTAACCGGATAAAGCAATAGCAGTGCTTTCCCAGCGGAGTACATACGCCCAGCGTGCCGAGCACTTCAGATAGACCCGCACTCCTCCGCGCCGCCCTTGTCGGCCCCAATGCCATGTGCAACCCAAATGCGAGCTTCGCAGAAATAGATAACCAGGACAGGCCAGTGTTAGCACTTCATAATAGTGCACAAGCTAGCTACATTCATCACGATCGCTTGAGCAGAGATCTGGAGATATGCAGCCTGGAACACCCGGCGAGCGATGACACTCAAGATTTAAGGAACGGCATGTAGATACAGGGCTCAGGAAAGGAGGGCAGAAGGAAGATTACACTGGGTTTGTCGCCTCCTAAGAAACAGCTTCGCTCACTTTGGCTATGCAAGCAGGAAATGAACACAACAAGCAGGAAGATAAAACAAGCCCTCAGGAGGAGGAGGAATGTGTTAAGGCTATCGTTGCTGAAATGAAGTCAAGAAGACAAAGTGGACCGATTTTGTTTGTGGGGAGTTCTTGAAAATGGCAGGGACAATGCCAGCTCTCTAAACCCTCACACACTCAGTTAAAATGCTCGCTTGAAGATTGGAGTGACTTGTGCTGATGACCCGGCTGCGTACCCTCAGGCAAAGACTTTTGATTATCAGGTTGGGAAAATGACATCATTCGACGGCCCACCAGGCCTATAGTCAATGTCGTGACATTTTGAACTTAATCTTTGAAACTCGTGACCGTACCCAACCTAGATGATGCTTATCAGCCGCTTGTGTGTCTTCGGAAGGTGAAAGGAGAACGATTCAGTGACATTTTGGCAGCATGCTCATTCCGGCTCACTATCTCTTGCAGCATAGGGCTGCTTATTCTCTCGCTCCTACCTCCTCCTCTTCTCTCTCTTTATTTGTCGTCTGTTTCTCTATCACTTCACTCTCTATCTCCATCTCTACATGCTTTCAGTTCTTCTATTTCTGTCTCATTCATTCTCCTTCACTCTTTCTTAACGTGCTCCCACTCTTTCTTACACTTTCTCTCTCTCATTCACTTCTCTTCTTTTTCCTCTCTTCTTCACCTCTCTTTTTCTTTTTCTTTTGTTTCACTCTATCATCATCTCAGTTTCTCTTTTTTCTTCCATGCCCTTAATATCTGTTCCCCCAACAATTTCAGTTTCCACCGTGAATTCACACCATATACTATACAGCACTTCCATGCCACATACCAAATTGGCATGAGCCGTTATAAAGTTTCCTCCATTCTTCCTCCCCGGCTACATCCCATTTGCATTTAAGCTTTGAAATCCTTTGATGGTCCAGTTACTCTCTTATTGCTTTTGTCGCTTGATCATATGGTCTCATGACTAAACCCACATCCACACAAGGCAACTCTTTAAACATCCATTATCACACACGTGTGAGTAGCCAGCAGCGGCCAAAAATGCTCTGCAGCACATAAGACTAACCAGCACCAGATCCCACAGCTCAGACTGTAACCCAAACCTTATGCCAAAACATGGAGTCCAGTGACATAGACTGCGAGTGGCTTTTTGTGAAACCTTAGCTTAAAAGGTCCCCTAGACAATTCCTGCCTTATTGTATTGATTGGAAAGTGAAATGTTGCCTTATTGCGAGCAGGCCTGGCCCTCACCCGCGTCCTGTATGTGTGTCTGGGGAGAAAATTTGCTGCACTGGGCTGGAAAACTATCTGGATTGGGTTTCTCCAGGAGACTGACATTAATCAATGTCCTTGTATTAGGAATGCAATAACGGCGATATTATCACGGTAAATTTCTTTGCTGGTGCCCATTAGAATGTCGTTGTGCACTCGCATCGGCTGTCGCGAGACAAGATGAATGTTTTGTAAATGACTCTCACGCATGAGCGAGCCCGAACCGTCCCAATCCTACAATAAAGACGTGCACTGTAAGGCGTGTCTCTGGACAGCCTGTTTTTGCCACTACTGTCTTGAACCGTCTGTTTGTGAATCAATCTTAAGTGCACCATAGTCTATCTTGTTGTCTTTATTCTTGTTTGTTCGACAGCTGGCTTTGTCGCAGGGTGCTGGCGGTTGGATTGCATCTTGCTACTTGGTTTTTTTGACTCTCACACTCATTCAGCTTGTGGTTTGTCCTCCCCTTCAAAGGCTTTAATTGGACTGAAATTTTCCCCCAGCACGCCTTGGCTCCTGAAGTGAATCTTTTATTCTGTGGTATTATTCAGCGCCATAAAAGTGTCTGCTGGCTTTAATTGGCTGAAAATGGGAGTGGCTTTGTGAAGATCTCCCCCGCTGAAGATCACCCATCCCGCTTGGAGTAAGACACCGGGGCAATTTCCTCCTTCTTCCACTTCCATGTTGATCATTACTATAAAAACGTCCTCTCATGTCTCCATTTCGGCTCGTCTCCCACCGTGTGTTGTTTTAGTAAACACAGGCCTAGCTTTGATTAGCGGGCGACGCTACCAGAGACAGCACGCCCGCTTATTCCGTTATTGGATGCACCGATCCTGCCTGAGTAACATCCGGATCCTGCCTCTGTCAGATGTGTCGAGACGCTGTCATCTCACAACATCATTTGCCTTTCAATCACAAAATCAGAGGCCTGCAGCAAAGAGAGGCAGAATGTGAGAGTTAGAGAGAGACAGAGAGAGAAAAAAGAGAGAAAGACAGAGAGAGATAGTGATTGGGTATAAGGAGTGTGGGGAAAAAAATGAGACAGACATACTAACTGGCATATGGAGAAGTTCCTGAGTGTAAGAGATTGCGAAGGAACGAGAGTAAGAAAGCAAGGCAGGGAGAGAGAAGGAGTAAAGCAAGATTCATGCATTTTTCAAAAACTATGATTATATTCATCGAAGCGACATAAAGGCAGGGGAGCCGAGAAAATAGCAGTGGTTTCGGTGGCGAATCAAAGGAAAACAATTGTGACTGATGCCTTTTAGTGGATGATACAGTGTGTGTGCTGTGTTTAGTGTGCGTGCAACAGGTGGTCTGAGCATGGGAAGGAAAGTCAGAAGCAATAAGAGCTAAAGGCAGACCAGCAGATGGATTTTGCATCCATTTATGCATCCCTTGGTGTTGCAAAAATGCTTGAAATTGAATGTGATGATTCAACAGCACTGATTTTGGGATCAATTATTGTGATTTTCCATTAGGCATTTCTTTAAGCATTTTCCCTATTTGAGTTATACCTGCCTGTTCTGTCAATCACACAATACCCACTACACTGTGAAGGTGAAGGCTAGCACTTGCTTTCTTCCATTTATGTGAAGCGTTTCACTTCTATGTGCCGCCTATACCAGGTCATTGTCCACCTCAACATGACAGGAGAAAGCTACCTGACAGTTCTGTTACACCAGTTCACAAAAGCCCACACTGAGTTATGGGGGAAGAGGGAGGTCCACTCAGAGAGGACGAAGCCAACCATACTCTCTTGGACTCCCAGAAACTGGTGATTATCCTCAAGGACAAGATGATGATGATGATGGGGCCGATTCTTAGAGAGCCTGTATAGGTTGATTTTTAGGTAACATTTTAATGTAGCCATGTAATATGAGTGTTCATAAAAGCCCAGAATCAAACCAAGAGTAATCAAGTAAAATCACAGGGGAATTTTTAATCATCATCACAAGTTATTTTAACAAATAATCAGATTTATCTTTTTATTACGTCAGCCTGCATACAGTAGCATAGTTTAGAGACATGGTTCTCTTTGTGTGTGTGTGCACATGTATTTGTGTGTCTTACATACTTGCGTCCCCCGGTGTTTTTCAAGGTCATGAAATCTGACTGTCCAGTCAAG
This sequence comes from Rhabdalestes septentrionalis, assembly GCA_037832545.1. NCBI lineage: Eukaryota > Metazoa > Chordata > Actinopteri > Characiformes > Alestidae > Rhabdalestes > Rhabdalestes septentrionalis. The sequence continues at coordinate 18,135,565 of JBBMFX010000037.1, read as the reverse complement.
CAGAAGGATTCTGTTTTAGTCTATAGAGACTGAAATGTGACCTCAGGCCAGATTGGCTGTCCTTGTATGGCCTGCCATGTCCATATCCCTTCACAACCCTACTTTGAACGTTTATGTGATGTTTTCTGATGGGTTTTCTTTGTGTGTGCGTGTGTGCTTGTGCCCTAGATGTCAGTGCCCGGCGCAGTTCGAGGGACCCGAATGCCAGCAGACCAAGCACAGTTTCCATGGCAACGGCTATGCTTGGTTTCCCCCAATAAGGCCATGTTTTGAGAGCCACCTCTCACTGGAGTTCATCACAGAGGTGGCAGATGGCCTGCTGCTCTACAGTGGACCCCTAGCCCAGCTGCAACCCTGGGAGCCTGAGGACTTTATGGCTATAGGTAAATCACCTCTATTCCCAACGTTTAAAAAAAAGAAACCCCTCAATCAGGTGGTAGCTTCTCGACGCAAAACTCTTGACGCAAAAAAAAATATGTATAAGTGATTATAGAGAATTATAGAGAAGAATCTTAAACGAAAGGATCTTAACTAAAGGATCATAAACCAGTTAAATCATGGTGCAAATATAGATTCCATTAAGCATTGAATCATTTTCTCAGGAATCATAGCCTAATTGAATCACATCCTAAAAGAAAAACACTAATCAAAGCGTGGCAGATTCTGACACTTCGTGTTGCCTCGAATAATAAATGGAACACAAGGTAAACAGAATGGACTCCACGATTGGCCATCCATAATGCATTAGGCTAACAGTCCATGCAGAGCATTCTTTAAACAAGAGTGAAAGCTGTTCGCGAAGCCTCGTCAGAGATTGTAGCGGGCCAGAAAGACTCCATTTCAGATAGAGACAGAAGGAGATAACAAAAGTTTATGTGCTTATTTATTCAAGAGAGAGAGAGAGAGTTGCGCCGAGAACTGGCCTCCTCAGCAAAGATTTAGTGTTTTTAATATAAAACTTTGAAGACTGAACCACTCTGATACTCTAGGGAGATATGCTTCACTAAACAAGCAGTCAAAAAAAAAAGGCAAGTAAAAAAACAAAAAAAGTAATAAATGTGTATCCATAAGCATGTGAGGCCCAGACCATTAAGAAGAGTCTGTGGTGCTGTCTCCTCTGCACTGCTGCAGTCTTAGCCGTCAGCGTGCGAGTCATTGCGTGTCAGGGGTTAACGAAGGTGCTCATTATGCAGTAAAACCTTATTTGTCATTCATTTCAGAGAGTAATTACAAAGGGGGGGTGTGCGCGTTTAGAACTCTAATGAACTCACCCATGTCTGCCTACGTGTTCTGCATAGCTTTCAAAGGGAAGCTCTGCTCTCAATCTGTTTGATGTAATGCTTCCATCCAGATTGTACACCTGTGTATTTGTGTGTGTGTGTGTGTGTGTGTGTGTGTGTTTGCACAATCAGTAAGACTGGTAAAGACTGTATCACAGCCTTGCAGGTCTGAGCATTAGGCATATCACAGTCATGAGCTTTCAGATGACAGTTGTACAAATTATCGTTATTACGGATATTTGCCTGTTGTTGTCATGATTATAGCATATGCCTAATGAAAATATCACTATACACAAACACACACTCACAAACCCAAGCACAAAACACATGCTATGACAAAGAAGAGGTGTTTATTCAAGCATGGACATAAATAAATATGTAGATTTAATAAAACAGCTATGTCAAAAATAACCTCCTTACTGATTTTTGAAGACTCTCTGCAGGGATGCACAAACATGTTGTTCATCAAAACGATTCAAATGTACATCACATGGCTAAAAACAGCCTATTTTTTCCTGTGCATTTTTATAGATTGCAGTATGTCAGTGACAGGATCCACGTGACCAAGCCTATTTAAATTTACTGAACATCATATCGTTTGGGGCAAGAGAGCGATGCAGTGTATTATATATTGGAGAGGTATCAGTAAGGTTGATAACTCACTTTAAAAAGAGATGGGGCAAAACCAGTTGTTAGCAAAGGCAAGAATATAATGGGCTAAAACTCTTCCCACTTTGTAGGAGGCACATTTACATAGCATTAAAAAAAAAGACAAAACCTACCATGTGAATCTTCATACACTAGTTGTATTTAGGCCCAAATCTGGGCTTTTGGATTAGCTTGTATCTGTTTTCCCCATTAATTGAGACTGAAAGTATATGGGCCACTCACTCATTCAGTAGTGCAGAGGCCCCCAGGCCACAGACCGGTGTTAGTCCATGAGTCTTTCGGTACCAGGCTGCACAGGAAGACAGAATAAAAAGATTTACAAAGTTTCAAAGTTGGAAAACACTATTTTTTGGTCAACAGCTGGTAGGAAAGAAACAAGCACACTAATTCAGGTGAGTTGTATTTTTATGCACTTTGCTTTTAGTTGTATCTATACCTGTCTGTGAAAATATTGTTTTACATGGTGCAGGTCCGTAGCGCAAAACAGACTGGGGACCACTGCACTAGTGGAAATGTGGCTGACTGAATAACTAAGGCTAACTTTGAGCACTACATATAGCATAGGCCATGCTAAAATCTTCCTATCAAATATATGATAGACATTATAACGGTTTTAAATATTTGCTGTGACCTTCATTGCATCGTACTCGGATGGCAAACTTTACTAGCTGACAGCCTTGGAGAACATTTTAGTTTGGGTCGAAGTAGGAAATATTGAAAATGGTGTAGAAATATTTAGTTAAAATGCTTCAGGCTGTGGAGTTGTTTTCTTTTTTTGTATATAAATTTAAGCGTCCTGAGCTAATGTTCTAGGTCATCATCTCAGTATTTTGAAAAGCGTTGGTTCATATGCTGGCCCAAGCCCTTGGGAATAAACTTCCAATACTTGTTAACCTCATTAGCCTTTTAGCTCCAGTACAAACCCGAAAGATGCAAATTCCGCGCTGAATTAATATTGTGTTCGTTGGGACGTGCAGCACACAGCATGATCGGGAATCCTAACCACTGTGCAAAATAATTGCAATCGACTCTGCGATCATATGCGATTACATTATAATTATGCTGGGCATGATAGGGGTCTGAATCTGATGAGCATCCATCCCTGGTGTCGACACTGGTTCAGACAATACAGTATTGCACCCACATTGTCTGACAGCCTTCACTTCACGCCTTCCCCCGCTCCCTGCCATTTGCAGAGAGACTGTCTCCTCCAGCTCTGAATCACCACAGAAGATATATGATTGCTGTACTTAACCAGGAAAAATGACCTCACTGCAATCATGATGCACTCCTAATCCAGCACTAATAAGTGCGTGGTCATTTAAAATCCTCCTTGCTTCTTTTCCGGAGAAATCACCAGCCAGGCTGCAAGGAGTGACTCAAATATGTGTGCTTTATTATTAATAGGAATACTGTAAAAAAATATATGTTCCCCTCCAATCTAAAATATAGTTGATTTTCTGTATGGTGTGAATGTTTGCTTCTTGAGTGTTGTACTCAAAACTACAAAGCTAATGTTGCTAAAAGTAATAGAAGCTCCCTATCAATTAGCAACATTTGGTTAAAATGCTGTCATATTTGTTACTGATCTCAAATACATTATTTCAAGACTGCACAGTCACACAGAGACAAAAGCAAGAACAACATAAAAATAATGTCAAACTAAAACCAAACTTTACAGAAAATAATCTGTAAATCTGTAAATAATCTATATACAAAAAATGATGTGGTCAGTAACAGAGGTTACTATAAATGCTATAGATAAATTAATAAAATTACAGGTAAAATTGTCTCCTAATTAACACAAATAGTGGTTTGGGGATATGCACACAAAAAAGCAATTGCACATGGGTGTAGCAGCAGGTCATTGCATAGATTATTGTATGGGTGTGTGAGAGGGTAGAGTCGGAAGGCAGTGGGAAAGAAGGATTTTCTGTGGTGTTCATTGACAGTTTATGCTCATAAGTCTATCCTAGCTTTAGTTTACAACATTAACAAATGAACGTCTTGCACTAAACATACTGCTAGTCATATATTTGGAGTAAGGGGGAAAAATATGACAGAGCCACAGATAGTGAAACAAAAATGCTGGTCATTTTACAGGTCCTGAAAAAGTCCTTTAGCTTCCTCTCAGCCTGGGAAGACTCATAGCTGTGGTGTAGCATCGATCAGGCCGTTAGACCTGATGACCTCATAGCTGTGGTGTAGCATAGCTGATAACACGAAGATGGTGGTCACAGCAGCTTCTCTGGTATCTAACATCAAGTGTAAAAGTACAGTGGTAGTCAACTTCTGTAGATATGCACACTGGACCAATTCAAGTGTTTAATCACCATACAACTTAGTTTTTCTAATCCTGTTGCTGCTACTTTTTATTTTTACACAATTATTTATTGCTGTCTTCCTTAATATTTGCATTGGTTCACAGTTCTTGTACATTTAATACATTTGGAGGTAGGATACATTATAATACTCTATTCGTTCATACTAGTGTTGTAGCTGCTCCTGTCGGCTACACATGTTGTACTTTGTAATGAATTATTGTTGCTGTTGTGTATTTTCTTCCACTCTCTCTTTAATCCACACTCGTGTAGTTTTGTGGTGTTCTGTTTTTGTTCTTTGTGGGTCTGTTTTTGTTCTGTACATTGCACTCTGGCACTACATGGACACTGTTTCTATTCCATGAGTACTGTGCATATGGTTGAAATGAACACCTCCTTGATCAGACTTGACTCAGAGCAGATGACCTCGTACCCGCGCTATAGCATAGCTCAGACAGTCAGACTGCGGAATCCTCCTAGCAATAGCATGACATCACCCAGGTGGCGGCCCAGGAATCTTTATAGTCATGGTGAGGTTAGATTTGTACCTGAACTGTCACTGTAACCAATATGACTTACAGGAAACTATATATTTTTTTAGGAAAACTCAAATGAAAAAGAGCGAAACAAATGTGTTCACCAGAAGAGCAAATCTCAGTCTTATAGTGTGGAAAAGGTGTGACAAGTATGGAGTGAGAAAACAGAGCAGGAGAGTTGGCAGAAAAGCAACGGAGACTGAGTGAAAAAACAAGTGAGTGAATGGTGGTGTAAAGGGAGTCCGCTGAGAAATGGAGGTAGAATGAAGTTTTGCTTGTTGGTGTATATCACACTGTGTGTGTGTGTGTGTGTGTGTTTGTTTGTGTGTGTGTGTGTGTGTGTGTGTGTGTGTGTGGCATGTGTGTATGTGTGTGTGTTTGTGTGAGTGCATACGCAATGCAGCGGGAACTTTTCTCATGCAATAGATGATCAGTCAGGTACCATATCTAAATTGAATCCAGCCCATTCATGTCGCATGGCGTGTAATAGTGTTCTTACCCAGCGGATCCATCTGCGGCTGAAGAGAGTGATAGTCAGCAGGAGAGAGATGAGAGGAGAGGAGAGTGAAGACACCCGAGTGTCTATCGGTGAGAGAAAGAAGAACATTGGTGTGCAAAGTGAGAGAGAGAGAGAGAGAGCGTGAGAGAGAGAGGTGGAAGAAGAGATGTTTGTGTCTGAGAGGGGGCCGATCAAAAAAAGAGAAGTGCAAATGACTCAGGCTTTCAGCGGATAGAGAAGGAGAAAAAAAAGCTGGAGGAGGAGGAGGGAGGGAGGGGAGAAAAGAGTATGATGAATGATGAATGGCAAAGCGAAGAAGAACAGACAGCTAAACGAGTGTAGCTACAGTACGCATCCATGCATTACTCTCTTTCTCTCTCTCTTTCTCTCTTTCTCTCTCTCTCTTTGTGCACTCCTCTGGTGTTTCACTCCATCAGACCTTATTATATTCTGCTGTTTTTCTGTGCAACCTATTAAACCTTATCATTGGCCTACTGCCTGCCAGTTTCACGCCTCTGCTCTCCCTATTAAAGATACTGATGCTGCTGCTGCTCCAACACTTCCGCCTGAGCGGCTCACCCGCCCTCTCTCTCCCCTCCGTCTCTCTCACTCTCTTCTCTCAATGCATGCCCACAACCATAGACAAATGCCCTCTTTCTTTCTTCTCCCTATCTCTCTCTCTCTCTCTCTCTCTCTCTCTCTCTCTCTCTCTCTCTCTGTCTGTCTCAAGATCCCATTATAGTTATGCATTATAACTCTCATAATGACCATAATCCATAATTGGCCATAAATGTAAAAAAACTTAAAGCATAAACCCCACCTTTATGATAATGCAAATTTGTGCTAGAGTACCAATGACGTTAGAATGTACCTCTAAGAATATCAAGAGTCTTACTGGAGGTTTAAATTGTTTAGATCTAGTTTAAGTGCACAACTCTTGCTACTGGTCACAAATCTTTTCTTGCATTCATTATGTTTGGTTGAATAGTATGGGAATACATGTATCCATGTTTTAGTAGTCTCATGAATGCATTTAGAAGTGTGTTTATCACCAAGTTTATGTATTTTGCCTCACTATCAAAAAGGTCAGGCCTACATTAAATCGTTTAAAGCAACACATAAAAATGCAGGGTTACTAAACCTATTTGTTGTTTCCGTATTATTTCCACGGATGAATGCCATCATGATCAATTAATTGCAGGTGCTGGAGGGATGCTGGTCATGGTTCCAGCTGAGAATTCTTCTTTCATGAACAAAAACTGGAAAACCTGGCCACAATCCTAACAAAGAGAATTAAAATAAAACTTTCAGGGACTGGGGAGGCACTTCAGCTCATCTGAAGGCTTTTAGTTCTCCAGGCCTTTGAATCAGGCCATGTGCTGCAGGCTCATACTTTACAGAACTCGTATGTGCAATACCTTTCATCACATATGAATTCTGCATGTGGCATTTGTTACAGACCACATTCCGCTCACTTTACTGCTCAGTCTCTTTTGCCCCCGTCTTTTTTCTCTCTGTCAACACAATTTCTGGTGCCAGCCAGGGCTCGTGTTTCCTTCTTGACCCCTGGCTTTTCTCTCGATTAATCTCGTCTGTTGAAAAGGGCAGGAATATTTGTGCGCTGAGACCCTTGCGGGTTTCGTCTCCGGTTAAAGTCTCTTTTCAAGGTTGCACAAAGATTCCGAGGGGTACAAGGGTGAGCATGTCTAATCAATAGACAAATTAGACTGACAAATTAAATTTGGTTGATTAAGGACAGCCGGTGAATGGTAAGTAGTCTCCCAAGGCTTTGCTGAGGCTGGGAGGTGTCGCAGCATCGCCACGGTGTCAAAGCATGCCTTGGGCACCGATGATGCGCGAGGAAATTAAATGACATTTATTGTGCCTTTGTGACAAGATGCTTTAGTTGGAACACTTCTTAATCAAGGCAAATATGTGAAGCTAATACTGATGAGTGTTTTGTTCAGTTCCAATGTCAAATGATATTCAGGGTTACGCTGGAACTACTGATGATAAATACGTGCGATGTCTTTCATTTCAATTCAAAAAAACAGCATGGTGGATAAATTAATTGTCACATATCACCACATGTTTATGAATAAGGCATCTTAAACATGTATTTGCTGTTAATTGACAAAGCCATAGATTTAAATATTTCAATTTTCCAACTTTCAAAAGTCAAAGTGCCAAACCTTAAGATCAAAGACCTGTTTTGTAATGCTTTTGCCTTTTGTGAGTTTTGATGCCGAGGTAAAATTGGTGTAAAAGTTCACTTAACGTGTTTTATGCGGGTCTGATTCTACATCCAGGCAAGCACAACAGTATCTATATTTAGATGCACAGAGTTGCCTGTCCATGTCCTTAAGTAGTCTAGGAAACTGGATCACTTTTACGTGCACTTACAACATGAAACGCCCTTTCAAGTTTCTCCACATATAAGTTCGCTGATGTTGGGGGAAAAAATCTGACATTCTTATTTTCCCTCCTCTATTTCAATACGATGTCTATTTCTGACCAAAAATATCCTTTTCTCCCTGCAGAAGTGTAGCCAGTACTTTCAGTACTGCGCAAAATGCTGCTGAAACTCTGCGTGAGTGGATTGATCTAAGCCATTACATCTTGAATAGTTTGGCTAGTAGAGTGGCCCCTTATAGCCCAGCACACAGTCTGAACAATGTGAAATTCTTTCTCTGAATTTAGCCCATGCACAAACTGAAGCAGTGGGCCACCACCAACAGGGGCGGTACCTTTCTCAAGGATACCTCAGTGGGACCACCAGCAGTCATGGGATTTGAACACACAACCTTCTGTTTGTGGGGGAATCTCCCTAAACACTAGGACACCAATGGCCCCAAAGAAGTGAAGACCCGCAAACCTTTCAGGACAAATACTAAAAAGAGCTCTTTTTCAGCCTGGGCCAGTTTAACCCAGGCTAAGCTGAGATTTTAGTCTGACTGTGACAATCGAACTGTAGTGTTTACATGGGCGTGACTCAGACTGACAGTCTCAGTCAGACAAATACTGAGCCACAGGTGGGAGTGTAAATCTTAGCACTGGGTTTTACAAGGGTTCTCTGGGGATACATTCTTTAAAACAAAAAGGTGCCAAAAGATCCTTTGCATGATTGATTAGAAGAAATGTTTGATTCCTTGAAGAACTATTCCATGAGAGCTTCCAAGCTGTTCCTCTATGGCATTTCTTAAAGACCACTGGAGGGCTATCCACATGGATAACTGTTTTAAACCAGTTACTGGAGAGTGGACTTTAAAACGTTTGACAATGCCAACTCATGTTGACACTCGGTGAGGAGTGTGTTAATTCTGCCATACTAATTAGTCAAATATTATAAATATTATACATATTTGTGGCCTAATATAATGTCTGTATTGGTTTTGAGTATTTTTCTGTGTCCATAATGGTAATAACACAGCAAAGGTCATTTTGTTATTATTATAGTAAAGTTAAAAATGCAATATATAACCAAATTTGTACCCATATAGAAATAATTCGCCTTTCTCTGTAGTGCTAAACCAGGTTTTACCTCATATAAATGTTTATGTGTGTACATAAAACAAGTAGATAAGGTTTCATTCACCTCACCGCACAGAATCATCTGGGAACACAATTGTTTGAAGCTGACTCGAAAGGGAAACAACTTTTGCGACTCTGAAGAGGGACAAATAGTAAAAGACATTAAATTCACTGCACATCATATGTAGATTACAGTGTTTTAAAATGCCGAAAATATAATGACTGATTACAGATGTTGCTGTTGGCCACAATGTTATTAATAATCATTTATTAGAAACTTCCATGTCATTGCCCCCTTAATATAAACCCTCTGAATTTCTGTTATGGCTTGGGTTTTCAAGAGTTTCAAACATACATTAGAACCTTTTTGCTTTGTTTCCGTCTCATTATTCACAACAGTTACCCAATACATTTAATTTGTCTATAGATTGATTAGATGTAGGGTTAATTTTGTGATACTAAAACATAATGTGAAGCATAAATCAAGCTGTGACTCCAGCTTGTGTTTGTGAAAAATGGTCTCTTTATATTCCTTCTTTTTTCAGTTCAACCAATTTTTCTAAATTAGGGCCCGTCAATGTGTGTTCAGTGTATTCATTAGAACCCACAGGCTTGCAAGGAGCTGAAGTTGTGGACAGTTAACGAATGAGGTTGGAGAAACTCTGAGGTGCGTGTCCTCTCTCACACACCCGGAGATATTTTGGAGGGAAAGGTCTGGCAGATGAAAGTGGTTCAGGGAGGTCTACGGTTACAACCTGAGTGTGACACATGCATTGCGGTCAATTTGCAGAAACCTGCTTCAGAGCCGACCCTACCAGACTTTTACTGCTACGCTGGGTTTCAAATATCGCTTTCAACTTGCGGCGTTTCAGGCCCATTTCTCGAGCAGGGGTGGGCAATTCGGCTTGGCAGCTGATGACAAAGTGTCTAAAACACACACACACACAGTATTTGCACTTACACACACAAAGCTACACTTCCCCCCTGATGTGGTGCTGATTTGTATATGCTGAGTGATTCGTAATGCTATTTGCTGAACCCATATGCTGTCTGTTTGCTGTAGCCGTCCCATGGGGCAGAGTGAAAGAGGCCATTTTTCATGTTTAAGAGAGGAAACACTTTTGGGGAGGAGGGTCAAAGCGTCCCTCCCCGTCTGCCCCCCTCGTCGAGCTGACACAGAGATTAATGCGCAGTGATGTCCAGGGGAGGCTGGCATGAATTAGGGATGAAGAGAGGAAAGCCGTGGCGATTCAGCACGACTGCTGCGGATCGCGGCTAAGTGCAAAAGCGTGTAGCAGCGAAGCAGAGGGTGCATACAGCTGTTTTCAACACAGTCCGTTTAGGAGCCAAGCAGCAGGAGGGCCATCGACACGTCCCCCTCCCGCAGCCACACAGAGCAACAGCCAGACTGCCCCACGCCAGAACAGCACAGACTCAGTTAAGCCCAGCTGAGTAATTTTCTGATACGACAAGATTTATATTATAGATAATTGTTACAGATGATTTTTTATTGATGTGTATTATCAGTCCACTGCAGCAAGCAGTACGGATATACACACAGTACATCCACAATATGCATTCAGTACAGATATAATACACACAATACACAAGCAACTATAAATCTTACTCAACCGCAAAGAAGCAACTATCTCTTTTTCTTTGCTTGTTTCTTTTTCTTCCTTTCTTCAGGACCAATAAAGTTTTCCAGTTCTAATTCCTATTCTTTCTTTACATCACTCTAACACACTCTGTATCTCTCTGTCTTTCTCTTTCTCTTCCTTTTCTGTCCTCTATTTCCCTACTCACACTGTCAGCTTCACGTCTTTTGATATCACTTTCGCTATTTTCTTTACCCTTATTCTGTCTGTCTCTCTCTCTCTCTCTCTCTCTCTCTTTCTCTCTCTCTCTCTCTCTCTCTTTCTCTCTCTCTCTCTCTCTCT
>JBBMFX010000037.1:18094978-18110718 GCA_037832545.1 Rhabdalestes septentrionalis | reverse complement strand
TCTCTCTCTCTCTCTCTCTCTCTCTCTCTCTCTCTCTCTCTCTCTCTCTCTCTTTCTCTCTCTCTCTCCCTCCTCCCTCTCACTCTCTTTCGCCCATGTGAATCTGTGCTGATTTATTTGTGGGGGGCATTAGCATTGTCTTTCGGACAGGCGGTGAGATATCATATATTCTCTCCAGTGGCAGACTACAGATTTCATTACCACTCCACAATGTGAAGCTCTTGTGAAGCATCTCCGTCTCCTTTTTCTCTTTTATTAAACATCCTGCCGCGATGCTGCCGACGATAGTGCCCTCATCATATATGCAGAAAAGGCTTTCTCTCCTACTGCTCTGCTGTCAATTACCCCAGCAACGATGCTAATTGATGCGATGCGCCACTATCTATTTAGCACTGGCTGATCTATTGGATTATACCACAGAGGCTCAGCAGGTAATTCCAGCAAGGTGTGGTGGCATTAGTCATCCCTAAATCACGATGAGACTAAACAAATAGCAGGACAGGGTGTTTTTCAAGCGACTGTGATGGGACGTGCTGGGACTCAAGGTGCGAGTATTGTTGATTTTGTGTTTCCAGCCTTAAATATAGATGCAGATCAGGAAAGTGTCTGATTCAGGCCATCTGTATAAACCCAGTATCCCTTTTGTTTGATAGTGTTTGTTCATGAAACTGCATTTTTGGGAGGGGCTAGTCTACACCAAATACCAGAAATTTGCAGAACGTGAACAAAAACAGTTGCTATCAGATGTTTGAGGGTGCCGTGATCCATGTTTGTGAGATGAATGGAGATGCTCGAGCACCCGACGATCAAAAGAATAAGGGTTTAATGACAAACACAGAAAGCCAAACCAACTTAAATCCAAAGCATATCAAGATATCCCCCTTATGTGTGAGAGTTCAAAAAACACATAAGACGTGTGTTGAACCTAATGTAGAACTATGTAATACAGGTATGGGAGGTACAGAAGTCAAGATGTGAATACGAATAACCTGGAGCAAGGGAGACATGCCAGACCAGACATGGTTGGAGTTGTGCATTCTTTGCCAGTAATGTTTGACTTTAAATTACTGTAAGAAAAACTTAACTGACTATAAATAAAAGTAAAACTCTATTGTGCATTATATGTCAGCTGGCACTTTCTTCAGTCCTCTTTATATCTACATTTAAAAGGATAAAGAACATTTTGCAATGAAAGTGGCATTTAAAATTTCACAAAGAATCAATTGTCATATAATTGATATTCATTAACATTTGCACCGTCCATGTAATTGCACCAAATTGTGAACTTATTATAGTATTGGGAATAATAAGAATGTTATGAAATCGGTGAATATCATTAAACAGTATATCAATCAAAATGATCATTATGTAAAGTCATCTGATCTGCAAAATTAGACAACTTCTTTTCACATATGAGACATTATGCAAATGTACTTTATTATAAGTTCATTCTCAGGGCTCCATGACTTTCTAAGATGTTATAGAATCACTTATGTCTGCACTTTGCATTTCTGCAGCTAACCTGCCTGTCTGCCAAAGAGGTTCCAAATCCAGTAACATTATCCAGAGTTACGACATCAACAACCAATACTCATTTATTACTGGTTGAAAAGAACATGGTTTATTACTTTTTCTGGAACTTTTTACTGCATTTAGAGCAGATCATAGCTTACATGATGATGTAGGTTGATATCACAAGAAGACAACATGTGAGGGGTTTGGCATAATTCCCAAGGTAAGACTTTTGTCCGTTATTCCTCCATTTTTTCAGATTTTGTGAAGATAAAAAGCAAGGTCTACGCAGCTTCAGGCCTTGGCTACAACCCCCAAAAGCCCCTTTTGTTGTTTTCTGATCATGTGTTCATGAAACTGCATATATTTCGTCAGGTTGTGTTCGAAACTCACATATTTTTCACACAGCTACCCAAAATAAAAGGATTCTGTTGCTGGCATTGGCAACTGTTAACATTAAAGGCCGCTTTGCTCTTTGCAGCGATTTTAAGTGTATTTTGCACCAAAGTATCTCCCTTGCTATGAAGAGCTTTTGCTTATAACGTGACTTAAACAAGCTGTTGTTAAAAGCTTAAAAGGGATTCTGTAATATTTTAGTTGTAAATGTACTAAGGACTTATGAAGGACACTATGTGTGCTTGGACAAATCAGAAGAAAAATTGCATATTGGAGTTTCTTCCAAGAGCAAGCAACTAGGAGTGTAAGTGGAGCTCTTTTGTGAATAAAAAATAAGCAAAATAAAACAAGACGAGTTTCATGAAGCTGTTCTTTGATTTCCACTTTTTTTCCCCTTGACTGATGAATTCTAAGTCAAACCTTGCAACATTCAAAATACGGCTGAAGGGTTTCATATCTAATACGCAGCGGCAGGTCTGAAATTTCCATGAGCCACTGATCTCATTATGGGTCCTGCACCTGTTCACATGGTGACTGCCTCCCCTTAGACCCCCCCCTCACCTGTGGTATTTATTCCTCCATCCAGCTGTTCAGTACAGGGAGGCCACAGGGTCCCTACCTGGAAGTGGCTTCAGGGGGCCGGGGGGGTTTCTAGACGAGGCATCTAACACACAGAGTGAGAGCGCAAGCACAGCAACCACTTCGGCTTTAATTGGCGGGAAAATCGTGACTCCCAGGAGCTCATGGTGAGCCTGGTAAAAAAGCTGGCGTTCTCGCTGAGGGCTAAATATAATATATATTAGGACTATAATTAATAGTTTATTAGCAGACCTTGAAGTCAGAGCCCCCACACTGCACTCCGAGCCTGGAGGAAGGCTGACAAAAGCTTGTTTGTGTGTTTTTCTCACGCATTTCCTTAAACAAGAAAAGCGAGCGGAGCGGGAGAGAGTGGGAAGAGGTGAGGAGTTCATCTAGGTCGGCATTGTTTATTTTTACCACCGCTCCATGATTGCGGCCTTTTCATCATTTTGTTTTGTTTTAATGCGAGAAAACCTAAACGCCTCCCGGCTCCGCTGCATTGTTTAGCTCGGCTGATCACGTCATAACAAAAAGGCCAGGGTTTTAAGCGCAGGCGGCCAAATTATGCTCGCTGGGACCCGGGCGGAGGGCTCGTCAAACCCGAAATGAAGGTTGAGCCACTCTTAAAGAGATGCCCATCAGATGCACATGCACACACACAGCTGCTCACCTTGCTCAACTTGCCAAATCCTTGTATTTATTCATTTATTAATTTTTGCTTTGTTTGTCAGAAAGCAAGAGGTGGAAATAAGAGCTAGCCTGAAGGGAGAATCTCCTGTTGAATTCGTCTGGAAAAAATGTTCAGAATGTGTTTACTACGCAAGATGAATGCTTCAAATCTTTTGCTCACTTATACTTTATTCATAACTGTGTTTTAACCCTGATGTCAATCTGAAATTAAAATGTTCCTTTATTTTATACCATGCTAGTTCATGTCCTTGGCCACATTGAACAGAATCCAATGTGTCATATTGAAAACATTCTCACGCAATTCTCATTTCTTCATTTGCTTGGATCGAAGTGATTTTGCTCTAAAACACATTCCAACATTTGACAATGTCACCTTGTATAATGGATGTAGACAAAATATCAAGCAATACTGTTATAATATTATACCCCCTCTACTCAACCATCCCCCACCTACAAGTCTTCATTCCCAGCTGCATGTGTGCAGATCTCAGCTCTCCAAGTTACAGAGAGCCTTTCTGCAAGCACTGCTCTGCCTGTCTCCTTAGTGGATGGTAAAATAATCTCCCAGTTATTCCAGATTGTTTATTCTGGCCACTCATCATGTTTGCAGGAGTGAGGTCGTTTAAAGGATGGAGTGCTGTTTTTGAGAGATTTCAACCATCCTGTAAGGGGTTAGCTGACAAAGAATATTGTGCACGCACACACACACATTGTCCACTTTCCCGTATATTTAGCTAATTAGACTCACACACAGATTTATTGGTTATAACCTGATTTATTTTGCTGTAAATCTAAGAAAATCTGTGCATTTTTCCATTATATCTTAAAATAGCGAAAAATGTATTACTGTATAACCACGTTTTCCAAAATAAACATTAAATGGGATATAACAGATAAAACATTATCAATTTTTGTTCTTTTTTCAGTAAAACACATGCCTTTTCTGCAGACCCTCCAGGTCTTCTTCCATTCTAGATGCAATATGCAAACTTTTTACAACCCAATCCAGGACTAGCTGAAGACGTTTCTGCTTCGGCCACAGTTAAATCCCCCCAAAAGTTTTGAGTTGCTCAGAGATGTGCCATGCTAGGGAAGAAATTTGATTCCCAATTCAGGCTTAAGCTTCAACAGTGAAGATATTGTCATTTCGCTAAAATTTACACATTATTATTTTGTTCCATAATTACAGGCAGCTGCATAGTAACAGGTAACACTTCACTGACACTGACACAGCCATGCCAATTAAAACAAAATCAAAACAAATGTATCTGCTACAATAGCAGATTATGTCCAGTAAGACAGCAGGTTCATGTTACCCTTGCCAGCTGTTGTCTTAACAGATGTCATAATGGTTGAGGTTCAGACCGCAGAGTACACATTTAAAATTAGCAACACCCTCATGTCATCAACCATAATTACTTCTATGAAAGCCATGATAACACAAGAAATTGTTATTATGACATCTATTATGACAACTGGCCGCAATGACAGTACTGTTTTATTACTGAACAAGTCGTGACTTCTTACATCGATGTTAATTATGGCATAGTCATATCAGTGTAGCAGTTCATTCGTTTTTCATTCTGTATCATAAGGTCTGAGTCTGTATGTTCCAATTTCTGTCACTTTTTTAAAAATTCCATTTTCAGGAAATGACAAAAGTAGCGCAAAACGTAAAAGATGGGTTTATGCAAAGCAAGACTGTTTACACAGTGATAATCATATTCTGAAATAAAATAGTCCCTCCTCTCTTATTGAATACAAATATGGTAAGGGCTGAAATCTGCACTCCCTTCAGGTTATTTCCACAGACTCTTTCAGTGAGCTTTATGTAAGAAGTGATTAATTGCAAATTACGGCTTTTGTTGCCGGTATCCAGAGTTTCTACTATGTTAAATGCTGACATGCCTGCAGAGTGAGGTCTGTGTCATTCAGACTTATGTTCTTACTCGCTCCCTCCGTCTAGCTCTGCCATCCCTACACACAAGGCAACCGTAGTCCATACTCCTCCTTTTGTGGTTCTCTGCTGGTGGAATGAGCTGCCAAAGGCAACCACAGCATCTCCTCTCCTGATTCACTACTCCCTTCATAACGATTAGAACTTTAGAACTTAGAACTCTCCTCTGGTTCTCACACTGTCCTGAAACTTGTATGGTGTACGTCACTTCAGAAAAATGCGTCTGCCAAATAAATGTAATGTTTGTGCCAAAGTTTGGGTTTCGTCATTCATGACCAGGCACACCTGAACCTAACAATTTGCTGATTAAAGGTACAGGACATCAGTTAATGCCACTGTCCATTAGCTCCATATTATAAATGCAGTGGTCAAATGCGATTAACCCCATTTTTGCCCCAGGAGTGTGAATGCTAGAGTTAATTACGATAATGTCATAATGTCACCCCATACTTTCATCTATTTAGGTGTCAGAAAGACAGATTTGAAAGCAATTATTTGAACACAATTACAGGGTGAGAGCAGCCACAGTGCAATTGAAGCGAGGTACATAGACCCGCAGAAGTGGAGAGTGGGTCTTCCAGCATGAGCACACAATAGCCACCTAAATTGACAGTGTATTGAAATCCCAGGTCCCAGTGTTTCCAATTAAAGGGGTGGTATGTTTAATTCCGTTAGTGTGTGGCAGGGCCTTATCAGATCCCTTCCTCTGTCTGATTACAGCCGTCTCTGATGGCTTCCTGCTGCAGTGCACATTCAGCCTATATCTCACCACACTGTTCCTTTCTCTCTCTTTCATCACTTTGTGTCTCTCTCTTTCTCTCTCACTCTTCATCACCAAGCATGGCCCCTTATCAGTCCAGCGTCTCTGTAGCTCGGGCTGTTTACTTTTTGTTCTGCCTGCAGGTAACAGCGACAGAAAAATACACTCACTGGAAACATTAAAATGTAATTAACGCTTCTTGTTTCTCTTCTCTCTCTTGCTCTTGTTCTGTTTCTTTTCCTTCTGTCCTGTCTGTTTTCTCTCTTTCTCATTCTCTCTTATCTCTCGCTCTTCTCTCGTTCTCTCTTTTATCTCATTACCCCCCCCCTTTCTTTCTCAGATCTTTCAGGGTTTGTTGGCTGTCTTCTACAACCTTGGTGATGGAGACTTCAACTTGACAATACCCTCTCATCGCCTGGACAATGGCGAGTGGCATGAAGTATATCTCGATCGCCATGACAACGAAATGACCCTGCGGGTGGATGGTGGCGGTGGGCGGCGAGAGGTCACAGGATCACCAGGACGGAGTCGGGAGATTATCATTGACCCTTCAGTGGTCATGCTGGGGAATTCTTTCCCTACTGGACACAACAAGAGCTTTCAGGGTACGCCTTGTTCTGTCTCATGAATGCCTAAAGAACAATTGTCTCAGCTTTAGACGCTCCAAATTTACACAGACCATCACAGAGGCACAGTGACTTGCCAGATTATTAGAAAGTCCTCGACTGTGCATACACTTACTGACCATTTTAGTTGATACACCCGTCATGTTGGTTACCTTCGTAGGTTTACAGTTACTGACTGTAGCCTGAGGTTTGATGCAAAAGTCAACTGCCTTTTCCCCTTTAACCACTTTTCATTGGAAAAGGCCCACCACAGAACCACAGCTGACCAGAAAAGGTTTGATTGGTGGGCTGTTTGCATAACACTGACTCTGACATGGTAGTGGCATGGTATGAGAGTTTTTAAGCACAGCAATATTGCTGGGGATTTTATATGCTGTGTCCTATAATGAGCACAGTTATCACTGCAAAATAGACCTTTGGACTTTCCACGGTATTTTGTGTTATTCAAAATGGTGTAAGTGGCCTAGCATGTCTTTCTAGGTAATAAGATCTGTGAAGTACATAGGCCTCTTTTTATTGTTGCACACAAAGTTTGTGCAGGCATAGAGTACACTAGTAACAGATCAGAATTCTTTTTTGCAGATAACTTGTGTCATCATTCATCAAGGGCAACCCAGTGTATTTGTGTGCTTTTATGTGTCACTTATGAAACATGAATGTTTTGAACTGTCAAGGGAAAAAGGTTGAATGTGAGCAAGAAGAGTGAAAAGTCTTGTAATGTCATAATAGCTCCAATGCGTTTGTGCTGCTTTCACACTGCTCAATTATTACTGTGCACAGTCACACACCGCCTGTCTTGAACTAGTCTGACATTGGGCCACAGGAGCTAAATGGACGTTGATAAGGAGGCTAAGCCTGAGCTCTTAGCAGCTTACCCAGGACGAGAGTTTCCAACAGCATGGGGAAAAGAATGTAGAGTGTGTTATGAATTCATAGCTTAATCCTCCTCCTCTCCTCTGATTACATTCTACTGTATTGGCAACAATGAAAGATTAATGGTGGTGATTAATACATAATGGTCCCAAATGCACCTCTGCTGTACCTGCATGTGGACATATCTGGCGTGACATAGACAAGGGAAGATTTGATGAAATGACATCTGATGTAAAGGATAGAGTGAGAAGAAAAGATGAGTGTTCCCTCAGGCCGGACTGCTTCCAGTCCAACAGGCTAATGTCAACCGTTGCCTGTGTTCAATAGGTAGAGTTTAAAAGCAATGTTCTCGAAAGTGGAGGACATAGCCTGACATGTGAATGTGTGTGTGCGTGTGTTTGTGTGTGTGTGTGTGTGTGTGTGTGTTATAATGGTGTAAGAACGTGGAAAACAAAATAATGATTTGTTGCTTGGCTTTGTGTTGTTTTCACGTGTTATGTTTTAAGTAGCCATAATGCGAGTATATGTGGGTAGAAACTCTGTTTCCTGGTTAACGATTAATGAAGGAGAATCCTCTCGCTTTAAAGGAATAACAAATTGTAGACAAATGTAAACAGTTTTCCACCAAGTTCCACCCCAAAGGTAGTCAGCCAGCCCAAAGACTTGGTGTCCATTATTTACTCCTGTTCGGATCAATTAACTTACAGTTTAATAGAGTTCGGCAAACACAATTTTAGACTTATTTGGTATGGGTGCACCTTACCGTCTTATATTTCCTCTGATGCAAGGGCCTTATACAATACTCTGTCTCCTTGTTGATGGTGTTAAAATACTGGACGCAGGTGTGCCTGCCTTCCTTAGTCTGTCCCCTGCCATGTGTCCCCTTGACTGTCGAAAAACAGAAGGGCAGTGTGTATGTCAGGCTATGCTTGGCCAGAAGCGGGTCCTTCAGCACCCTGGACAGCGCTGGGCAAGGAGCGCTTTGTTATTGTGACGTTCAGGCCTCTTCCACCTAAATGGAATGAGCCTCCGCTGCTCAGTGTTGCACTTTAACATAAACAATCAGCACAATGATGAGGGGGCGTGGCAGATCAGGCCTGGACATCACCTGTACTCAGAGGTGGTGGGTTTGAAAGTAGCCAATCTGAAGACGTTATTTATTTCTATTCATTTTATCCATATAAGATGCCTGACCATTACACCAAATGTGACGTAAATAACACTACATTTAGATACATAGAGTTTCCTCCCTCTGTGCGCCTGCTTATAATGGTTCCACCCCCCATGTTCTGTACTCTTTGGTTTTATATTTGATTTGATTACATTAATGTTTGTGTTGAGATTTACAGAAATATTTGTACTGCCGCTGTGTGACTTTGTTAAAAGTAGCACTGCTGTTAAAAAGCCCCTTATTTGTTTAATACTTGTAAGACTATTATTTTTTAAATATTGTTGACAGTATTGACTGTCATTAATAACAGAAATCTGCACATAGCAAACATATTTGTTTACTCCTATGTTGATAAGTGTATTAAAATCGTTTTAGACTGATTTAAATGTATATCATGTTTTTGGAAAACATTATATTATTTGTAATTAAATATTTTAATCTACTGAAAGCCCAAATATATATATACATGCACATGCAGAAATAATAGTTTTTCCTGATGGTATTTAATCCTTACTAGGGTCACGGGGACCCAGAGCCCCCCCAGGGTCTGCGGGCACGAGGCAGGGACTCACCCTAGGCAGAAGCCCACCGCATGGCACACGTACACACACACCATTTACTCACACACTCACAGCTATGGTCAATTTGGAATCCTCAATTCACCTGACATGCCGACCCCAGAGGAAACCCACACCACTAAACATAAAAAAAAAATGCATGTTAAATTTTGTTTTGGAATAGCTCCATCTTAATTGCGTGTCTGTGTGTCTACCTTTGCCAGGCTGCATGAGGGATCTGAGGCTGAATGGGCGCTACGTGCCAATGGATGGCCAGCCTAAAGAGGGCGTTTCAGTAGTCAGCTCTCAGGGAGTCACTCTCGGCTGCTCTTCAGACTCCTGCAGGAGGAACCAGTGTGCTCCCCCATTCACCTGCGTTGACCTGTGGAGGATTCATGAGTGCAGGTGCAGGTCCCAATTTGGACACACAGCACATTCATTCTTACATGCACCCCCCCACACACACACATGCACGCATGCACGCAGACAAAAACACTTCAGGGAGTCTCGCTAGTCCTGCTTTAGATGCAGCAGACGCTTTGGGGCTGGGTGCAAATTTGCCAGCTGAAACTGTGACAGGCATCTAACTCCACTCCCCTCACTGCCAGTTAGAATTAAATGGTATGTGTATGCATATGTAAGTGAGTGGGTGCAGATGCATTCATGTGGGTCTATGTGGGTGGGTGCCTGCATATGTGTACAGCGAGGGAAAATTCCTTATTCTGCCACTTAGCAACCTCAGTATGGTCTGTGGTCCAACAGGTTGTGCATTTGTATGATTTTAGCATATATATATATCAAATCGTAGAAATGCATGACCTGTTGGACCACAGCCCATACTGAGTTTGATGCGTGTGTGTGCGGCATATGGGTTTATGTGCCACCTATCAACACTTTAAAATACTTTTCAATGCTCCATCTGCTACATGGAGATTATCCCAGTGTCTCTCGTTGTCCCATGTACACACATTCAGTGGAATCCATTAGATTTGGACACACTGTGGAGGCTTATTTGCTTTGCAAAGGCTTGTCACAATAATTTACCAGCATATAGTGACATGGGCATGGACTTATAGGCCGAATCTTTACTGAGGGTAGACCATGTTATCCCCATAATGTGCAAGATTTAAAAAATCACTTATGTTGTGTATTTATTTGAATTGAAAATTCCTACCCTTCCACTTTCAAAAGTTCTGTTAACCCTTTAATGCACGGATGTAGTAAATGGTGATAAATCCAACAAATCCCTGTGTTTTATGCAAAGAATCAGTCATATTAGCTCTTAATCCATGTAAACATAAGCTACTTTTCAGCACTAATGCCCAATAATGCATTTTGCCAGTCTGCCGTTTAATTTTTAAGAGATTATTAATTCCCTTTCCATCTGTCTGTTTTTGTCTCGTCCAATCCTAGGTGCCCGCCAGGTCACATGGTCAGGGCCAACGCCACGGGCAAATTTTGTGTCTACACCCTGTGTGCCAGTCGGCCATGTCACAGGGGCACTTGCGTGGCCCAATCGCCCTCCAAATTCACGTGCCACTGCCCCGAGGGCTACCGCGGCCGCCACTGCGAGGTCACGCTGGCCATATACCGAGACGACGTGGGCCTCAGCTTCAGCTCGCTGTTTGCCATATGCATCTGCTTCATGGCACTGCTAGGTAGCTATGTCCAACACGTCCTGTTCTACCTTTGGTGACGGTCATGCATGACCACCGTGATGCCTTTAATTGTCTCTAGGGCGATATTTAGACAGCCGTCAAATCCGATTCCTTTGATCAACGTCATGGGGTTTCAAAACTTTTGCATAGTCAAATGGTTAAAATGATTCATTCCCTTCAGTTAAAAGCAAAATGCTTAGTTCTTGAGAAATATAGAGAAATAAGTCACAGCGGTGGAAATGGAAACCAGATATCCAAAGCAGTTAATGCCTCTAAAAGCTCTGTCACAGATGCTTTCATATACTCGAAAATCCTAATTCAGCTCCTGGGAATATAGCCTGAACAAGAATGTGCACCAGGTCTGAATTCAAATAAAAAGGTTCCTTGTGAGACTCGAGAGCCGTTTTTAATATTTTGGAATCTGATTTGACTATCTGTCTGATTTGCGTCTTTCATCCTCCTCCTTCCGTTTCTCCGTTTTCTGTCAAAGTTGTCAAATTTTGTGTCATATGTTACTTTCACCACTGAATGTGTTGTTTGGTGTTGTTCTGTATTGTTCTGTGTTCATTGTTTTGTGCATGTTCATTGTACCTCACTGTGACAACTTAATGCACTGTTTTTTACTGCTCAAACATTTCTTTGATTTGTGCACGCTTGCTCAAAATATTCCACACCTAAACCTTCAAATCAGTTTATTTCCACATGTGACAAGCCTCTCTCTCCCACTCTGTCACAAACACATTCACGACCACATGCCATAACTTCTACAGACAGCATAAAGCAGGTTCTGGTTATTAAAGGCCCTTAAAACCTTGTTTCATGCTCTACGCTTCATCATCACAGGTCTATGTGAACCTTCAGCCAGCGTACCCACATCAGTCAGAAGCAAATAGACGCTTCCCTTCGTACATTATTATGACCTTAATCACTCACAGCTGCTAAAGCTTTTGGAAGTGTTAATTACTTGATTTGTAGGCAGCAAATGTGCTGTTTACCCAAACTGGGTTAGAATTGGAAATCAATGCAGTGGCGCTTTTGGGCGGAATTTCAATCGGATCAAAACTCTCCCGATACAGAATTTTGAGTAGCGCAGGGAGTTGCATTTTTTGTCCTTCATCTTGTTCTTATGTCCATTTGTTTATTTCTGATGGTCTCTTCTAAATCCATAGAAGTTGGAGGATAGAATGAAAAGACAGATGGACTACCATTTTCTTGACATTTTTAGTCCACAGCTGGAGACTTTTTTCCTGTGGGCCACTAATGGGTTTTAGCATAGCGTGCTAACAGGAAGCACCCCGTCTGTTTCTGAGCGCAAACCACAGGGCAGATGTTCAGTTTGTGCACAGAAATTGGCTCATTTGGAAAACTTCTGATCTACTGAAAAGTTTCCCATTAGATCGGGCCAAACCACCAGACAGTGCTGGGAAAGGTTTCTTATGCAGTGACTACAGGTCAGATTAGATGCTGCGTAAGTGAAATGCTCAAGAGAGTCAAACAGGAAGGAAATATTTAAGGCTCTTTGCAGTGCCCACCAGAATGACTGGCTCCCTTATTTAAAGTGATGCAGAACAGATGGAAATTCCCTTTAATGTGATGAGTTCTCAGCAAATAAAGAAAATGTTTCAAAATGAATTTTCTTCCAAAATACAAGGCTCATAATTATTGGCACCCCTTCATTTTGCATAGCCCCCTATTTCCAACAAAATAGCCTTTGAATTGTCTCATCTTCTCACTAGACTCGAGACCACAGAAGGGAGTCTCCTGAGTCTTTAATCAATCCCAGTCTTTCAGTCCTGGTTCTTCTGTGGTGCACTGTCCATGCCTGGTTTTGTATTTAGCCATTTTCGAGTAGATTTTGATGTGTGCTCTGTATACTTATCCTGTTGGAAGATCCCTACCATGATGAAGTCTTAGATCCAGCCAGACAGATTCAAAATCACTAAATGCCACATATGAACAATACTGCAAGGGCTTCTGGAGCAGCAACAGCTCTACAGCATCACAGATCCTCCACCATATTTAATAGGTGGTAGTTGGTGCTTTTCTCTAAAGCCACATTTTCTTCTAAGCCTATGCCCTACCAATGCTGTATTTGGTGACTTTGATGGCAGACAGGTGGTCTTATGGTACAAACAAGATGTGACCCCAAGATGCCACCAAACTGTAAATTTTGGACTGTGGCCTTTGGAGAATTTTCTGACCATCCTTCCCTCTGTGGCTACTGACAAAATAACTTTGAGTCCTCTTCCAGACTGGTTCTTGATAGCTTTGAACGTCTTAAACTTCTTAATGATTATTGTCAGCAATTTTCTTGTATCCATTCCTAGATTTGCGCAAGTCAACAAACATTTGTATTGTAGAATGCTATTAAATCTTTCCCATGGTGATAGGTGACCTCCAGATTTGGGCTGTATGTCACATTTTTGTACTCCAGTGAAACAGATTATCACTGACAAGTGCTTAAAATGTCCAACTTAAAATTACTTAGGTATGGATTGGATCATAATTAATTAACCGTTCCTTAATTTCACATTTTACAAGCCAATTATAATTTCATTGTAAATGATGCAGGGTATTTTTTGTGACACGTTTCCATTATTTTTATCAAAGGTGCCAGTAATCCTGGTACCATCACTCACCATGCAGGTGCAGTAGCTCAATAAAGAGTTACTGTCATGGGAGTAAGGCAGTCAGATCTAAAGAAAGCAGCAGATTTATCCTCTGAATGTGTTTGTGTGTGTGTTTCTGAGTTGCTGTGTGACACCGACTGGCCGATGAGGCGTGTGTTCCTCTTTTCCTCTTCTGTGCACCACAGGCTCGCCTCAGGCCATCTTTGGCATGTGGCCTTCGGCATTCTAGGAGGATCTGAGGTGTGATAAGAGAGAGAGAGGGTTTATTCAAGAGGGATTTACTGTAGCACTTCTCAAGTGAGCAATAAAATCTGAGCAACAGAGGTGAAATAGCCTGAGTTCTCGGAAGGCCTGTGCCTATTGCCCAACACTAGAAGTCTCTGAAATTGTATTTATTCATTGAGTTGCTTCACAGAAAGGTGCCAGGTATGCACAAATCAAATAGTGGCTTTTTGCACCATTTTGTCATTTTTATGTAGTTTTATTTTTTGAGGTATTCTTTGTATTTTTAACAAAGACAGCTATGCAGATTTTTTTTTGTCATTATTTTGTCAATTGGGTAGGTTCACAGGAATTATTTTTTAACATTAACAATCTGAAAATTACTTTTTTGCACAACATCGGTCATGTTTTGATATTCTTGTAGGAATTTATATTCATTTATGATTGTATTTAGTTGAGATGGATAAATGAAGTCATTGTTCACCCTTTTTTATTTATTTGTTAGTTTGTTTTGTAAAAGGTTATTTTGTGTTGAGATTTGAAACAAATCCAGGTATATGCACATCAGAAAGTGCCATAATTCTGTATTTAGGTTCTGGTGCTTAATTACTTTTTCTTTTTTTTTTCTTTTTACAAAGCTGTGTTTGCAGACTTTGAAAAGAGGCTTTATGTAGAAATGTAAAATAGAAGAAATGACTGTTTGAACAATTGAAATCTCTAGAATATATAACACAATACCTATATTACAAACTGGATTTAGTGACTTAGAAATGAAAGAGTTTAATGAGTGAGTAGAGCTGCTAAAGAGGTCCCCTGCCATCCGCCGGTGCAGGCTTAGTGGCATGCTGTGTTACGTGGGTTTGAGCTGAAACTTCATGCATGGAAGATTATGCTGGCTGTGCGTGCGGCAGTTACAGTCTCTAGGAAGGCATTACTTGGTCCGAAGCCTCTCACCGTGCATGCGTGTAGCTTGAATGGCGGTCTGAAGCGAGATCCATGCTGACTCAGAGCTCGTGTGTAAAGTGATGCTGAGTGAACCAGAGGGTTCGGCTAAGAGCCCCTGCGTCCCAGCCGCAGGAAACCCCTTGCGTAAGTGCTGACTCACTGCCCTGCTGCTGCGTCCATCCCCACTGCCATCCCCACTGCGGCATAGAAACTAAGCCAAAACACAGTGGTCTAAAACGCTGTTCATCATCGTAGCGCAGTAGCCAATCCCCAACCGAGTGCAGCGTGGCCTTTTTCTGGAACACCTTGGGGTGACGTGTTGTAAAGGTGAAACGGTTCGTTATGTCTAATTCTGTCACTTGGGTTTCCAGCAGATTAGCTTTGAACGATGCGCTTCTCGGGAACAGCCTCGCAGCTTGAACCACCGCTCTGGAACAAGCCCGCACATTCACCGAAGAGGAGCGCATCTTAAATACGAGCCAGCCATTTTCCCTATAGCATCAATCAAACAAACATAGAGTCATGCTGAGTTGTAATTTGCCGCCTTCCTCCGTCGCGCGTGCTGCACAAAACTAATCAGCCATGGCTGTCCTCCGTTTCACTGTTGTAACATTTTCAGCGCTCACGGTGACTGTAGCAGTGCAGCTAATTAGGGAATCAATGGTTCAGAATAATGTACATTATGGCTCTATTCTAACCAAATTTGACGCATCCTACCGTTCATTACTCATTCTGTCCCATTTCATTCATGTTATTACTGTGGATTGTTTCTTCTCTGCGTTTTTCTGTGGGTATTATTATTATTGTTGTTATTGTTATTGTTATAATTGTTATTATTATTTTTATTATTTACATGTCCATAATGACTGAACTGTAGGGAACTCCAACTACTGAAATCCACACTCCGCCTACAAATGTGTTCGTTTGGATTAGTTTTTTTTAAGGTCATTGTGGTTTGTGGTTAAAAATGATACTTCCAAACTACCAAACTGAACCATGTTGCTGTTGCTGGGTGATTCCAAGACTTGGGTGCCACTTAATCTTGCGGTCATCAATCTGTCATTTTTCAAGGCATCTCAAGAACTTTTACAAGATTTCTGCGGTGATTAAACCAGTTGAAGAACTGAAAGTAACCGGGTTACCTTTTTTTTTTTTTTACATATG
>JBBMFX010000037.1:18068441-18090130 GCA_037832545.1 Rhabdalestes septentrionalis | reverse complement strand
CCTTAGGCGATTGGCGGATATTGACTTAAATCTTGCTCTACAGGTCCTTGATACTGTTGTGGATTACTCGAGCACTGTTGTACGTCGCTCTGGATAAGGGCATCAGCTAAATGCCGTAAATGTAAATGTAAATGAAGAAAATGAGGAGAAAATGCCCCTATCTGCAGAGGTGTGGTCCTCCAAGGACTCATCACTGGTTCGGCCACCCTGGATTTGGGCTTCGATGGAACCATAGATTATTTATGAGAGCCAGAAAATAATGGGCTTTCAGTCTTCTTGCCTTTAGGGAGGGTTATCACTGAGCCTCTGGCTCACTTCAATGACTCGTCGTTTTATTTGTTTATTTCAAACTCAGTCTTCAGGCTGAGATGAATCTGAAGGCTGTGTAGCTCACTTCTTTAGGCAGTGACGTTAGAATCATGACATCATGGGATCAAACCCAAGTATTTAGTTTTAAGTTTTGCATGTCACACTTCATCTGAAAGTCAAATATCCAGAAACTGAGCTCAACCTCTAGCCTAGCGATGTGGCTTCCAAAACGAAAGTTGTGGGATCAAACCTAAATGTGTTAAAATGTCTTGCACATCACATTTCATTTGAAAGCCCAGTAGCTTGCTAGCTTTAACTGTGTCCTCAAGACTGGAAGGTTGTAGGATCTAATCATTGTCTTGTTTTTAATGTCTTGTATGTCACACTTCAGTGTAAGTAAAGCATCTGGTCTAGCTCTGTAGTGCACTGGTTTAAACCATGTGCTCAAGTCTAGAAGGTCATGGGATCGAATCGAAGTTGTCTACTTTATATCTTGCATGTCACATTCCTCTGAAAGTAACATTTTATTAAAAAGCTGGATAGGTTGGAGCGGTTTTAAGAACAGAAGGTTGTGAGATCTAATCTGGTTTTATGATGATATCACATATCATCTGAAATTGAAATGTCCAAAAAAAGCCTGACAGCTGTGAGACCCTGTGCCAAAACCAGGAGTTTGTGGTTTTAATCAGTGCCATTAGCTTTTTGTCTTGAACATAAGCCCTGATCTGACGTCAAATTAAAAAAAAACCCAGCAAGCTAGGCATCGGATCCTGTGGCTCAGTGGTAAATGTGCTTATTCTGAGATTGTGAAGCTGTACATTATCTGTAATATTAATACGTAAACTTAAACCTCCTTAACTGCACCTGATTAAACTCATCAGTGGGTCGGTAAAGCATTTGACCTGAACTCAGATGGTTAAAGAAAAGCCAATGCCCATGACTGGCACCCCTGGATTTGGGCTTAGATGGAACTGTAGATTGTTTAGGAGAGACAGAAGGTAATGAGCTTTCAGTCTTCTTGCTTTAAGTGAAGGGAAGGTTATCATTGGGCCATCGCCTTACTTTAATGACTTGTCTTTATATTTGTTCATTTCAAATGCAGGCAGTCTTCAGACTAAGATGATTTAGGAAACTGAAAGATACATATAGATAAAAAGGAACCCTGCACATCAAGCTGCGTAGCTCACTTTCCGAAACCTGAAGTTATGTGATCAAACCCATATTTTCAGTCTTGAAATTCACACCATCAAATATCCATATCTGTAGCTCACGGTTTAAGCTGTTGTCTCATAAACAAAATGTTGTGCGATCAAAACGGACTCTTGTGCGTTTGTCTGAAAACATCTGAAAGTGAAATGTCCAAAAAAAAAAAGTTATTCAACGCAGTAAGGGCTTGATAAGCAGCTGATTAGTTGGATCAAATGTGTCTGAAGCAGTGAAAATGCTGAGATGTGCAGGGCAGTGTGTTTCAGGGAGTGGAAATCACTGTTCGAATATGTTGCAGCGTGGTCCATGGAGAAATATCTAAACAAACTATGTATGTGTTCACAACTTTTGATGAAAAAGAAACCTTGAATCTTGAATTGGTTTTAAGCAGTCTTGGGGGCTCAGAGTTCCAGTGGACCATTTCGTTATGTTCTTCTGAAGACCTTGATTGGCTTGGTCAG
The DNA here is from genome assembly GCA_037832545.1 of Rhabdalestes septentrionalis. Classification (NCBI taxonomy): domain Eukaryota; kingdom Metazoa; phylum Chordata; class Actinopteri; order Characiformes; family Alestidae; genus Rhabdalestes; species Rhabdalestes septentrionalis. The sequence goes on along the minus strand of JBBMFX010000037.1, from coordinate 18,088,154 downwards.
ATTGTTTGTGTGCTAGAAAGTGGATCATCCAGGAGGAGGTTTGATGACCACCTGGTGTTAGAGCAGACCTGCTTCCGGCACATAATTAGTTAATGAGCTATTGAGGGGAAATGGGTTTTAAGTCCAGCTCCTGTAGAGTGTTTTCACTGCTCCCAACACACCAGATCCAACTGATCACTCCTTAACATGCCCTTACTGTGATAAATTTGTTTTTTTAAATAAGGAAAAGCGCTTAAATAAGTGAGGGAGTGGCATCCAGGGCCAGGAAACCATGCTAGAGAATAAACACCACAATTGGAAAAGCAGTAGTGCTCTAGGAATTAGAAAACAAGATATTCCAATATTTCCCAACCTTGGTTCTGGAGGTTAACCTGCCCTGCATGTTTGTTATTTCGCTCCTTTAAGAAAACCCTTCAGCACAGGACGAGCTCTTAATGAGCTGATTAGTGGATCAGGTGTGGTGGGAACAGTGAAAACAATTCAACGCAGTGCAACGCTTTACATCTCAGATGGTTTTCGCAGGGGTCAGGCGTCTCATTACTTTTGCCTATATAATATGACCAAAAGTATTGGGACGCCTGATCATCACAACCACAGGGACTTTAATATGGATTTGGTCCCCGTTTGCAGTGATTTCAGAACTCTTCATCCAACATCAGTACCTCCTGTTGAACACAATCAAATCCTCAGAGCAATGTTCCAACCAGTGTAAAGTTTTTCCAGAAGAGTACAGTAGCAAAAATGGACAGATCCCCCATGATATTCTTGATTTTAGAAGAAACTTTTTTTATGATGGACAATACAAATGCCCACAAGTCAACATACACTATATGGACAAAAGTAATGGGACGCCTGACCTTTACACTAACAAATACTTTAATGACACTGAATTCAGATACATAGATTTAATATAGAGTTGGTCTGGCTTTGGACTCTGAGGGTAACTTCTATAAAAAACTGGATAAAACATGGATGACCTGCTGTAGCAAACAGCTTTGGTTTTATATTTGAAATTACATGCAGGTCGGAGCTAAACACACCAGAACAGTGGATCTCAGAGAGGGTTGGTGACAAGTGCTTTTTACAGTATGGCCAGAAGTATCCAGATGTCCAACTATCCAAGTACACAGAAGAGCATAACATTTGTATGATGTGCCCAAGCTACCAGCACAGGAAGCCTTATAGTTTGGGTGCCTCATTGCTCGAGAGACCTCAGAGCCACAAAATACACCAAAACATACAAACAATATCAGAGGAAATGCTGTATGAGCAGGTGTCTACAAACTTTTGGACATGTTGAACGTTCATAAAAAGTCTACTCAAATACCGTGTGGCTTTTTCCAAATTAAGTTCCACGACAACAGTGTCACATCAGATGAAAAGACAAGCAGAGACACATTCCTTATGGCATACTGAGCATTCTGTCATCCTTTCGTGCAATGCTTGACAAAACGGCGCCGTATTAACACCAAGCATATGTCAAAACATGACAGTGATATTGCTGGAACTGTCCATACCAGCTTTGATAAGACACTGACTGCGGAGACCAGAAAGAAAAAGTTTTAATAAATTTGACTTGATTAGTTGTACGTTTGAAAAAGAAAAAAAAAACGATTCAATTAATAGGCCGCTCTGCACCTTTCCCTTTGAACGTGCTCGGCTCGCTTTTTCAAGCACCAGTCCTCTTTGAATATGAGCCAGGCTCCCTATTTGCAGTGATTAGGAGAGCAAACTGAGCTAAAAATGTCTTTTCTCTGTGGGTATGCACCTTGCTTTGGCACCAACACAGCATGACAAATCTCTAAAGAGGATAGATATTTGATGTTCATTTGCGTGAAACGGGTTTGCCAAAGAGGAGAGATTGTGTGTGCATGCGCACTTTTATGTGTGCACAAGTTTATGTGTGTGCATGTGTGTCCATCCATGTGTGTGTGTGTGGGTGTGTATTAAGTATGGATCAGGATTTTTCCTGCCTGGCTTCCTGTCAAGTACACAAATACATTGAGTGTCTGAGTTGTCAGGCACTGACACAATAATTGAGTGTTTTTGATGATGCCGTCTTCACCAGAGGATTGTGCTTGTCACCATGGTCACTTCATGAACCGAAAAAACTCTCGTCTCTGTGGAAAAGGGACTCAATGTTTTGTAAATCTTTACAGGCCGCTATTGAGAGTTATTTGGAATATTCCAGCAGTGCCAAATTGACAGTTACCATCGACAATACTTGTGTCATTAAAATAAACAAAAACAAATTATTATTATAATAATATACATTTTATTACCATATTTAATGTTATTATACTTTTCCTTTTTTTCTTTCTGTCCATTTATGAGGTTTGAGTATGTACCAAACCCAGTCATTCTTTACTGTTTCATCAATATTTTGCATTTTCTAATTATTAAACAAACTGAATTTGTTTATGTGCTTAAACACTGATAACATGTAAACGACCTCTATTCTGATTGGCGTCCATGTTCTGTGTCTCAAAAAGCACTCTAGACTGAAACGCTCCTTATAACTTTAGCGTGAGTGGGGTATAGGTGCATCGCAAAATCATTGAATTCTGAATAGGTTGTTTTTGCACCTTTGAAAATTCAGGCTGCATGGACAGCTCAGTGTGTAGTAGGTTTAGAATCTTTACATTTACATGCACATTTCAAACCCTCCTATGTGAGATAACATAGGAAAATTCAGGTTTCAGGATGTTGTTTCTTAGTAATTCTGAAGGAATATTTCAGTACAATTTATAGCCTGTACTGGCAGTATGTGTATTGTTCACTTGATTAAGAAAGTCACTAATTTCTTAAAGAACAGAAAACACTGTCACTGAAAACGTCACCTTTCCCTTTTGGTTTCTATTATACATTTGTTTTAAGGCAATTGATTTTCTGTTCATCATTCTAATCTTAACAATGGAGCATTTTGTCAACTACTATTGACAATAATGTACTTGAAGATCAGAAAACCCAGTGGCTTAAAACTTTCCATCTTTTCTTTTTGGCTTCTGTGACACATTTGTTTTAAGGCACAGGATTTTCTGTTCTTTAAGTACAGCGAGACCTCAATGTTATTGTCAAGTCGCCGTTGACCACATGGTTCAGATGGTAGGAATTAGGTAGAAGGAGCTTTGCAATATTCCTTGGAACAACCCCAGACCAACATTACCATTAGTTGTCTCTTTTTGGGCCAAAAGCTAGAACATTTGGCCTCGCAGTGGCAGCCAGTCAGCATGGAGAGTATAGTACATATAAGGCCTGGAGCTCATATTGACCAAGAAAAAGCAATAAATGGAAAAGGCAAGTGAGAAACAGCATGAGGGAAAATGGGAGCAACGAAAAGAAAGCCCCCACGGAATGGAGAAAGGGAAACAGAATGAAAAATAGAATGAGTCCGAGGCAAAGGGGAGAGAAAAAGAAGGGAGAACAGGCATCAAAACTGAGGAAAAACACAGAGCAGAGAGAGAGAGAGTACGTGAAAGTGAGGGAGTGCCTTGGAAGAAGGCCAGATTGCGAGGAGAGTGAGGTTTGGAGAGCTGTATAATATACTCTAAAGGTCAATCTGATGCCAGAGAGGATTGATTCAGCCAGAAGCTCTTGACATGGCGCTCTTCTCGTATTGAGTTACTGTCTCTGTGGTGAAGCCGGACTATTATCTCTGTACTGCTGATACGCCGACACAGCGTCACTTCAGCACGGCACCCATGTTACCTGTCACGCGGCTGAGCCAATCGCTCTCTAATAAAGTCCAAAGTTTAAATTAAAGAACCAATATTTGGCATTTCTTTTTTTTAACCTCATTTCAGCTCACTGAAATCCTTTTTAGGGGGTTTAACAGTCATTATACCTTCATACAGGGCTGTTACCTCTCTTTAGATCTGTAGACCCTTGGTACTGTGCCTTTAAGACCGATATTTAAATGACTTCCCAAAGGTCATGTATTATTTGTCATTCAAAAAGTAGTCTGGATTGAACTGCACAAAGCAATGTGTTTAGACTGAACTGAATGACATTAAGGGTATCAGAAAAAATAGATTTATGTATGTGTGGAAACCTTGGAGGGCTGTGGAATGGTCAAAATAATGACGCCTTCACCTCATCACTTCATGTTGAACGAGCAGCTGTATGTAATTGTATACATTCATCATTGTTGTGATGTCACAACTCTGATTCATTGGCCTTAGTTTCCGTTTACAGGAGTGAACAGTGTATTTTGTGAGTTTAAATCAAACTCAGGCTATTTGTTTTGACATGAGCCCTCTTTAACGTCCCAGGCCTTTTCTTCCTAGCGCTGAACGGATCCTGGCACAGTGCTAAAGTGTCTATTTATGCTTGGTGTCCTTTGTAGTTCTCCTGCTTGGGATCTTCCTGTACACTCGCTGGCGGAGCTACAAGGGCCTGAAGGAGGGCGTGTACCACGTGTCCGCTCACCACGACGGCTGGGAGGACATCAGAGAGAACGTGCTCAACTACGACGAGGAGGGAGGCGGAGAGGAGGACCAGGTGAGAAAGTAATGCAGAAAGTCAGTGGCATGTTGATCATGGGAATGTCCCCCACGATGGCCTGCTGCGTTGACTTTGTTTGTTTTTAACAACGGGAAGCCACAGCAAAGTACCGAGTTCCAACACCTGGTCACCGACCTGCGGCAGGGTGGTAGTCCCGACAATCTTTCAAACAGAGGTGCCTGAATCTGCAGCAGCCTCTAACAACGAGAGCCCACCATTCCGAGCGAGCTAAAGACAACAGAGCCTTTCCCAGACGACTACGACAGCTTGACATTTTACCCTTGACATTTTAGTGGACGCGAGTACACCTGGGAGAAATGTTTCTCATCTTGTGCAAGCATAGGTGGGAGGAATGAGTGAGAGTAAGTGCCAATTTTAGGGGGCTGAGAAATCAGGAATCCGGTGCCAGCAGATGGTCGTTTAGGATGTTGTTTTGTGTTCGTTCCCTCTAGCTGAAGTGTATGATGGTGTTGCAGTGGAAAACCACCCCCCTCCTCACACTCATATCCGTTTTATGTAAAAATCCTGTAATATGCTTATCACATACGCAGTAGCACTCTGATCCTCCACAGTTCATCAGATGAGTCTTCACACATCAGGTAATCAATTACTGCGCACACCCACACCTGTACCTCTCACACCACTCCACTCCGACTCTCTCTGCCTCTCTCTCGCTCTCTGTCTCCTCTTCCCCTGCTATCTTATCCTCCCGAGGCTTAAGTTTCTTTTTCTCTCGGGTGGAAAGCGCCCTCACAGTAACGAGGGGAATCACTTTCGGCTGAATTGGATTAATGCTGAAACGATTATGCCGCGTTACATAAAAAAGGAGGCTGTGGCAGAGCCGTCATGTTTCACCGTGTCAACTTAGCAGTCCGCTCAATCTGGCTTCCGAGTCTCCGGAGAGCTGTCTCCCTCTCTCCCCATTCCGCTACCCCCCTTCTCTCTCTCTCTTTCTCTCTCTCTCTCTCAGGTGGAGAGCGAGGTGCACTCACAAAAACTAATCAGGCTCTGGCATTAGAGGCATGAATCAGGATTTATGCCATTAACGGTTAGCAGCAGAATGAATTCTGTAATGAAGACAAACAGAAGCGCTTACATTATCAGTGCCTTCCATTGTGCTGTTATTAGCCCATGGATCAAGTGTTGCAGACTCATTTTGTTTTTACATCACACACGTTTCATATCGTGTTAAAAAGAACTGCGGTCAAAAGAATGAAAAAATAGTAATATAAGAAGTGACGTGCCATATTAGTTCTCAAAGCAGCAGTCATGCTAAAAAGATAAACAATTCAAACCATTTACACAGTCCTGTCATCCCAGACAAAGTCGATCAGCCGAGACATGCCTGGTGCCTAAAATTTGCTTCTTCAGTTTTGCGCTGGAGCTATGATAGCTGTGTTGACAAGGCCTGAACCTGGGCCTGTCTGGAATCCATTATTGAAATAGGCCTGGGGTGGTAGCTGCGATCTATCTCCTTTTTTGTATTTGTGCAGTGTTTCAGTTTTAAAATGGCATAATTGAATATATCACACATTTCAACACACATTATTATTTTTAGATGGCATTATTATCATAATTATATGGCATTTAGCAAACCAATGAACTTTCACTAGCAAAACTGACCCATCACTCAAGTAAAAAATGTTCTGCAACCACATCTGGCCTGCTTCTGGAATGGAATTCCATTTGTTATATAGGCCAGAAACAAATGCCGGATGTGCCCCAGACTTGGCTGTGGCTTAGTGTTGTACATGAACATGGATCAAGTATTGACACGAGTATCTGCTGCTACTGTCTTTAGTTATGCAATACACCTTTGTCCATTTTGTCAGTGGGATTATTAAAACTGACCACACAAGCAGGTTTGTTTGGAGCTAGCGGGATGCAGTTTGCAAGATGCTAATTATAAGCTTTCATTACTGAGCCGCAGCCTCTGAGCTCCAGAGCTCAAAGCTCCAAAGTGCAGAAGTAAACTCTGCACTGGCTGAATCTGCTATATTTGGAGTGAGGAAAGTTGCATATATTTGTGTGATTTGCTGAGGTATTTCTTTTATAATGGAAAGTTTTTTTTTAATAATCTCATTTTACACACTCTTGTCTCTTTCTGATGCACAGAATGCCTACGACATGGCGGAACTCCAGAAGTCTCTGCAGCCCAGCCCGGCTCAGTCTGTGCAATATGGCCGCTCGCGAGCTCTTCACCACCACCCTCCGGTTCAGCAGCAGCACCAGCAGCAGCAGCATCATCTCCACCAGTCGGACCCCCCATCCCGTGCCCTGACTGCAACCAGCTCCTCCTCCATGTCGTCCAACACCACCACTACCACCACTTTGCGCCGGGATGTCCCCCCAACTCGTACCCCGGCCCAGGGCCAATGCGCAGGTCCCGGGACCAGCCGGGCTGCCCAGCTGTCCCGCAAGAGCCTGTCCTTCTCCAGCCAGGACCTGGCTCGTTATCTGTGTGAGATCATCCGGGATGCCGACCAGCACCCAGAGACGGCGCCTTTCGACTCCTTGCAAGTTTTCTCCACAGAGGGCGGAGGGTCTCTAGCCGGGTCGTTGAGTTCCTTCAGCTCGTCCGGCCTAGAAGACAGCACCACCACCAGCAGCCATGACTGTCTAAAGGAGTGGGGGCCACGCTTCGAGAAGCTCAAAGCACTTTACGAGAGGGCAGAGGCTAGTGACCTCTAAAGGAAGGGAGGGGAACTGCGCTGTCCACAGCAGAATGAAAAGAGCATCTTGAAGGACTTTCTGAAAAACTTAATTGTCAAGAACAGACCCAGAATGAAGGGGAATTTTTTTTTACAGAAAGAGACGTGCTTTGCTTTCTGTCCTTGTCTGGGACTGCAAATCTTTACAAAACCTTTTTTTTCTCGAGGTCTGAAGGATACAGGGGCAGCGTAGCATGGCTGGCGACTATCAATGAGCCGCAAATGGGAAGTGCCAGTCAAAAAGGAATGAGCATCTGTACAGGGCACTTGTTCAGGATCCTGTGAAAAATCCCACTCACAGCAGTGACTTGTGGATGACAATGACAAGAACGGATAGCTTCGAACGCATAGCTTTGGGACTTATTTTGGAGGGGGGCCTTCCCTGATCTTTCCTAATATGCTGTCCTATGTGTCTGTATTCTTTTAGTGTTTTTGATAGGAAGGAGGACGTCCTGGGGTGTTTAGAATGGGAAGGTTTTTCTTTGTGGCCTTTGTTGGTTTTCCTTTCCAAATCCGTTTGTTACCTGTGCTATCTCAAGTGGCCCACTGTGTTCATTGGTTACACCTCCGAACTCGCAGCTGATATTTAACATTTATTTATTTATATTTTTATTCACACCCCTCTCCTCATACCTTCTCACACGAATGAAGGGGAAGATGGCAGAGAGGAAAAAAGGAGAGGACGTGTTCAAAGCACTAAAGAAAAAGAGGCAGAGAGCGGCCTTATTGTTCAGCCTTTTCTAAGACGTTCCTTGGGAATACAAATCATGTCCCCTTCTCTCTCTTTCCAGCCAAAAAAAGAGAGACGGACTGGTTGGAATACAAATGTGTGTGGGACGCACGAGGCGGAAGGCCAAGGTTGAACAGTCTGAAGGACACTATAGAAGCTTTTTGCAATGGCGTATTATATGGAGTAATCCACTGCAGAGCTTACAAAATCAACAGGAAATATGGTACACATTCAGACTGAATAAGAGGAGTTGACAAATGTAATGAGAGGACAGGTTTCATGAATGTGTGCCCACATGCATGCATATGTGTGTGTGAGCTCCAGTTGAGTTATTGAGGAGCGGCAGGATTTGATTTTATTGTAGGAACTGGCCTCAGTGGTAGGGGCTTAGTGATGGAGTTCAGCTTCATTTTGCTCCCTTTACAGAGCATTATATCCTTAACAAAACCCGCTTACTCTACCGCAGAGTGCCACAGCATTTCTTCTCTCGCCAAGAAGAGAGAGAGGAGGGGGAAGAAAAAGAATTAAAAGCGAGTATTTTTCCCCTTCCAATCGCATTAAGCGCCCCTGCCGAGAAACCTGATGAACCTAGTGAATTCAGGCCAGAACATTTCGAAGTCAGTTTATATACTGAACCTATGGTCCCTGACACTAAAGCACCACAACATGTCCCATTTTAATGGGCTCGCAAGGCAGCGGCATGAAGCAGCATGGAGCGAGTTTGGGGGGGGGTGGGGGGAATGAAGGTTCTTTGTGCCGCTTTTTACCCCCCGCATCAAATGGGATCCGGAAAAGTCATGTGGCCTCCCCCTGCGAGGCCTCAAAACGCCAACCTCGTATTCTATGTATTCCGAGGTAGTGTTTTCTCTTTTTTCCCCCCTTCATTTCGGTGTTTTTTGTTGAGCGGCACCGTATGTGGACCGTGACAGTCCAGCTGTGGAGAGTAGGAGTGCGCTAAAAGACATCAGAGAGCTAATCCTAATGTGAACTGATTGCTCGCTGTCATGCTGTGAACCAAAGGATCATGGGAGTTGGAGAAGTCGACAGAAGAGTCGTCACTCTTATTATGGAACTCAAAAGTGCCATTTTTTTTTTTTTACCTCCAAAGGCAGCAACACGAGTATAAAATCAGCTTTTTCAAGTCGAGGCTAGGGATGGATCTGCTAGCGCTGCGCTTGCTGTTTCATGGAGAAGATAAAGGAGCCAAGAGGACGCGGTTCTGATTTAATCCTCATTACGCGTTCCAGAGGGATAAACAAGTTCAAGGTGAACACAATGATTAACGACTGACTCAAAAGGGTCAGTTACCCAAAACAAAGTCCCCGAATCATGCCAGGCAGACCGTTACCACCTTAATTTCAAAACAGAGGCCCACTTTTTATTTGTGTGATGAATATGTAGTGCTGCATATTGTGAGATACTGTTTTACCTCATTTGTACATATCGAACTGAAGTTATTCTTTTCGGAGAAGTATCAGATCCCTTTTTGAGAAACGTCAAGACTCAAAGACTCTTGCTTCTGCTGTTGAACCTGTGCTACCCCCTCTACTCCTTTTATCTTTTGTTTTTTTACTTTTCTCATATTTCTTTCGGTGAAAATATCTTGCTGTTTTGTATTTGCATCATTTGACTTGCTTTTTTTCTTTCACAAAAAATAAAGTTATTTACTACTATTACCGTTTGAGCGATTACATTTGCTACGTGGAGGAAGAGAGTTTTTCAAGCCCCCAGTAAGGAGAATACAGTGTGGCGTACAACCTAAGCAGTAATTAGCCTGTAACAGAGCCCTTTCTGATGGATAGACGTTCGCTTTTGTAAGTGAATCCTTGATCTGCATGCATACAAGAAGTCAAAGTCCCATGAATGAAATGAATGAGGGAACCGAAAAAAAATATCCACTGTACAAATCCTCTTTTATTACAAAACTGCAAAACACTGAGCACAGACAATGGCCTTCACAGAAAGTGAAAAGAGACCGTTCAGATGATAATGATATAGTACAAGCGCTCATTTACTCGAAATATCACAATTAATCCAGTGCAATTTAGCACCCTGCTTTCCCTGTGGACGGCTGATTTTGACAGCTCAGTTATATCCCTTTAACATCCTCCTGATTGAAATAAAGGTTCTGGTGTGATTGAAGGAAGAAAATGCTTTGAAAAGTCAATCGATGCCACATCAAGAAGAAAGCATACACAAGCATACACAGAAAGGTCTTTGTTCTAGGGTGGCAAAAATACTAAACAAACAATCATTGGGTATTCATGTTCATTAATAGATAAAAAGTTGACCTATGAGTCTAAATGTGGCCTGTAGGTTGTATTTGAGAGGTTGTAAAAAAAAAAGTTAGGCTCTACTGTTTTTTCAATCGATTAAATGTAGAATAAAGTTTGAAAATATTGTTACTGTACTCACACACTAAATTTCAGGGGAAAAAACAACTGCACAACTGCAAAGTTCTTGCAATGTCTTGCAATGTCCTGACAAACTGAGGAATGGTTTTCTAAGACTTTAATCACCAATGTGGAAAACAATGTGCCTATACTTAATATTGAGCTTCTGTAAGAGATCAATGAAAGCTAAAAAAGAAGTGATGCAACAATGGATATGTAGATTGACACAACAGCTCTTCATACATGTTTTCCGTAAGTTTGAGGTAGTTAAATAATTATAAAAAACAAAACCAGCGCACTTTCTTACACAGCGTACCACCTCCCAATACACTCGCTTCTCCAATGAACCACTGCCACCAACGTTAAAATACAGTAGCATAGTCCTTGACTATCCAGTTAAACATAGTCCACACACAGGAGGCAAATGTATTCCTAATAGTATTTATTCATGCTGGTCACAATCATGCCATCCAAAGAGGGACTAAAACTGGTCTTAAACTCATCACAACTCCCATTCAGGGGTCACCCCCGATTAACAACAAATCTCCATTTAGCATGTAACAGTTAATACTTATATCATTAATTATGAATATGGCGAATGTTAAAATATAAACAAAGCAAAATATTTATCTGATTAACCATTTCAATGATCTCATGGTTTAGGTTTATTAATACATAGTAATATTCTGTTCAAATATCTTTCATTTTCCTAAAACGTTTTTCACTGATTTTTCAAGGACTAGTGTTAATATTGTAATATGGTGACCACAAGTTGTGAAAAGTCAGAGCGTGAGCTGCGTGTCCTTTTGAGTGTCTCAGTTTGTCAGAACGCTGGCATAGAGGGAACTCTACTGTTTACAGGCTGGTTCACTGCTTTAGATTTAACACTAGGACGTTCCTGTGTAATGTTGCACTTTTGTGGAAAGCTCGGCGAGCTGTATGTCATTCATGTCAGAACAAAACATTTTTTTATCTATTTTTTAACACTTTGGCTGTTAACACTTTGACAAAACAGCACAAAAAACAGACCAACAGAAACACCCCAAACTACTCATAAGAATTCCTTTTACTGTACAGCTGACTTTTTTCAAAGCAGAAAATTTTGCCACAATGATGTCACAATTGACCAGTCATTGATATAAGAAAATGCTCCCAACCTTATCTTCTTTTTGGGATTTCATCCATAGTTGATCTCTTTCTATTAGTGGATATGACCCTGACAATCGCTTTACAGACAATCGCTTTACAATGGGTGCTGCTTTGAAAATGCAATAAAATACATCAACATTGGAAATACGATCAAGCATACTTGTTTCAAGACCTACCACATACTAATGAATCCAGCCTAAATTATTATTTTAACCACCATTTATTAAAGATACTTTCCCTTCTAAAACTGATCAAGAGTGCCGGTGTATACATATGTTCCATATGATTACTGATGCAGACACTATAGAGAACATCAGAGAATGGGTTTAGAGCATGATAATTCCATCCAAAAAAATACATTTCAGTAGTGCTGTGGGCTCCAAACAGCCTGAGAAGTAATACAAAACCGGTTTGACCTGAAGGTGTTGCGTTGAGTTTCAAAAAAACAAATTCATCCGGGCTATTAGGACTACGGCAAGGCACTTGCAGACATCTCATTCATGAAGACCTTCACGAAACAAAAGGGCTGAGAGAAATAACACGGAATTCACCTGTGCCTGGGAACAATGAGTCTATTACGTCAACCCATATAAAGAGAAGACCCCAGCGATTTCGCTCTGCACAAGTGTCACCTACGCAGCTAATTATTAAGGTTAAATGTAACGGCATGTAAACTAAGTAACTGAGATAATGGAGTTTGCAGAGTAAAAATGGCAAAAGTTCACTGATATTTCTCGACGGCGAGCCAGCCAGTAAATTTCACGGTAGCACTAATTAAAAGAGAACAAATATGCAATGATATTCACAGTGCTAGAACCATTAAGCATTTCAGTGGGAATTTACGGCACTTTCACAGCACCTGTGACCACGACTGCCTCTTATTTATCACTGTTAGAGAGAGATACAGAGCAACGGACCTCTGCTTGTGGATGCATGTTTGAAAAAAAGCGCTCTCATTAAATTTAAAAGCCAGACAGTGAGCTGCCACTCTGGGACTGGAAGCCAGAGAGATGGCACAGGCCAACAGCTTGGCTGATGTAAAGACAACACGAGGCTAGGCAATAATTACCCCACCAGTTCAAGTAGATTCCTGTCTCTGAATATCAAAGGTTTTTTTCCCCCCCTACTACACATTTTTCCCAAATATCTCATTCAGCACATATGTATGAGAGGGAGATGGGTAAAGGGGAAACAGCAGAGGAAGGGGGCCCTTTTTTAACATGTGAGCGTGTAAACATCATCTTCAGTGTGCGAGCATGTACCATGAAAAGGAGAGAACAAAAGAGAAAACTGGGAAGGAGAATAGGTCATGTTTCTCTTCTTTTCTTTTTCTCCCATTAATCATGAGCTCCTGTTGCTTTAGGCTGCATGGCTTAGAGCTGGAGACACAAAACATCTAACATCATCTGCCCAAACAAGCCCAATCAGGCATCCTTGTAAACATACAGTCACACACATTCACACATTCACACATACACACACACACACACACTCACACACACACACACACACTCACTAAACATTCCTTTCAGGCAGCCGACATGGCGGGAGGCTGATGTGGAGGAAGTTTCAGGACATGATATCTGGCCTTCCAACTACACGCCGCCGTCTGCTTTGCTTTTCTTCTTCACTTTCTTCAGCTTGTAGACGTGAAAGGTCTTGTTTTGGAACACACGGGTGAAGAGGGTGGAGTACGGAGGATCTCCGGTTTTGATGGCCTGGCAGAAGCGTGGGTGAGAGGCCGGGACCAGGTCAGGGTCATTTTCTCCAGGCCCATCCATGATCTGAGGCAGAAAACACACAGACCTCTCAGCATTCGGCAGCTTACTCATGCACTCATGCATCATTAGCTAAGCCACCAGCATGCATGTTCCATGTATCTCTGTATTGGTCACTTTAAAGTAATCCGTTTATTAATCAAATAATAACTATCAATAAATACTATCAATAACAATGACTATGATTAGACATAATGATTATTAAAGGCACATATTATACCTCTTTTTAAACAATTGATAATAGGTTTATGTGCTATAAAATATTTTCATAAATTTCTTCAAAATCACTGACATAAAGAGATCTCACCAGCTCTATTCTTGATCTTTTCAGTCCCTTTCAAAATGAGCCGTTTCAAAATGGGCTCGCTCACTTTTATGCAAATAAGCTGTCGCTGGCCACACCCCACCCATTCAATGCATACGTGTGTTTACCATTCGTGAAAGTGGCAGAAAACAGTGGCGCTATCCTGCCCCGAGTCAGACCCAGAGCGAGATGAACACTTGCCTTTGCCTTGCCTTTGCCTGTAGCCATAGCGCTCGACGTCTTAAGCGTGCTCGTAAAAGCGACAGACAGAAGCATTCGAACCCTGACACCTGACACAATTGATTCCCAGAAAAGAACAGATTTTCTTTTGCACTTGGAGAGTTTATAGGAGCAGTAGAGACCCAAATGGAAATACAAAAGGATACAATGTATTTGCATAATATGTCCCCATTACTGGTATTTCTGATACTCTACTGCACTAAACCAAATACCCAGGATCAATTCTGCTCTCATTATAATGAGATATACAGTTTTGGCTTTGAATACTGATAATGTCCACAACATGCAAAGAAAAGCATATTGCTGCCTTTTGAACATCTGTGAAAAATGTGTGTGGTTTTTAAGAATTCCAAAAATTCTCTAAATGAGGAAAAGCTGATTTTGTTGCAAGTAATAGATTTTCATCTGTTTCTATTGGTCGTTCACTCTGTAAAATGGGCAGTTGGTACTTATTATGTTTGGATATGACAGTGACATTGTTTATATATTTGCATTTTCTGCTCATTACAGATGTTTTCAGAACACGTAAAACTTTTGCTAACTAGGGCTGCAACAAATGTTTGACATTTGATACATTTCAAAATGGAAAAGCCATTTAAGCAACCAACATGTTTTCCAGCTGTATGAACTCTGTGAGAAAACAAACGACTGTCAAGCTAAATGTTATCTCCCCACCAGCAAAGCACAGTTGCTTGCTCTGCACACTGGGCTCATTAGACCCACACAATTTTGGGCTGCAGTATCAGTCTTAACTCCAGGTGCAGTCCAAGCAAGTTTCCAACTGATTCAGCAAGCATGTTCTCTGTTTAAATTATTTTAGAAAATAAATGGCAGTGTGTGGCCCTCCTGCAAAGACCAATGCTGTTCAAACTGAGCATACAACCTGTTCAGGGTTGCCAGATAAACTGGATGTTTGTTTTTTGTTTTGTTTTTTTCATTAGAATGTATATCAAATATTTTTTTAAGCAAACATCAACAACAACAATAATAATTTTACTTCAATAAAAAAATGTTTAAAAAATTACTCCTCAGAGTATATATGAAATATGTCTCAACTTTTTTAATATACTGCAGACTGTTCAAATATGATGACTTTTCCATGAAGTCTAAAACGCTTTACTATATTAAAGAAACAGCATTAAACAACTCAGCCATTCTATATAATTATATCCAGTATGTCTTGTCTGTATCTATTTAAGTACCGAGAGGTAAAAGTCTAGTGTTAAGATTCTTTATCTTTAAACAAAGTCAAACAGAGCTTTGCCCTTAAGTGTTTAAACATTCGCTTTGCAAATATCACCAAATTCGTTTAAAGGAAAGGTGCTTTGAGAGGAATTAATCAAAGAAAGTCAGTTCCCACACCACCCACAGGTATCGGAAACACCAGAGACAACTCTTTGAATTCTAAACACACCTAGCAAGAAAAAAAGTTTCCATTGCTGACAGCACTGTGCTGGAGATCCATCAAGGCCATCAAGGCGTCTTTTTATCATCTCTGCTCAAGAGATCGGGGTTGAATTTGAAACATCATCAACACGCATGCAGGGGAACATGAGCATCACTAGGGCATTGGATAAGACAGGATTTTGAAGATAGCCTGAAGGAATCCAAATCAGAAGTGACTCATCTTCTGGCTGCATCAAACGGATGAGCGAAAGCTTTTTCATGACTAGGCCATGTGCAGATCAGAGGAGGTGAGTAGCACAGCCTCCATCACGCATGTAATGGACTGGCTTCAAAGCCATCTTTGCTGCAGGAGTGGCTGGGTGATGCTTGATGAGACCCAGCCGGCAAGACGTTTACAGCTAATGTCAGCATAGACCTCATTCCAGCCATGTTGTGTGTTTGAATCAGTCGCAGTTTCGGAGTGAAATCGACCAAAAGCTTTGACACCTGCATGGCGAAAAACACATTTACACCAATTTTTCCAGTTACCTCAGATATAGTCTCAGGTAGCCAGACCTTCAGACTGACGGCTGAAGATCTAGAATTCACAGCAGTTTTCTTTGGCCAAGGTCCGCCCATAAGTCCGTTTGACCGACATGTCAAACAACCAATCACAGTTAGTTTCATTCAGAGTCACGTTTCAGGGCGTGGAAATGTCCCCACAACAACAGACCAGCGTGCAGCAAGTCAAAGGGTCGGCCAGGCTTGGAAAATAATACTCTTCCCAAATCCCGTCGGCAAACAGGCTAAAATTTCTCTGTTTGTCTCACCTAAGTGCCTCAAACAAAACTCCTGGCCATCTCTTAAAGAGTCTATGCCGTGAACCTCGCATACTTTTGAGAATCCTACGTTTAGCTGATCTTGATAAATGCTAATCGTCACTCATGTAAACGCGACAGTTTTTCTTCCGCAATTACACGTCTGCGCTTTGTTTCCCAGTGGACCAAAAATAAAAGCAACACTCGCGTCCCCCGGAAATCCGATAAACAAATCAGATGACGACTTCGACATTCCTGAAGTGTTTCCAGTTAAGTGTACCATATGCATCAGACGTTTAACCAACGTTCCGTGGGCGTGACATCTGAGGCTGAAACTACCTCAGATACACATGATCAGCAAAAACATGTTTGGAGTCCAAGTTTTGCTTATTCATCTTAGATTGGGAGCTACATAAGCACACTAAAAGTCAAGCCATCTTATTTCCATTTAATGACTTTAATAAAACTTCCCTTTATACACTCAAACTGCATCTAAATCTTCAATGATGTTCAGGACACAGCATGACTGACTGTGAGCTATTATTCTGCACAAACCTTCCTACAGCCTTTTTAGATAACATCAAGGCTGGTGTTCACAAAGCAGTCGTACCATCAAAAAGAATAAATTTGAATCAGATTCTTCCATATTTATGCCAACTACTGTCATAAAACTGATTCTAGGTCAGCACTTCCACACCTGAAGTGGTTTACGAAAACAGAGTTTCAACTAAAAAGGCTATACTGTAAAAATGTATAGCTCGTACTAAACCACATCCTCAAATTTACTCCACCTAAGTAAAGAGCTGGATGCATTAACGAGTTGGAAGATAGTTTGGTGATGGATTTAGAGAACAGATTTCAGTGGCTACAGATTTTAGTTCTTTGTTTGTAACAACTGTCCTGGTTGATCAACTATATGTGTTGTAACTGCACAACATTGTACAACTTAGATTTTCTGCCCAGCTTTTCTTTCAAAGGACTAAGTTGGCCAAAAATCAAACATACTCCCTCTTATGTAGTCAACCAGTCAATCTAAAGGCTGAGAGACACCCACTTTACTATTCATTTAACAGATATTCTGTTTTAGTAAGTAATGTTATGCAAAAACATTAGATGGGCATTTCAGGAACGGAAAGTCTCAGAGGAAATCCTGGTATATGTTTTGACTTTTAAAGAAGGGCCACAGAGGGGTTTTAGGAAAGGGATGTGTGAGCATGAAGAACCTTTTAAGGGTTTAAATCATTTTAAACCTTCACATAATGCAGAAGAGAACATTCTGAAATCTCTTTCCGTGTTGGAAGTTCGCTTCTTTCACTCCGCACTGCAGCTTCGAGGCTGATACAGTGGAGTATATCAGAAGCTTATAACCACCAGTTCATATTTTCAGACTGCTCTTCTATACAGAGACATTTAAAAAGAGGAAGAGTCTATTAACTTGTTGAAAAATGAATCGGAATCCTCAATGTGGCAGTGGTGCCCTTCAGTAAAAGTAAGCAAAGAATTGGCTTGCTGGAAAAGTCTCAAGTGGGAAAAGTCTGTCCTTGCAGAGAAAATGTCCACAGTAGCCAGAATAAAACTTTTTTTTTCTTTTATGAGTTATTTGAGACAACTGCCGCAGACTATTCATATGGCTTTTGTCTGATTTTCCCAGTTATTTCAAATCTGCTTTTGAATTGTTAATGCGGATTTTAGTTTCGGGATCCTGGCCATTTCAAAGAGGAGGTCTTATGCAGTGATGGGAATAACGGCGCTATAAATAAACGGCGTCATTAACGGCGATATTTTTTTCAGTAACAAGTAATCAAACCAATTACTGTTACTAATGATGTGAGAAGTAACTAGTAACTATAACTAATTACTTTTTTAAAGGTACCTACCACACACTGGTCTTATGTGAGTAGAAATAAGTGCCCCCGAGTGTTGCTAAGGTGGCTGCTGAATGGACAAACCTTCCTGTAAAGGATTTGGCCCGAGTCATCAATAAAACTGTCCATTTTACACCTATAAACGCTGCCTTATATTGTCAGAAACTGCACAAGCGAGTCTATTTGAGATCCCTTAAAACGTAATTGTTTTTACTCCATCCAAAACAAGCTCTAGACAGCAAACATATCTCAGGATATGTAATCTTCGGGTGTTAATTACAGCTTTCCTACACAGAAAGAAAAACAAATGTAGAGCTCAAAAAATATTTGTAAAAAAAGTTGCAGGAAATGGATTACAGCACATGCTGGAGTAGTGATGGCTGTTAATGTGCAGTTGTGCATATATACAAACAAATGCTGTTTGCAACAAGGGTCTCACTGTTTTCTTGCTAATTTGCTCTCACTTCATTTCCTTTTATATTTACACCATTATGCCGAAATGCGCAGATCGGTAATGCTGCGACTCCATTGTACATAAGAAAGCTAACGATGTGGACATAAAAAAGCAGCATCTTAATTAAAGCGAAACTGTCCTTAATTACAAAAAAAGAAAGAAAATATTAGTGTGTACAGTTTCTAAATATATAACCATAAATCTGAAAGCTAATTAGGATCAAAGTACGGCAAGGAAGCACGCTTCTTATGAAGACAATATTTGTTTAAACACAGTATGTTTGTTTATACTCTTCTGGAACTTTTCTAAAGAATAACACACAGAGTTGTTGGGTGCAACCCATAGCTTTGGGAAAAAGCAGTAGCACTGGCTGGGACTGTATGCATGTGTGTATGTGTGTGTGTGTTTTGGGGGTTGACCTACATGACCATTGGCGAGGTCAAGCAGGTCCCTCAGCCTGCAGCCCCGACTGTGCCGACGCTCGTAGCAGATGCTGTCCTCCAACACAATGTAGTTCGCTCCTACAGAACGCAGCAGTCTGTGGACCTCCTCTGCAGACTGCCGGGCATAGACCTGATATACCTAAGGGGTTGAAATATATATATAGAGAGAGAGTTATAGAGAGAAAAAGTTGGAGAGTGAAAGAGTGAGAGAGAGAAAGTTAGAGAGAGGGGGAGAGAGAGAGAGTTAGGGAGAGATAGAGCAAGAGTTAGAGAGAGAGCAAGGGTAAGAGAGAGTTAGGGTGAGAGACAGAGACAGAGAGAGAGAGAGAGAGAGAGAGAGAGAGAGTTAGAGAGAGGGGGAGAGAGAGATTGTTTGTACTGCATCCAAACAGTCCCATTAAGACGAAGACTTAATTCCCAATTTAACCTCTGCACACTCTCAGTTGATACACCTCAGTAAAAAGTAAATTCACTACAGCCTCATCAGGGGTCTTAACTGATAGGGGATGACCTTTTGCACAGGTGTTAATTAATCAGGGATTTTATCTCAGCCAGGTGAAGGTCACTTTCCTCCTAGTGCGCTCTTCTCATACACTGCAGCCACTGGAGGTGCTCGTCTCCTCTTTCTTCAATATACACCTCTCATTACTCATGCTTCCACCCATAGGCCCCTGAGTGTGAAAGCACTACCACCCACGGAGCTCCAGAAGCTTTCTGGAATCTTCTGCCTGAGCCTGCCTCCCCCTCAGCCTCAGCGTTCTGCCTAATGGTCTCAGGGAAAGGTGCCGAAGCGCTTCGATTAATCTCTGCTACAGACAAACACCCAAACTCCACTCCATCTGCTGCATGGAGGGGCCAAACACAGCACTGCATCTCTCTCTCTCTCTCTCTCTCTCTCTCTCTCTCTCTCTCTCTCTCTCTCTCTCTCTCTCTCTCTCT
>JBBMFX010000037.1:18041050-18052679 GCA_037832545.1 Rhabdalestes septentrionalis | reverse complement strand
CATTTATTAAAAATGTTACAAAAAACCACATGCTTTCAAAGGGTGTCCTAATTTTTTCACATGACTGTACATACATATCTACATATATACAGACATTTCTTACAGAATTAAAGACTCTGGTCCTACTTGCATGACAAAGAGAAATCTGCTGGCACTTGTGCACTTACATCCAAATCTGAGTCAGCTTTTTGCATAAAGTTATTGCCCCACATGTGCCAAAAAAGGGAACTATCTGAGCCCATTTTTACCCTGCTTTGGGACCTAGAGAGAGCTCCTGATACTGATTCTGCTTAATGAAGCCCACGAGCAAGCTGGCGCCCCCAAAAAGTCAACATTTAACAAAGTAATCTGGCTCTCACCAATTAGGAGAATCATCTGCTAAGGATTTCATTTTAATTCATTCTGGTGAAATGCAATTTAAGCTAACAGTATGCTCTGTTAATTTTATTTTGCATGTATAGTAAATATGTTTTTCAAATGGTTTCAAAATGTTTTCTCAAGTTGGACATCCCACCTAACAACCTGGCGAAACAAATCCATCTCTGTCTACTTTATGGTGTCATTATAATCAGTACGTTTAAGGACTAGAACCATTTGTCTCATTTAAATCATGTGTTCTCTAAATTTTCACCTTGTTAATAGATGACTAAAAAAATCTGTCCCTTGAATTACCTCTTAAGAGTGTCTAAACTCTTCAAGTAGATTTAAAAAAGTAGAAATAATAACGTAACATGCTTGAGCTATATCTTTCTAGGGGTGTCAATCATTGCAACACATGTGAGTTCCTTGAAAAGTCTAGATAAAATTCGAGTCAGTGTGCTTCATTTGAAGGTTAGACTTTTCACATTCTCAGTGAGAGATTGAACTAATTACCCCACTGAAGAGTTTTCATGACTTTTATTTGTACTCATCTTTACTGAGGTTGCCACTAATTACAGAGCTGATGGTTCATTCATTGTTAATGGAAATATGATAACTGTCACTTTGCCCAACACCCAGGAACTCTCAGACATGCCATGGCATTATTTCAAACAGGCAAACTATCCTTTTCACGCAACTCAATTCCTGGCATATAGTCTAATATTTTCCCAGGCTTGGCCAAGAAAACAAAAATATTCACAGTTTCTTTAACCGCATCTCCGCAATCAACACTGCATATTAATGCACTATATGTAATGTAGTCTCTTTCAAGGTTACAGGAAAGTAGACTGAGAGTTGTCTCTCAGAGGTCTTCAGTCAGCAGCCTTAAATTCCCCCACTGCCCACCCACCATTCTCTCAGAACATCACTGGTGAATCTTTACTGGAGAGGGAGATTTGGAAGCGGTGGGGGTTTGGTGAAAGACAATCCATGCTTAACTCTTTCATCTGAGAGCTAATTAGCGTGGAGAAGAGGCTTAATGCAGCAGCAGCAGCAGCCGCCAAGGTAACTCCCCCTCTAATCTCCAACACAAATAGGATTTTCCTAGGCAGGAGAAGACCTGTGTCATGTGACGTCAAAGCTGACTTTAACATACGCAGGCACATTTTCAATCTCGCTCCGTCTCCCTCTCTCTCACACACACACACACAAAACATCTCTCCCGCTCTCTTTCTCTCGCTCATGCACAAGCACACACATACATGAGCGCATAGTGTGTCTGACACGCACAAGCAGAAACAAGAACAGTGGGGCAAATATAATGTTTCGTTTGAGCACAGCCTGATGGCATTGATAAAACGCACTCCAGAAGGCTGGCGCGGCTGCCAGCCGCTGGGCTCTCTCCAGGACCTAATGTCTTATTCATGCAGAGCGTCTAAAAACAGCCCAGTCCTCATACAAAACGCAGGTACTCGGCTCAGTCCCGCTGGATCACCTATTCTGAATCATGCCTGTCAGAGCTGGGTGTGTGAGGAAAATCTGCAAGTTAAGGTTTCTGTATGCATCAATTTTTTCCCCCCAATTACAACTTTGACTTCCAATGATTACAAACAAGATGAAGCGATTATTCTTGCATATTCTCTTTCACAATGAGGCTATTGTACTTTTATTCGTTCCACCAGGGGGAGTTGCATCACCTTTCGGCTGCAACATGATTGTTGGTGCCTAGCACAGCTACGCTAAACCAGTGGTCACTAACTGGCAGACACTGATCCCGACAGTGAGAGGCGTCCATAAGGACCACGAAGCCTTCCGACATCATGAAAAAGTGATCAGACTCACTAGACCAGGTGAGTAGCCAAGGTTCTACAAGTCCAGATTGCTCCCGATGCTGTGTTCAGGTACAGAGACAAGCGGAACAAGGTTCACATTCAGCGATCAGTTTCAATAATTGAAAATGTCCTTGAGTTATGACACAGATCCGTTCTTTTAACTTTTGATTTTGGTGTTTGCCGAACACAGTTGTAAAATCATAATCTAGAAAATGAAACTTCTAATAGTCCAAAATTATGTATGTAAATCCAATTATGTAAGTAAATGCAACATAACATGTATGTAAATACAAGGTAAATACAACATAACAATTATTGTGGTTAGTTCCACCTTGACTGTGACAAATCTGACTCAGCTCTACTATAAGAACACACAATATATATATCAGTACAAGTATTGGGGTATTATATGAGAAGGAGATTAAATAACAGAACCAAGTTTACATTGTTGTCACTCTTTCACAAAAATGCTCATTTTTTTACCACGTTAATGATTTTCCATGTCATATCGGTCATAACGCAAAACCTTTCTTTCTGTGTAATCTTCCATTGAAGAGTCATGATGATTGTCTGCCTCTAAACACCTTGAGCTATTTGATTGCATCATTCTGAGCAGGTGGGAAAAGAGAAATAATATTAGCCAAAAATGACCAAATTTCCTACCCCTCCTGCCACCACCCCACTCCACTTACAACTGAACAAAAAGGCTTTGTACTGTCACTCTTGTCACTGAACACATTCTCTCTTTCACTTTTAGTTTTTGAACCAGCTGTAAAATAATCAGTTATTTTAGTTAATGTATGCTGGATTCTGTTGTTCATGTTAACATGAGTGAGGTAGCTCAAAGATGTCGCTCAACAGTTTTGCGGTATTTTCTGATGTTTTCTCCAGTGCTGTGCTGTGAGACGTGTCAGCTTATGAAGGGAGATGTGAACACAGGAGCACACACACGCCAGCCACTTGCACATTTAGCTAGTTACTCTCATGCATGAATGTATTTGAATGACAGTCCGTACTCTTCCGTATTTTCCATGAAATTGTAAGAAAAGGGATCGTAACATGGATGCTTATAATCCATCTTTAAAAAGTCATTAAGCTAAGAGCAGTAAGTTCTTGAAGTGCTGGAAGCAGGAAAATGGGCAAGTGTGAGGATTGGACAACGATCATATTGTGAGGGCCAGACGACTCCAAACAGCAGGTCTTGTAGGGCGTTCCTAGTATGCAGTATTAGTACCTACCACAAGTGGTCCAAAGGAATGACAACTGGTGATCTGGCAACAGAATCAGGTGCAAGCTCGTTGAGTATAATGCTGGGAAGCTGCAGACTTGTCGGAATGCCCATGCTGACCCTTCTCCATAAATGCCAACAATGGGCATGTTACCATGAAAACTGGACCCCAGAGCAATGGAAATGGCCTGGTTTCACGAATCATATTTTCTTTTACATCAGGTGGACAGCAGAATTTATCGTTTATCTCTGACATGACAACAGGGTGCCATGTGAGGAAAAGGCTAAGAATTATGTATGATAATGTTTTCCAGACTAGGTTTTATACGGCTATGGCTTGATAAGACATAATAGGAGTTCACATATGGTCTGATATGGTCAGATTAAGTGCACCCATTCCTCCCTAGGTTTCTCCCTTCTATTCTGATCTTTTTCTCTCATTTAGTAAAAGTATTACCCCTTAAGGTAGACTGGGACATTCTAGACTCATTTATCGCTACACCAAGGTCACTGTGCCCAGTGCCAGCTAAAAGAAGTATAATGCCCTCTAGCATGGCAGAATGGCCACAGAGCAGAGCAACTCTCTGACAATTCTCTGGAGTGATGGAGCACTAATCAACACATTCGAGATTAGTTAGAGTGGTTTTTGTGATCTAGAACAAATCTCCCAGCATCAGACACCAGAAACTGCAATTAAATCCTCACAGCAACGCTTCTTCTAATGTAATGCATTCCCAAAAGAGTAGATGCTGCTATTTCAGCAAACTCCTCATTAATACTCCTGATTTCATAAGGGCAGGCATCTAAAAACTCAGAAATAAGATCTATGAATGTTTCATTGTTTTGCATCATACAGCATGTTTGCCCCCAGATGTGTATACGTGTCCAGCCTGCCTTACCTAATCCACGTCATCAGCTCCACAGTATCGGGATCATAAAATTCTCTCAGCTCAGAGAGCTCCTCCATTAGTTTGGGCCAAAACTGCAGCAAAAAAGAACAAAATGAACTTAGATAGACCGAGCAAGGGGGGAGAGAATGAGAGAGAGAGAGAGAGAGAGAGAGAGAGAGAGAAAAAGAGGGTGAGCGAGAGAGAAAGAGATTAAGTAAGGACAATCATAATAATTCATGATTAACACTATACATCAAGCACACACACACCCCTATATGTTTTAGATTTGTGACAATATATTCGGCACAGACTCTCTTGACAGAGCAGAATTAGCCCATCATGGGGAAAAAGGAAAAAAATCCTCCACCAACCAAACAAACAAACACTGGGACAGCACTTGCATTCCCGCAGTGAGATTTTCTTCATGGCTGTCTAAGCTCAGCTCAGCACTGCCCGCTTCACCGCTGGCCAGGCAGATTAGCCCAATATGCAAATTGAAAAATGATAGCCCTGCTACAAATGTCTTACCTTGTAATAAAGGAATGCCAGAACCACAATCGGAACAGAGTACCTGATCAGCTTGAGCTGTGAAAACACAGAAATAACACGTTAACATACTGAGCGGTAAAAAAATAATATATATATATTTATATATTTATGAAGGTTCTCTGAATTAAATTGTTATTACACTGCCACCTAGTGTAGAACACTGCAAATGCATAGTGCATCACTGTGGAAATCTGATAGCATTCACTGAAACCAACTCCCTACTCATATCACTGGAGGTGTAATGCAGCTCTTGAGATACATCTTTAAACTGAGATACAATCTATATGCTTATTTTGTCAACTTCCCCTTTTACATGGCCTCTGTAGCTTATCTTCCATGGCTGCGATATCACTGTATCTCCCAACACAAAGCAAAGAAATGTGCCCACAAGAGCTGCTTCAATGGAAATCTGAGCTGAGTAATAATCTGAGCAGTAAACTCTGTGTGATTGAACACAGCGTGATGGAAGCTGACTGCAAGCGCAGAGCTCAGATAAGGTAATACTGCTATACAAATAAGTATAGAGAGTCTATTTGCTGTTTTGATTGGTCTCAAAACTATACATTCAATCTATTGCTGGCTCTGATATTGAACTACTGAAAAAATGCTGACTGACATCATTCCAGTTAGGATATAGCTCATATTTCTGGCCCTGTGCAGTTCTCTTAGCTCTAGTACCACAGAGGACTGGTGTTTGTGTGTGTGTGTGTGTGTGTGTGTGCCCTAACCTTAGCTCTAGTGTTGCAGTTGATCACTCTCAGACATAACGCCCACACCTCCTTGCCACAAACCCCAAAGGCAGCGAAAGTGCACATATGACCGGTCCACAGATACTTCATCCTGCAGCCAGAGAAAAACAACTGTGGTGCTTTGCAGGATAAAGAAAAGCAACGAATCCAGAGAACATATTCCTTTTAGTATTCGTGAGACACCAGGCCGAATTTCTGAAAGTGATATATTGCAATCTCGTTTTTTTTTTTCCCCTCAGCAAAATCATTCACTCGGCATTATCGTTTTCTTCATAAGACGCAGAAAGAGGCCTGCAGCTCATGGCTTCCTCTAATAAGATGGAGATTATAGATTAGAACTGGTCTGAGTGACGGGTGCAAAAACAGATAAGATGAAATAGGTCAAATTTCAGCAAGAAAGAATGAAGGGGAGAAGAAAAAAAAAACAAGCAATAGATGAGCGGGGTTTGAAAAATAATTGAGGAATGAAAAGGCATGTATATCCTTTGCTGAGCATTGCTGAACAGTTTGAACAGTTGTTACAAAATAAACTTTTCTGTTATAATTTGCATCCATGCATAAATATGTCAAGCCGACTCTAAGGAGACGGGTGATTCTGAAAAACATAGACATTTATTAATGAATCAAGTTCTTATATCAAAGGGACAGAAACCTGCGCACCTGTATTAGTTTACTTTGTCTTAAGTCTTGCTTTGTTTTGTGCAAACATACCTTTTTCTCTGAGCAGCATTTTAAACACCACACTATTTGAACATATCCACACACTTTAAAAATACATTCAGTTCAAACAGTTTCTACTTCCCAATGTAAAAAAGTTAATGGTCAGTCCAGGAGCTTTTTCTTCTGAGTATGAGGGACATTTAGCTGCTGCTTGACTTCACTTAACCTTCATTTGGAGAGCCTGTTTAAGTGTCAGTGAGCAAAATCAACACACTATGTTGATTTCAGAGGGAGTCTGTGCAAAGTTTATTATTCTCATATTGGCAAGCTAACAGCAAAACAAGACTCACAGCTAAACAATGAGACTTAACAGCTATGCATTTGCAAAGGAACAGCCTGAGCACGTTTCACCCAACTCTTCACTTTTATTTTTGCATGAAGGCTAAAAGTGTAATGACTGCAAGACAGAATCACAAAACAAAAGAAAAAAAAGAAAAAAAATCAGTTTATTGAAATGCATTACTGCTCCACCCCTCCTCTCCCAGGAGTCACCAGTAAGGAGCTGGCCTCAATACATGTTTTCATTCCAAACAAGCGGGAGCTCATTTAACTAATCAGTTATTTGAGACCAACTGATCTTTCAATAAGTGGTGAGGTTCTGATTGATTTTAGTCTGCACTCACACCAGCCCTTTGTGGATGAGACTGGTGGCCCTGGCCTTCCACTCACTTGTCTTTTGTGAAGTTCACCATAAATTAGCACTTGGCATCTGGGTGTGCACCATCATATTGAAATGGGCTTATGCTATGAACATGCCGAAACTGAATGGGTGTTTTTGTTTTGGGACTGTTGATAAATGCAAAGGGCCGTGATTACGGAGGACCTGTTAAGTCAGTGGGCCACAGGCACTAAGCTTCCCATCGACCAAATTCTGTAGAATTGAGATTTGTTTGCTCTCAGAACCAAAAAAACACTGTATCAAATGAGTAAATGTACATTATTTCACACCTTAACAAATGTTAACGAATTTAAACAAAAGTTAATTTAATAAAGAACATGGTGGTCTCCAGTGAAGTTCAGATTCTAGATGAAACTTTCATGACCTTTGGCATTAAAATCCAAGAATGTCCTTTTACCTCATGGTGGAAAAAGCAAGCAGACCAAAGAAGACTGTGTGCAGGAGATTGTAGGCGACATCTGGCCGCATGACGAAGGTCGAATCGTCTCTGTCTCCTTCTCCGGACGGACGGCCCATCCTGGCCTCTCTGGAAGCAGGTAGGGAAGGAATGGGAATTGCATTAAACATGACGGAAAGAAGAAAGACTCAGTGACATTAGAACCCTGATTATTCCTCACTCGTCTTTTTCAAAGTGGAGAAAGGTTAACCCGCTTATCTGAAATGAAGCTCTGTTCACACGCGCGTGAGTGTGTGTTGGACACAGACAGACGGAAATGAGAAACAGGGTGGGAACTGAGGAGAGAGTGCGGATAAAGGACAGGTCAACGGTGCTGGAACTGTGTGTGTTTCAGAACTGTCATATGCAGTTTTAGGGGTGGGAGAGTCTTCAAGGAATTTTATGATGAGACAGAACAGATATCAATATACTTATATATCAAAAACTGATTTGTATTCAGCATTTCATATACTGCTCTGTGGTAAATCAAGTTAAACAGAACTAAATACACTCTGTATAATAATGAATGCAGCTGGTCAATGTTCTTTATGTACTGACTAAAAGCTTATTGTGACATATGGTGCTGACAGTTTGGGAATAGATCAGTGAAAAATCGAATTCCCATGCTTTGTTTCCACAAGTCCAGATGTAGCCCATTACCAAAGACATCGTGATCGAAATGATAATGTCCAAATGTTTCTTTTTTTTAATTAGACCTGCAGCTATGAAGTTCAAGTTGAAGACAAACACTAAAACTAAATAGTGCCAAAAGTTCCTTTAAAATATGTCACACTGCATTACATCTGGCTGTGATACAGTTTAATTTGTTCATACATTTTCCAACCTTCCTTCCTCCTCCAGAATGAAACAGGCTGCTTAGGTTTTGGAGATGTAAGGACTAATCTATGCAACTTTCCTTCTGATTGGTTGCCCAGTATTGTGCCTCAGTCCAAGTTGAAACATTCCTTATAACTTCAGCATGAATGAGCCTGGCTAAGCAGCTGTCAGTTTAATGGGAAGATATAAGTCACTGTCTTGGTTTTGTACCATTTCATTACATCACATTACTGATGGCAGTGCTAGCAGCCCTGGCCTTGTACCTCTAGCATGAAAATAAAGAAGAAAATTCGGACACCAAAAAAACCTTAGATGATTAAGTTCACATAAATATTCCTTTTAGGGAGGCATATGCTGAATACTAGTAATCACAATTCACACCCAAATTGTAGCATCGGGATTGACTGATTAATAGTGGGACATCCAGTTAGGAGCACCCTACTTTGGGTTTATGGGGCAGTTTCTACCATGGAGCACATTTGCAATATGGAGTTAAGTGGGGTTTGTGTGTAGTTGCAATTATTCACAAAGGGATGTTCAATAAGTGATTATTTAACATTGTAATTTTTCAGTCGAGTATTCAGGGATTTAAAGGTAAGTAAAAGGAACGAATTAATGAATAAATTAATGAATTAATGGATGTTCAAATGTTTACCAGCACTTTTGCTGATTTTTAGACACCAATATTTTACATATACATTACAGTGTGCACTTTATAGTTGGATATTATTCGATTTATGGTCAGTGCAATTTCACACCCTCTATTTTACCTTTTTTTGGTCAAATATCGAACAACTGTTTCATACAATATTAAGCAACTCTGTGAAAGTTCGTTTTTTCTTGTTTGTTTATGCGAATACCTGAGGTTGGTAAGCGCAGCGAGTGCCAGCACCACGAGCAGCACCAAGAGAGTGCAGAGATACGGATAAACCAGCAGAGTGCCAGCCAAGCGCTCGAATGTATCCAGTGGCAACAAGCCAAAAGCCTCCTCACACAGATACAGACTAGCATCAAAATCTCTGAGAGAGGGAGACAGAAAAGAGCGGAGAGGGACGAAGATATAGAGAGGGAGGGAGGCGAGAGATAAAGAGACAATGACAGGAAAAATGTATAGAAAACACCATTTATTATGAGATAGGCAATTGAAAAAGTTATTACGGTGTTATGGTCCTGGGGGCACAGTGTAATCCCAAATAACTAATACCAAGTGAATGAGTAGATTACTCTGCGTTCCAGATGCTATTTTTCATTGGAGCAAGACCTTTTTAAAATCACTGGGGATTAATGTCTCCATCGAGTCTCATTGTACAGCAGGGTCTTGAATAAAACATTACATTAATGGCTTTGATTGATGATAAAAGGCTTAAGTCTACAGAGGCTTTAGAGAATTTCAATACAGGACGCACCTCGTGGCCCCCAAGCCGAACTTAGCCTTTATGAACTTGAAGATATGCTCGTCTGATCTCAGCTGCAGGATTTTCTATCAAAAGAAAATACATATTGCAACATTAATCTAGTTATATAAGACAAAGAGAGAGGGCGAAGGAACAGTAGACGCAGGAGCGAGGGAGAGAGAGCGAGAGATGACAAAAGAGCACAAGTCCCAAGGTGGGAGTTAGACTGGCCAGAAGTGGCGTTCCCCTGCAGGTTACGGGGCAGAGGATGTAGAACATGTCCCAGCGCTCACCTTGGCTGAATAATTGATGATGAATGTTAAAGTGAGGACCAGGAAGGCATGGAGAACCAGCTTTGC
The DNA here is from genome assembly GCA_037832545.1 of Rhabdalestes septentrionalis. Lineage (NCBI taxonomy): Eukaryota > Metazoa > Chordata > Actinopteri > Characiformes > Alestidae > Rhabdalestes > Rhabdalestes septentrionalis. The sequence continues at coordinate 18,042,646 of JBBMFX010000037.1, read as the reverse complement.
TACTCGTGCCACAAAGCCTCCCATCTTCAGCCCTTTCTGAGAGAAAACAGACAGAAAACGGACCGTCAAGTCAAGGAAAGCCTTCTCTTCTCTCCTCTCATCACAGCCAGGTGTCCAATGAGGAATGAAATATAATACCCCCGTATCCACTGTGCTACATTTACAGGGCTCATTGTTCTTGCGGTTTTTGTTATTTTCATTTGTTTGTATTTTTATGACATCTTTTTATGCTTGTGTGTTTATGGACCCAAAACAGTCATCATTCACGTTTAATGTTTGTTATTGGCCTTTTAAGACAGACATATGTAAAGATGCTCTGCTCTGCTCTGTACTTAATCTCATTCACAAAGCTCTTAGAGCTGAAAGACTCCTTATAAATTGTATTTGTATGTTTGGTACTAATCTGCTGTAGGTTTAATTGGCAAATTAATGCAAATCTGTATGACAGAAACACTGAAAGAAAGAAACACTGAAAGAAACACTGAAAGGAAGGAAGGCAGGAAGGAAGGAAGGAAAGAAGGAAGGAAGGAAGGAAGGAAGGAAGGAAGGAAGGAAGGAAGGAAGGAGGGAAGGAAGGAAGGAAGGAAGGAAGGAAGGAAGGAATAAATAAATAAATAAATAAATAAATAAATAAATGTTACTTTGGTTACCTGCAAGTGTTTGACGAAAAGTACGGCCACGATGAAGCTGAGCACCAGAGAACCCAGAATCATGGAGTTACAAAACTGCAGCATCCACACACTCAGCAGACTCACCACCTGGACCAGGTACAGAGACGTCACCTGCACCAAGACAGCAAGATCACCATGAAAACATGCAATTGGCCCATACAATGTCTTTAGTATACAGGTGCTGCACATATATAACAACGGATTCAAAGAAGCCTGGAGGCATAAATGAGCCTTTAGGCTTAAACAGTTTTCTTTTGCAGCCTTTAGGACTTAAATATAAATGATTGATCTGAGCCTAGTCAGTTTAGGCTCAAACACTCTCTCTAATATCAGCCTGAATTAGCGAGGCTGAAACACTGGCGGCTTAATGGGCAGAGATACGCTACCAATCAAAAGTTTGGACACATCTTCTCATTCCCTTTTTATGTGTTTGTTTTGATCATTTTCTACATTGTCGATGAATACTGAAAACAAACAAAATGATGAAGGAACACATGGAACTATGCAGTGAACAAAAAAGAGGTAAACAAACCAGAATATGTTTTGTAATAAGGTAATGATGGACTGTTGTATCTTTTTACTTAGTTGTGTTGTTCTTGCCATAATGTGGATTAGAACTGTAGTGGAATAGGTTGATTCCAGGCTGATACCCCATGAATCTGACTGAAAAAATGCCAAGAGTAAATATTAAAATCTTTGAATGAAAAGCTGTGTCCAAACTTTTGTACATAAATGTGTTGGTTTTTGTGACATCACAAAAACCAATTGAAAGTTTTGATTATTTTTTCCATTCTGCAAATAATAAATCACACTATAAATCACAAAAAGCCTATGAGAAGTCAGAAGTAGTGTGTGTGTGTGTGTGTGTGTGTGTGTGTGTGTGTGTGTGTGTGTGTGTGTGTGTGTGTGGGTGGGTGCGTGCGTG
>JBBMFX010000037.1:18023761-18037157 GCA_037832545.1 Rhabdalestes septentrionalis | reverse complement strand
AAATATAAATGTATTGTCTTGTATTCATATTTATACACAAATATGCATGCATTCTTAAGAATACTATTTGGCACTGTAAATTAGTGTTGTATTTTACATTTAACTGTTTTTCACATTTTCACCTCCAAAGTATAGATCAAACCTGAGGCAAATACTGAATGTGCTAATCCGATTAATTAAGCAAATTATCTGTTAATTAATCTACTAATCTATAGCTAAATTTCCCCTATTGAGTAGCCTTGCTGAGAAGGCAGTCCATAGGCCAGCCTAGCCCAATTCCTTTACTTCTATATATTTGTCTTAACAAACTTATTTATCTTTTTTTTCTTAATCCAAAACAACAACTTTTATGTGCCCACATATTAATATAAAATGCATGCTTCATTACATAATTACTCTAAATGTGAACTTATAAATGACAGGGTAATGAATGACTAATCAATAACAAAACTGATTTGTAATCTTTAACGAAATGTGTTTGTGCTCCGTGGAGTTTCTTGAGAAAGCTCAGCTCAGTGACTTCGAATCGTTCTAGAATAACAATGAAGGCATTGCTTTTGTGAGTACATTTTAATTGCGTATGTGAGTTAATGTGAATAGTACCTGTTGAGGATGTACCAGACTCCAGAGAGAGCCCCAGCCAGCCATGAGTCGCTAAGCATCCAGCTGGTGAGGAACAGAGCTAAAATGTACACTGCTTGCAGAGCAAACACAGTGTAAATGTAGAAGTAAATGGGCTCGAGGTAGTCCTGTGAACACAAGAACGCACAAACAGACCATTTCTTTTGAATACATATTTTATATATATATATATAAAAGCACACATAAACACGTGTATCGTGTACATACATTCACATATACATGCATTTACAGTGTTTACAGAATTTTAAAGAAGAATGATTCAAAGCAAACAAAGGTCTTGTTGTTTTGGCATCCAGCTGGTCACATTGTGAGAGGAGAGTGTTGATTATTGCAGTGTGTTTACACTTTTCCTCATTAAATAAATTGTGATACAGGTGATCACTAATCAGTATCGCATAAAGCAGAATGAGGTGCTTCTGTAGGAATTTAACTCACACTGGCATGAAACAATACTCATGGAGATGCTGATTTAAAAAATATACTGCAGAGTTCTCTTATTTTCTCAGCACTGCGGGGAGCAGGGGAGACGGAATATCTAAGAGTGAAAGTGATCAATTGGTCACACGTGAACACACCACTGCACACAGTGTGAACAGCACGAAATTCCTCCTCTGCATTTAAACCCATTAAACAAGTGAAACAGGGGCCATGAATTCTGCACCCGTGTGGAGAAGTGTGTGGAGACGGTCTCTGGGAGCAGTGTGTGGGGACGGGGAGCAGCGTGTGGGGAGCAGTGTGTGGGGAGCAGCGTGTGGGGAGTGATCCGGGGAGAACTGTGTGGGAACGGTATTTACTCAGGGTACCTCAGAGGCTCCTGCAGTCTGTAGGATCGACCCACGACTTTCTGATCGCAGGGCGAGACCCGAACCACGCGAGTGTGTGACGGAGGGAGGGAGGGAGGGAGGGGAGGGGGCGTGGCATTCCGAATAAAAGTGCTGGGAATTTTACGCGTTAATTTGGTTAATTAATCACAGAAAAAAATAACACGTTAATATTTTTAATGCAATTAACCGTTCAGTGTTTAGAGTAACCATCAGGACAACCGAGTCCCAGATTTCAGTTCAGTGAGATTTGGATGAAAAAAACGTCAAAATGGCCAATAAATAATGTCTTCTGAATATTTTTTGCCGATTCTGACTCTGAAGGGGAATATTTTCCTTTTGGAAAAGACGCTCGCGCTTCTCCCGGTTCAACTTTAATAAATGAATTAATCGTCACACCATGTAATTAATTAAATAAAAATTTTAATCACTTGACAGCACTTATATACACACACACACACACACACACACACACACACACACACACACACACACACACAGTAACCCCCTGCTGATTTTTTGTGATAACCTAACTGATAATTGCACGGGGAATCCCCATACTCACGTGCAAACTGCAGATCGCCTTTGCATTTTGTGGGTTTTGTGACGTCCGGTCCTCGTCCCCCACACCCCACCGTCCTCGTGCTGGTTTGCTAAGCACCATGCCAAATTTAGCAACCCAGCACAAGGACAAGGAGGCGCGGCGGATGACACCCAAATGTCACAGCCATTTCTGTGGCAATATATTATATTCATGCACTTTCGTGCTAAATTATTAAAACAAAATTTACATTTTAATATTTATATAAATATTAACATGAATTCAGCTATATTTTATATAAAAATAACAAAAAAAAATTTGGTACTAATGAGAGCAACACAAAGAAAGCGCATCTTGGGATGCTGATATACTGCTGTACTCAGAGGCGGGAGGTTTGAGAACATTATTTATTTATCCATGCTCCTGATTGGCTGCTGCCATGTGACACATGTGTGGCAGCTGCAGTGCAGAATGTCCCCCAAGAAGCATATCCAGTGTTTGTGTTTTTCATTTTGTTCTCCTGTATTTTTATTAGTGTAAATTGTATTTCATATATAACAGTATTTACCTGCTTATGTCAAATAAAACGACAGCACATACCATGCATGAATTCCAGTGCAGTCTATACAGGGGTAACATCGATTTTTACATTCTCGTACTGCGGGAGTTCAGTGTAAACTGTGCATTATGAATACAGGTTTACTTTTACATTTTCTTTATAAACATATTTTCTTTAAGTATATAGGACTGGGGGAGATGGAAGTAGAGTAGGTACTCCTATATATACTTACAGTACATTTTTGTGTTTGTTTGTTTGTGTGTACAGAAATGCAGAAATTCATACACAGAAACATACAAAAATACTCACAATAAAATATGTCGTCAACTACTTTTGCTGCCATAGCAACATCAACCTACCTGAATTGGCAGAATCCTGTAGAGTATGCTTAGCAACACTTCTTGATAGACGTTCATGCGCTGAAGAATATTGATAGTCCTCTTGGACTCTGTAGTGTTGTCATTAATGAGCTCATACAGACCTGCACAGAGATGCACACAGATGCAAAAACAGCTCTGAGAATGGGCTTTCTCCTGTATATCACTCCCCCAGCAAAAGCAAAGGGATCTTAATAATAACCTCAACACAAACATATTCAGTAAAGAAACATTGCCCTAAGCATGCTCCAGGTCCATTATGGCACATGCCGGATCGCTCAAGCACGATAAAGCAGCGCCCAGAGAACAGCTATAGGCTCTGTGGCAGCCACTGCTGCCGTTTTCTCCTTGATGGGCAGCGGCCTCATTGTAATGTCTTTTCCACAATGGAGCATAAAGGAAGCCCATTCTAAATATGGCCGTCGAAGACTTTGGCTCACTCAAACCTCAAAGGTCTTTCCAACAAAGTTTTGGCTTTTTCTGTCTATCATTCTTTTTTTTTGTTCTTTCTGATATAAAAAACATACTCCCCATGGTTACTTAATAAAACAGTCCCACGATGGCTCTCGTATTACATAAATGATAACGGAAACCAAACAAAGTGGACAGAGAAGCATGACTGCTCAGCTGGTTGCTTCATTTATATTTCATTCATTTTTCCATTTGCTGGATGATTGAACTAAGAATAATTGAAAGAACAAAGCGGATAACAATTAACAGGGAAGCTTTCCGAAAAGTGCAGCAGAAACTGAGAAGCTAATTTACGGAAGAAAAAAAAAATACACATACACACAAAACTATTTCACTGGAAGCTGGAAATGAGCAGTATCTTTCCTATTTTCGATAAGAAATAGGAGATAGGAGACTGCTTTCATAAAACAAAAAACATGCGTGGACTGTGAATAAAGTAGAGCCAGACTGATGAACTGCCTGGCTGATCCTTTGGCCAATGATCAGCAGTTTAATTGGTGTTGGGGAAAATATTCACAACAACGTGCCTTTAATTAACAGCAACACAAGCTGAACTGGTGACTGTGAACATATTATTAGTGCTGGAATAATAAAAAAAAAAGTCAAATCTTCCAAAACCTGACCTTCAGATTGAGATAAGTAACACATATCAAAAAACTGTTAAAGAATTCTGGGCAGCTTCAACCCCAGAACAGTAATGCACTTATATTTAATATTTAATATTTCACTTCTGTTGTATATTCAAGTTTAAGAAAACATAACAAAGACTGACAAATGATCATTACATCTCCCTAAACATATCCATATACATCCATGCACCCATCCATGCACCACTTAACCATCATCTGAGCTGCTTATAGTAACCAGGGTCACGGGAGAGGGCAAAAGGTGGAGAAACACACTGGACAGACTGCCAATCCATTGCTGTTCAGACACACAAACAAACACATTCATGCATACACTTGCACCAAGGGGCAATCTAGAATGTCTTGTGCAGAAGTGAATGTCTTTAGCCTGTGGGAGGAAACCAGAACACCCAGCTAAAATCCATTCAGACAGGTGAAATACCAGAAACCCAAATCAGAAAACACCCTCAGTCTGAAAATCGGAACCAGTGCACCCACCCACCAGAGCCACTTTGCCACCTTATTATTATCTAGGTGTATCAAACTTACATGTCGAAAAGAAATAAAGCGAATAAAAGTTCCTAACTGCCCTTCCTGTGTAAATAAAATGTAAAAAAGCAAAGAAATCTCCATACCTTCCCGTATAGACGGAGCCCTCAGCATCTGTTTGTAGTAGGAGTAGTAGAGGCCGCATTCGGTCCGAAAGGAGATTTCGCGCTCAACTTCCTGTCGTGCAAGTCAAGACAAAGTGCAATGTCATCAAACACAGTGCAATATAACAGCATCTGCGAATCTGTTTTTTATACAATGTCTGTTCCATATGAAAAAGAGATACTCATAAAGCAATGAGTTATTTTCAAGCAAATGTCGGCATCAATCTTTCACAGGAGACGCAATAAGCAGCCAGTGATAAACTGCTGCAGTAGCTTGCACTAAAGGGGTCCATCCTGTGACCCCTCTCTGTAAAGCGCAGCCACATAAACATTCTGGTGTTGCTCAAAGTAGAAATAAAGTCTCAAGCAAAGATCAATCATCCCGTGAGCGATATGCAGAAACACAACGACGGAGAGGATATAAAACTATAGTCGTTATCAGAGAAGATAAGCAACGAAAACTGGCTTCATTTTTTCATCACTGGGAACCCTTAGAAGTCACGGTCATAAATGTTTTTGAGGAAGTTCCATGGGAAGGGCTTCTTATCCCTTCCACTCTGAAACAAACTGAGGTGTTTAATCCAAATAAGTGGTTCTTGTGTATCAACTTCCAAGGGTTAACTCTGAAGTTCACGGTCTACAAAGTTTCTGCTCAGCTTCATTAAAACACAATGAAATACAAACCGCATACATATATAATTTCAAGCCAGAGAGAACATATGTCATTGGTTCACTTGAGAAATAATAATGGAAAGTAATAAATGGAAAGGCTGACCTCAAGAGAGAACAGAGTCCATTACAAAGTCTGCACCAAAGCACCATTCAACATCCAGACAACCTTATTTGAATGTATTTATAAATGCATTCCCCTTTTTAAACCTATTAGACATCACTGGAAGTAGAAATAAAACATATGAGATCAGCCGTGGGCATACTTTAAACAGAAACAGAGACAATACCAATTCACTGAACAAATGCTTGGAAACAAGGTTGGAAACAAATTAATCCATGGCAGGAGTGTCAAGCTGGGTTCCTTCTGGACCACAGCTCTACATATTTCAGCACTTTGTCTAACTAAACACACCTGATTCAATTCATCAGCTATTTCTAAAGGCCTGAACTAAATTAATGGCTCTGTAGAGCCATACCAGGATTTGCAAATTTAAATGTAAGACACTGATGAATACAGTTTAAATTAAAATAGGGTATAGTAGTTCAATTTGATTTAAAAGCCATAATAAACACAACGTAAAATGTCCATGAAGAAAGGACAGCCTCATATACCTTACCTAAATTATATGGCTGTATTATCTATTAAAGCAGAGATTCAATGTTAAGATACTTAAATAAAATAAACGATTGATTAAATATTTCGATATTTCGTATCACCGTGTACTTAATGTATATGGCTGGGATGACAATAAACTCAGCTCGACTTGAAATTTTGGATTAGGACATTCCTAAAGCAAACAGAAATACTGTGTGACGACATGCTACTAGCCAGTACTGTGTCAAAATATCCTTACCTCCAGCTGTGAAAACCACAGCAGGTTCTCGTGGATGGAGAAAACACACCAGGCATGGGACAGTCCTACTAGCCCTGCCACAACTAACCCCGTTGCCATGACAACAGCTTGCCAGGCGCTCTGAGCAGGAAGCGTCCTCTGATGAGAGTTCCGGGAGGGTTCGACCCACTCCCTCTTTTTCCAGACCCCCAAATGTTCTTTTGTTCCCAAGCTTTCCAAAGATGCCCCATCCGCCTTCTCTCGTGTGCTCTTCCCTCTGTGCCTGATCTCCATTTTGGAAGCTTTCTGGCAATTTTCTGCTTTTCTTTCTCAGTTTGTTTTTTCTCTCTCTCTCCTCATCCGACAATCCATGAAAAATCAGAGAACAAACCCAGCCCTTTAGTTTTCTCCCTTCAGTCTTTTAGGAGGAGTTCGCTAAAAAAGGTCCAGGAGTCCAAAATTTCACAAAAAGCGCTTACAACGCTACGAAAACATTCAAAAGAGTTCTGTGAGCTTCGCAAAAAAGTTTTGCAGAAGGAGCCGATCATGCTTCGCAAACACACTGGCGAGCTGAGATAGGACAGCAGACACTGGAGCAGCACAACTGGTGACCTCTTGGTACACTCAGGGAAAAAAGGAGAAAAAGAGGAGGAAAAAAAAACATTTGGAGGATCATTTGGAAAATGTTAAGAGCGTTTGTTAAAGCGTTTATATGATCTAAAACTGGAGCCCTAGCCCGGCACTGAAGTCCACTAGGTGCTATAACCGTCACGGACATGACTTCACATGCGGTGAATTCAAGAGAGTCCCAGCAGCAGCTGTTTACTGCCACACAACGTTCCAGCAGAGATGCCAGTCTGATCCTGTCTGAACAATGTCAACACCACATGTGGCTAAAAACAAAGCTAGCACACCAAGCAAAACCTTTTCTTGAATGAAAATCCAATCAGGTCGTTCTAATCTAAATTAGAGGCCGAGCAGGGAAACAAACAGGATGCATGAACAACAGCATAGCAACGGCATAGCGGATAATCCCATCATTCCACACTGTTCAACAGCCCATTCAGAGAAGCCTGTGGCCAGTAAAGTTCTTGGGCTGGACTCCCAAGGCTAGCAACTCAGCCTGCTAATTGCTTTGTAAACATGTTGGAATCTCAGAAACATCAATACCAATTTTCCTCATGAATTCAACATTAAAAGAATCTTCTGCAAAACTCTTGCAACTACATATTTCCACCAGAGGTGTTTCCAAGTCCTCACGTTTAAGAGGTGCTACTTTGATACCCTGCACTCAAAGTAACCTTTCCTAACTCCTTCCAGATTTTGCACACTGAATGCATATTTCTAGCGGACAAAATGTTTAAGCTTAAAGCTAGACAGTCTGAGGTGTAGGTTTCCCTTTCAAGAGTCAAGAAATCTGATGCTTGTATTCCTAGTTGCTGCTCTTTGTAGTCACCTTTGATAAGTTACAACTGGTCTTCTCTTCCACAGCCTGCACTCTCAGACAGCAGAGGAAAAAGAATTCACAGTCCCTGCAAATACAGCCCGCTCTCCCACCGCCCCTGATGTAGTCCAGAAGGCATCCTTCCACTGAAAAATGAGAAGAACAACATATGGAAAAGAAAAAAGCTCTGGTCATTTAATCCCTGTGAGCGGAGGGAGGCAGCTCCCGGCCATGTTTACGAAGCGAGAGAGCAGATGAAAGTGGAGAATGATTCATAAGCAAGTCTTAAAATACTACGCCGTCCGCTTAACACGTCGCTGTTGATCTTTCCATAACAATTGTGCCTGGATTTGATTTAAAACCCAAAACGTCCTTTGCCTGAGCAAACTGCTACCACGTGCTCCACCTACCAGGCAAGGCAGAAACATGCAAGTTGGATTCATCAGGTACATAATACAGTTTCTTTCAGTTTCTGTCATGTGATCGGTAATTAGAGCTTGTCTGGCACTTTCTGTCGAAAGCCAGGCACTTTCTGTCGTACTGTTTTGAATAAAACAAGTACATACAAGAATGGTGGATATGGCTGGAGCATGTCTATTTTTTACAAGATACATATGGCTGAAAATGCAAAATATAACACAAATATCATATACAAGAAAGACCTTTTATTGTTATTTGCCATTTTCATTGCCTGTTAAGAATTATATAAATCTACTTATTCCAAAAGTATTGGCTGGTGCTTCTTGCTCCAGAGGATGCCTTTCTACTGCTCCAGAGGCCAACACAAGCTCCACTACCCAACACATGACATTGGGCTGGGTGACCTTTCATTCATATGTGGCTCCTCCACAGCAATGTTCATCAGCAATGATCCTGGGACAGCTTAGATCCAACTTTCACACTAATGCATCTGATCCAGCAAATTGTAACTTCTAAGGATCTCTGGGACCAGGGTTGTTGACTCCTGTGTTTAAACTGTTGTTTATGACTGCGGAACTATTACTACTGAGCAAAATGTGCAATTTAAAATGTGCAATTTTTGTGGTGCATTTCTTCTGTTCTTGACAATGCATGTCACTTCATTGTATCCCTGTATGTGTGTGTGTATGTGTATGTACCTACAGTGTTCTTATACTAACGTATATATCCACTCTTTATATATATTATATATAAATATAAATATAAATATATATATATATATATATATTGCCTATGTCTACATTTAGTTTTCATATATGTATATATTTTACAATACAGATGCCCATTATTATATATTCCTAGTTTGAAAAGTGCACATTTTATACTGTACTGCTGATAGTAGTATTTTATTCTACTCTATTGGTTCCTTAAATATTTTCCTGCTCTTCACTTTGTACTGCCCACTTTCTGTCATGACAAAGCAAATGTCCCTCCTATGGGACTAAAAGGTTTGTCTTATCTTAACAAATGGAAGTAAATGCATAGGTTCACACGACACATTCTACAGTGCAGAAAGAGGCCAGAACATGCCTCTGCTTTCTCCATCACACATTTACAGCTGTGCTGCTACTTTGACCTCAACCTGCATGTGTGAGGCACGTTTTTTGCTTTTTAAATGAAGTGTGGTGATATTGAAAGCCGACAAGATGATATACAGCCATGCCAGGACACTGTAAACTATTAACACATCATCCGATTTGGTTTCACTCCCAGCTGCAGACCTTTCCAGGCTGACTTCATTTTAACCACATTGAGAACACTGGCAAAAACCAAACGCCTTCAACTAAACATGACATAACATTTTGGCTTCCTCTTCCACTTTGTTCGGTTACAGCCTTGCAAGTCACAGTCTAATCCTCAGCTCAAACTCTGCCCCACTATTTTAAAGCTGACGGATTATCAGGAAGAGCGCAAGAAAACCAATCTTTAGCCTCATATGGAGAACGAATCACTCTTCCCTAGCAGGAAGCATGTGCGGGAGCTTGCCTGTATGTGCGACTAATATTAAATAGCAAGAAGTGAAATAAAGCAGTGTCCCATGAATTTAGAACAGTTAGACTTCTTTCCAAAGCGCACGGAATATCAGCTGAAGACCTACGACGAGGTGCGCTGTTAATTTCCTATGAGAACACAGAGGGGGCGTGATTCACATCACATATGATCCATCTCAGGACCAGAAGCACTGCTAGTACCAGAGTCACTTTTAAAATGCCTGAACTGCAGTGTAAACTGCTTTCCTTATGTTATTGCTTTAAAAAAACAGAAAAGCTGACTTAAAACATATATAACAGGGCTGGATAATACAGAGTGAATGAAACCACAATGTGAGAAATGTTGAAAACATTTAATTTAGACCACCTATATCCAATATTACTAAATTCAGCTATTCATTTTTTACTGTCAATGAAACAGGACAGAAAAAAAGTATTCAATTCTGTTTTGGCTTTTTTCCTTTGCATGAAAAAAGAAGAGAGGCGATTTTAAACAGGCTTGATGATACAGAGTAAGAAGAGATGCAAATAAATTTTGCAATATATGTTGCAAGGAATAAGAAAAAACCTTTAAAAATGACCCACATATAAATATTAATAAATAGAACTCATATTTTACTGTCAATGAATAAGGAAAACAATGCCGTATTCAATATGAGACTGGGATTACTGTTTCTTTACATAAGAAAAGAAGAAAGGCTGATTTAAAACATGTATTAAAGGGCTGGATGATCACACTGTGAGAAATGTTGCAATACTAGAAAAGAACAAAGAAGAAAGGAAAAAAGAAATCTACATATAAATATTACGCAAGTCCTTTTCAACAGTCAGTGAAGAAGAACTTTCATAACTAACTGATTAATCTAGCAGTTGTGTTAGGGCTGCACTACATAGAGAAAATACTAAGGCCTAAACAATCTAACCACTAAATCTAAATACTTGGAGGTCTCGTCTTTTTTAAGCCATATAAACCATAACCTAAAGTACCATAAACTTGGCTGTCAGCACTCCTTTCAGAGGGCATCCCAGAATAACCAACTGTAAAACATTAAACCATCAGGTGACTGGGTTTTAATCTTAGCTATCCAGGTGGATTTAGTTTTAATTCTTTAAACAAATAAAAACAACTTTTGTTTTGGAAAAACTGATTTATAATTATGATTCACCGGATTGTCAGGGACGGCTTGATAATGGATGTAAGTGCAAAAGTTTATTTAAAGTTTACAGAGTCTACAGAGACAGAGACACTAACAAGTAAAGTAAAGTGCCCCCACATAGTCACGTGCAAACACACTACACCACAGTACACAGTGTGAACAAATTATTTCTCTGTTTTTAACCCATTCACCAAGTGAAGCAGTGGGCTGCCACCAAAGGGTGCACCATTCAAGGGTACCTAGCCTAGTCCTGGGATTCAAACCCACAATACAAATAACTACGAGATTAAAAAAAGCGATACAATAAGAGTCCAGAACAAGAATGAAGAGAAAATTATATTAACAGAGAGTCCACAAGGACAAATCATACACCTGGGCAGAGGAGGAGACAGAGATCAGAGACAAAATCACAACAGGCTCAGATAACAGCCAGACACATTGCAGGGTAAACAATAACAGTCAGGAAACAGTGACATGCTACACTAATAAATCAGCAGGATGATAATATCGATCAGCGCTGAAATCCCACAGATTCATCATGTCAGGGAAAAGTTCATCTTTAACGCTGCAGGATTTCATAGCTTTTTGTAAATTGCCACAAACACAATCTGCTGTGAGGAAAAGTGCTCACAGCTGAGGATTCTTTTTAATGTAAAACTTGGTTTAAACCATCCATTTTGATTACATAACATTCTACCAGCTAATATCACGCATAAGCGGTTTACTTCCCTAAAATTTGTATTGCTACTATTGTCAGGATTTTTAGGCCTTAATGTCAACATGCAGAGAACTTCTGTGTATGGTCAAGACACCCAAAGAACTTGTTGATTGGTTGTAGGCTTATGTAAACCACACTCTTCAGTGAAGGACGAGGTCTCTCTAACATTCGTCTACTAATATATTTAACAGTCCTATTATATGAAATATTATTTCAAAAATGCTTTTTCTATAACTGCCTGAAAATTTAGCTTGAAGGCAAAAATGTTTCTTGGTCATTAGATAATTGATGGAAAGTGGATACATGAACTTCTTCCACATTATTTTTGAATTATGGGTGCCACCAACAGGCAGCAGCCAGTCATTCCTTTGCTTTACAAACAGAGAGTAAGCTGTATTTCATTTATTCATCTACTTTCTGTAACCGCTTAATCCTTACTAGGTTTGGTTGTACCAGGAGCCTATCCAGGGGTCTACAGGCGCCAACCCACCTCAGGGTGGAATTACACACACCATTTGTTCACACACTCTCACCTGTGATCAATTTAGAAACCCCAAATCACCTGACACACATGGACTGGGCGAGAAACCAGAGACCTGGGAGGAAATCAACCCCAACACGAGGAGAAAGTGCAAATTCCACACACAAATGGCAAGGACCCAGATACAAACCCCCAACCATGGAGGTGAGGCAACAGCTTACATACTGCACCACTGTGGGGTACAGCTGCTTTGATTCCAAATTATTTTAAAACCAAAGTTGTCACAGAGCAGCTTTACCAAGTCCAGGTATGAACCCATTGTGAGCAAGACAAAGGTAACAGAGGATCCCTAAAGCTGGAAGAGGAAACCTCAGGAGGAACCAAGTCTCAAAAGGCGAACCCATCCTCTTTTGCTCAACCCAGAGAGAGGGAGAAAAGAGTCTGAAACTCCAGTCCTGGAGGGCGGTGGTCCAGCAGGTTTTGGTGATTTCCCTGCTCAAAACACTTAGTCTTGCCACTGTCAGGTTTAGTAGAAGTATTTGAGGAGGAGAACCACCAAACTGTGCTGGACACCAGCCCTCCAGGACCAGAGATGGACACCTGATCGATGGGGATAATTACCAAGAGAATGCCATCTGCGGACAACAGAGTCGGTACAGTTAAGAGTCAACAGTGGTAGATTTTGTTGGAAAAGTGGTTGAGAGTCTCTAGTCCTTTTCAAGCATACCTTTATATTAGAGAACCATAGATCATTCTCGTGAAGTGTAGCCACATAGATGCAGCACAGCAGACCCAGACTCACTCCAACTGTGCAGCCAGTGACGACACACAGCACCGTCCACCACAGTGCACCTGCCAGAGAAATCGATAATGCTAATTACACCGAGGTATTACAAGGATGTGTAAATGCATAGACACTGATTTGCTGCTTGATATTTATAGTGCTACTTTTATGGCCTATTATTTCACATGAGCACACTGATTACAAGTCCATAACTCAGAATAACTCCTAATCACTGACAGCAAAGGAAAAGTCTACTGACCAGAAGCCGGCTTCACTAGGCCCTCAGCTGCATGATCACACCGACTCGGAGCGTCACCCCCCGGGTCTTTCCCTTTACTTCCCTTCCTTTGCCTCAAGACAGTCATGCTGGATAACAGCTCCTGGAATGCAAAGACAATGACAAAAGTGCATAATATTCACTGTAACTTGTAAAGTGTAAAGTAACATGAATTCAGCCAAGAATAAGACAGTCACTTCAAATGAACTACAAGGTAAAGTAAAAAAAAAAACCCAGCAAAATACAACAAATTTATCATGTATTATATTTTACAACACAAACCAGATTTATTTTATTTATGTGAAGCAGCATTTACATTCATTGCTGTTTAAGCAATCACTTAATGCCTCAACCGTCAAGGGATATATAT
>JBBMFX010000037.1:17994363-18013107 GCA_037832545.1 Rhabdalestes septentrionalis | reverse complement strand
CCCAACCCCATACTTTTTTCCTGTAGTGTTTTTAACAATAGAAATTCTTCTTTTTTTTTTTTAAAGGAGAAAAAAAAGATGTCAGTTCAAAATTCTACAGTATATACACAGCCAGTGATGTACAAAGCAATACTACAATACCATGTGTACCATTATGAAACATGAGAACATCACAGAGTAAAGGTCTACCCGTCAACCAGCTGTGGGACAACGGTTGACATTGAACGCCCAATCGCTCCTCTAAATATGTCGTTAGAAACTAGAGTGAGGCATAAAAATGGAAGGCACATTACATCATCTTTCACCAGTTATGAATTTTCTTTGAATCATCAGATGTGTGCAACTCCACTAAATGGTTGGGGGGCTCTGTCAGAGCATCAGGAGATTAGAGCATTGCTTTTGTACTGAGATTCATGGTAATTTTGCAAGATTTAGAAGTAATCCGAGACAATTTTAGTTCATCTGGACTGAAATGAATGAGGATGAGGGGCATGGACAGCTTAACGCTTACCCGCCAAAGTCATATAGAAGTAGCTGAATAACAAATCCCACCCACCTCACAAATAAGAGTCTCGATTAATTCAAATCCTGCAACCATTCCAAAAAAGCAACAGGCAGTCAAAATGCATGTAGAGAAATTACTCACAGCTGGTGGCATCAGATGTGACCAAAAAAAAAAAAAAAAGCTTGATTGTACTCCTGCATGTCGAAACATTTGATAAATATGGAAAAGAGCAATTTCAAATTTGACAAAGCTAAATTGCACACCAGGGCTAAAGTGATTCATTCGTGGTTCGAATTCAGACCTCATCTCCCACGTTCCTGACACATGCAGTTTAAATTGTAAATCAGGCTGCGACAATACCAATCCGGTATGTTAATTAGACGCTCCTAGGTTGAAAATAAAGGTTTGCTTTTCTTGATATGAATGCCGTCTGAAGACCCATGAATAATGGATTTCAATTTGTCCTCATAATTTTGCATTTCCTAACAGATGTAACAGTAAGAGCATGCAAAGCATCCCTTGGTGAAGCTTGTGCATTTGAAGTAGAAATGTACAACCGATGTTAAAAGTTAAGGTCAACGGGAGTTTGGAAAGAACCTTTGAGCAGAGGTAGCCATTATTTAAAATGTCGAAGCGATTCTACAGCAATCGTTTCTTGACCAGAAATCATCATTTCTGTTCGGTATTTCCTACTAGAAACAACTTCTTCCAAGTGTAAACTGGGCTGAGTGAGAAAGAAACTTCTGCATAAAACGTGCTGAAACGTAACACATGATATCTGAAAGAATGAAAGCGATGAAACTACTGAAACTCAGCTTACATTAAAACACCCCACAGCCATAATTAAAGGCGAAAAACATTGTGAATGGTCCTTTTATCTCTCAACATTGTTTTGTCTGACATGCAGCACTACTGTCTGCCTTGGGACAGCCAATCTGCTTGCAATGATAATAATCATATTTACCAAGTATCTCAGAGTAACTGTGATATTAATATCACATTTCTCCCATTCATAAACTAAGCACTCCTTCTATCCAATATTCCATTCCAGAGCAAAGCTTCTACACTTGAAATAAGAGTTTTCGCTGTAATTACACGCTGTCCATCACTCCACCCTCTTGCAATGAGGCAACTGGGGTGAAGTAATTTTATAGAACAGCAAGGCTCACTAGGAGGAGAACGGAGGGATATGGGGAATAATAAGAGGATACACATTTATAACTGCTACCTATGCCCATTTCAAAACTGCCAAGACGATCCAAGACGTCCGTTCTATTTTCAAAATGTGTTTACAACATGAAACAAGTCTGGGGGGGAGGGGAAGTCCATTTCCTGCCTATATATGGTATTGTTTTTATCTGACAATATTTGTCAAACTCCTCAGATAAAAGGCAACAGTTTCTGCATCAACAGTAATGTAAGAATGACTGCCAGACCCCAGGCAAAGACAATATAAAGTCAGCCTTGTTGTGTACATCTGGCCAGTGAAGCTGGCAAAGTACTTGCAGAATATCATTACAGTGAATTAAAATACGTGAATTATCATTAAAATGATGAAGTGATGAGTTCACGTCCAAAAAAGCTGCTAGTCTTTGCAGTTTTCAGGGAAAATGACTTTTATCGTGATAACATAACTCTAAATGTTCCAGATTAACATTGTCAGCGGTCAAATGCGGTTTAAAGCTGCAGACAGCATATCTTTTAACAATGTTTTGTCGATTTTTCTAAAAGTACACATCCTCTACAAATGTACATATGCAATTTTTGGTGCACGATTTATACTGATCTGCTGAGCTTAACATCTAAAATTAAACACACAATATAAATTGGTACCCTGCTTATTGTACAGGCCACATTATTGTATTATTTAATCATTGTTATGTATTTATTTCGTTTTGAAATGTTAAATTCAGGAAATCAAACACAATGGTGCATTAAAACATGCAGAAGTGTGCGTGCACTAAAAACTGCATATTCATCTTCACTGAGAAAAAGAACAAAATGTGGATTTTGACTGGGGAACCTACTTTTGCATAAGACAGAATAAGCAAGTCTATTTTTTTTTTAGCATCAAGTTGGCAAACTTTACACAATACATTACAGGCAATACAGGCCGCAGCGATTCTGTCAGGACTGAGAACTAAAAATGTCCTGCAGTGAACTTCCCCTTTAACACAGCTAACGTATGACGGCACAGTTGGCTTATGCGGCAGTATCTTGAGTTGTGTGTTTCTTTTTTTTTTGTTTATATTACCTGATTATTGGACCAGATACCCTTAGAATGTTTTATGACTTGTGCTGTTGAACTGTAGCGGATAAACACTACATTTTCTATTGGCTTATCTATAGGTTTAAGATACATTCTCAAAGTGACCCCTCTTTCAGTCCCAGAGGAAAAGGTCAGTAGCACCAAAGAACGGCTTTTAACATAAATTGCCGTCTCTGTGTGGACATAACGGAAGGGTACATGCACAAATATAAATTAGCGTGATAAATATTAAACACACACACGAAAAAAAAGGACACGAACCAGAAGGCAAACCCTGCCCCGATCCGCCTCCTTCTTTCAAAACTCACCATGAAGACAACTGCTACCCATTCAGGTAGCATATAGACAATATACTGATAAATAATAATATTACAGTGAACTATAGAAGCTGCCCTGCATACAACTAACCCTACAATTTACCCTAAGTCTCACCGTATATATATATACTATGTATAACACGTTAGACTTGATGAGGTATGAAACGTACTTCAGCACAGACCCAAATAACGTTTCACTATGTGGTTAAACGCTCCCTCAGCTGAAATCTTCAAATTGTCCTGAATTAAATGTTTATGCTAGTAAAGCTGAACAAAATGTGACTAAAAATTAAAAAAGGACAGAAATAAAGGTTCTAATATAAAAAGGTTGGATTATTGGGACAGTGAAAGTGCAGAATGATTTTGTCGCTGTGCATGTGCACTTTTGAAGCAGATGTTGTGTATAAAAGTGTGTACACACACAGACAAAGAAACAAAATGTGCAACAGTTACTGGCTCTAACTTTAAGAGATTGTGAGTGAATGTGTGTGTGATACACTCCTCACTGCGCTGTGCCAGGCTCTGCTGGCTGGTTTCCCTGCTGTTCCTTGCTCAATATGATACTGATGATGTCTCCTTCGTGCTCCTTCATGTGCTCCATGAGCTGCTCTTTGCTGGTGGATTCGAAGCCGCAGATGCAGCAGCAGAAGAGCAGCATGCAGTACTCCATCCCTGCCCGCGTCTGCCCAAGGCCCCCCTTCCGCACACCGGCCCCTGGAACCTGCTCGCCAGAGCTGTCTCGAAGGACACCAGCCACAGCAGGCGCCGGACTGGGTGGATTTATTTCCTTTCTGCCCAGTATAACATTTGGAGGCACAACTGGAGAACTTCTGGACAGGAGAAGGATGACAGAGATGTATTAAAGACAAAAATATTCCAAATATGAACAGAAATGTTTGCAAATACATAGTCCGTTATTTATTTGTTGTTTGCCAAATATTTACTCACATAGAGTTAGGAGAAGTTTGGGAAATGCCTGGCTGGCTAAAGCTATTTAACCCATTTAAATTTACGCCATTTCGGAGACGCCTGTATCCAAAGCTTCCATTCACTAACTACAGGGGACAGTCTCCCTGGAGCAACTTGGGCTTAAGGGTCAACTTGGGCTTAAGCTGGAGGTAGGATTTGAACCTAAGACCTCATGGTCCAGAGGCAAGTTTCCTACCCACTAAGCTACATCCACTTTAAAACCCTTTAAGAAGTTGCAGTTATTACCAATGACAACAAAAGCACTGTGTAATTACTTATAATTAAGGATGGGTATCAAACTCCCTGACTGGTATTTATGCAAAATGAATGCATTCTAACAAATCTGACATTTTCAAATAAGTGATGCTAGACTTGATCTGTGGGAGGGATGTGAGCTCTGCACATCAGCACCACACATTTTTAAGATTATGTGTAGCAATCCCTCTTCCTTCGTTATTCCTACAGGAAACGGAGCACCAGTATTGCTATCAGTAAAATCGTACCCATACCGCGTACTTATAAATGCGTATGCAACTCTAAAAAAAGAGACCACTGCGATTTATTTTTAAATCAGCATCTCTATGACAACCATTCCATGCCAGTGTCTGTTAAATTCCTACACAAGCACCTCATTCTGCTTTATGAGGTTCTGATTAGTGATCACCTGGATCAAATCCTACTTAATGAAGTGTAAAAACACTGCAGTAATCAACACTCTACTCTCGCAGTTTGACCAGTTGGATGGCAAAACAATACTAGAAGTAGGGCAAAGGTAATTATTGCCATTTTGCTTTATTATTCTGTAAACACCATCACTTGTCTTTTTTTGCTTCACTGTCAAATTATGCTTAAAAGAACAATAATTTCATTTGGCAATGAGGAGAATTATTGTCAGGCATTCTTAAGAACTAAGGCAAAGCTGATCAGTTTAATAATGGCATCTATATACGATAAAACCTGAGAAACTGATAAGCGATAAAACTTGTGTAGCTTATTTATGTCCAGAGTTGTATGTATGTGTTACTATTTATAAGTATATATATATATTCATTCGTGCTTCATTAAAACAGGTATTTTATTAGTTTCAAAATCAGTACCAATCAGTGTTACATTTATGTTTGCTGGCAGAAAAGGAGGCATCACTGTGTGAATTTGATTAAAAATGACTGTGAAAAGAATAAATGCCAACATCAGGAAATGAAAAAGGAATGCATTTTGTTTACATTCTGTGGCGACTGATTCAGGTCTACATTTATTACACGCGTGTAATCATAACACATTTAAACCAAGAAAAAGGACAAGAATACCTTAGCGATAAACTATGGCTTTTGTTCGCTCGGCCCAGCAGCTCAGCTGTCCCTGATGAGGAGAGGATGATGCCATCACAGCTGTGGTGGAGAAACCACCACAGAGACTATTTAAGCTAATGGAAGTAGCAGTCTTACCGGCTGCTCTGGGAGATGGCCTCGTTGATGGCCTTGTTCACTTGTTCGTAGTTGTAGTTCTGATCGCCGGCATGCTTCCACATGTGAGACTTGAGGGATGGAGGATGACTGCACACGTAGCCACAGAGCGAACACCTGTTCATGGCACATAAGAGCACAAGAAAACATCTGCATGGAGTGACTTGTCTCTGCATGAACATAGAAATATGGAGCATGAAGCCACAGAGGGGGTGTGACAGCAGGAAAGCAAAACAACAAAATGGCAAAAATGTGACAAAGAAATACTAGGGCTGTCCGAAACCGCATTTCACAGACTGGGAAAAGTCAAACCTGTCTTCAAATATTGATTCTCAAAATAACCCTTAGAAGCAGTAACATTTACAATTCATAATTAACAATCTTTTTCAGCTCAGCTGTTAAAACACTTCCAAAAATATTCCCAATAAGCTGCATAATGTATTAATAGTCAGGCTGAAGCCCATCTGCTCAGACAGCTGATGTTGCTGTGACAGCATCCATGACTATAGCTCTTTTGTTGAACTAGCTACAGAGGAGTCACTTGTTTTCAGGATTGGAAGTTAGTATTTACTTAAGAATTTCTTGTATTTGGCTATCTAGTTTTGTTTTTATAATCAGGGAAAGCAGCATTGAGGGTGATGCATATCCTACACGATAGTCAGGCTGAGCTCTCAGACCACAGCCTAAAGAACCACTGGCTTGAGTGACCAGTTAACTTCAACTTGGTCTCAAACGTTGGCAGGATGCTCCCATACCCACCTAACCACCTGGGCAGTTTGTGGCCTAATGGTTAGGTAATTCCTCAGATTAAAAGTTTGAATCCCTACAGGTATTTTATTAGAAGTGCAGTTTCAAAAATCAGTACCAATAAGTGTTACATTTATGTTTGCTGGCAGAAAAAAAGGTATCACTATGTGAATTTGATGAAAGCCCTACTGCTAGTAGCACCACTGAGGTATTTCTGAGTAAGTTACTGTCCCCAAACTGTGTTTCCCTGCCTGCTGCTTCACTTGGTGAATGTGTTCAATACAGGGAAGAATTTTGTGCTGTTCACACACTGTGCTCTGGTTTGTTTACATATGACAAATGGTCACTTTGCACACTTACATTTGCACACCGTCCGCCCTTTGACACTGCCAGAGCCCACAACAAACAAGTTTCAAAACCTCCATGGAAAAGGAGACCAGTTCTAGGAGGACAATCCAGCACACATTAGCATTCATTCTGCTCCAGTTTTTCTCATTAGCCAGTTATCAAGTCCTACAGAATCTAAATCTGTTGTGTTGGAAAAAGGAAGCAATCTACAGTTTTGTAGCCTTGCAGGGCCAGAAGTGAAGAAGATATTTATCGCTTCCTAATTATGTAGCTTAGACGTCGTCGTTGTTCTCACCCTTCGTAATTTCTTCCCTCGAGAGGCACCTGGAAACGAAACAATCCCG
Source organism: Rhabdalestes septentrionalis (assembly GCA_037832545.1). NCBI lineage: Eukaryota > Metazoa > Chordata > Actinopteri > Characiformes > Alestidae > Rhabdalestes > Rhabdalestes septentrionalis. The sequence goes on along the minus strand of JBBMFX010000037.1, from coordinate 18,006,145 downwards.
GCTAACAGTTTAAAAACAGTAGACTCTGAGACAGCCTTTCCCACCTGTACTGCTCCAACAGCTGCACAACCTGGTGCTCCTGCGGGTGTCTCTTCAAGTGGCTCTTCAGGCTGTTCATGTTGGTGGTGGCAAAGTCACAGCTGCAGCATCTGGACCACGAATGGTGGGACAATAATGGGAATTTAGTATCAAGCCCATACATTTGAATAAAGTATCACAATTTCATACCGATATCTTAACTGAACTCAAAAGGTAGAACTCATTTAGAACACCATTAAAACATTTTCAATATAATTGCTGATTTTTCTCGAATGCCCTTTTTAGGGTACCTTCTTTAAGCGAGATAAGGGTGCTGGAAGTGAGTATGCTTACTGTAAATAACAGACTAATTAAGTCATGCTGACATTATAAACAAGCTTACAGAATGCATTACAACAGCCAATACGGAATACATTAAGCTCCCACATTTATAATTAAAATCTTACAATCAAAAAAAAAAAAGGAGATTGAAAGGTTCTATTAATCGACCGTGATTTCAGTTTGATCACAGGTCAGTTTAAAGCTGGGCTTTGGAGTCTTCAGGAGAAGGAATATCCTTCACAAAGGAATTTACATTTTGCCATTCCCGTCTGTCTAAATGGTTGTAAGTTCTTAATACATCTTACTTCATAAATCGTAGCTGCCTGAGACCAGTGTGTGTGGACACTAACGTGTGTTCTAGATTTCTTTTGGCATCTAAATTGTAGATTTTAGAAAAAGCATGCCTACATTAGCTTGTGAATCCACTCTAGATCTTTTGAAGATGTCTTTAAGTAACAAGTCTTTAAGTAACATGTAACTAAGGGACTTTTAACTGAAAACAAGTACTAGATTAAATGTGTAAGGTCCGACTGAACCTAAACTCAAAACTAATCCTTATCCTAACTCTAATGCTGCAGATAATTTGTGATGTTTAGTTACATGTGAATCAGTGATTAACATATATCATTGCCATAAAATACCAATCTATCACATTTTGTTTATCCAGTTCTTGAGGCTTTTTTATGAAAAGGAGTGGAAAAAGCATTTCCAACTTATTCAAAGGATAATATCTTACAGCACCTTTCAAATACTGTGATCTTAATATGAATTTTTTAAATTATTTGTATAAAGTATTTTTTTCCTTTATTTCTTTTGTCAGTTACTTTTAAATTACAGTTATCATTACATGTTACTAAAACTATGCAACACAGAATCTCCAAACAAAGCTCAGCATGATGTAAGACACCTCGAACATAAACTGAGGGAACTTCCATATAAGGAGATGTTTGGTCCTATTACAATAATTTACAACATATTGCACTGCAAGCATGGGTCCATACAGCTCGTGTTCTAAGGTTTCAAATGATAATCGTGCCACCAATCATCTGTGAAGACACTTCAGCCCATGTGTAGCCCACCCCAGAGGTGCCCGGCTCCTCGCACAGAGGATAAATCTTTGTTCAGGGGCACAAGTGTGCTTGTTTGTTTTGCCGCTAATTTGCCAGGCCGGCTGTGATGTGCGCGACTGCTCGTAGGCCTGCGTCTGAAGTCCTGTAAGAGGCCGTTTGTGTGGAGGCTGTGCACAAAGTGTGGCTGGCAGGCGCATGTTAGTTGAAAGAGACTTGTGTCTCTGAGGGCCTGTTTGAGGCAACCGTGGGTTACCGGAGCGGAACAGCTCAGACATGTCTCCACACACAAAAAAAGAAGCCCCGCAGAGAGTCGGGAGACCGAGCTCTGGTGTATATCAGTGCGTGAGCAAGAAAAATATCCATTAGACCCACATCTTATACCACAACATATTGTATTTTCTTGTATTGCACAAGCCTTAGTCCTCCTCTACCAACAACGAATAAGGGCAGCAGCATGTCAATTAAACTTGGACTTTGCTGCCATCTTGTGTTTGAAACCTGCTATGACACTAACCTGCATTACCCTTAATGTTTGGCTTCTATGATTCTCCACCTGAGGCAGCATTAGCATGATTGCATCAATAATTAACTTTTTTTTTTTGCTACGTTCACATTAATGGATATATTCTGGTAATCATGTTTTGATCACTCAAACATTGTCATATGCTGTGTACGGAAAAGAAACAGACAAGAGAGAGCGAGGAAAACACACCTGTAGGGCTTGTCAGAGTTGTGAATCCTGCGATGGTTGCGAACCCCAACATAGGTAGAGCTAGTGTAATCACACACATCACATTTGTACACTTTCTGATCGCTGGCCAATTCTGCAGAAGAGCACAAACTCATGCATTAGCACTGAACATCTACATTTACACTGAGTGTTACTAAATTCTAAAAAGTTTGGGGGCAAGAATAAAGCTGCCATAGAATACATCCTGAAAATTCTTTATAATAGTGGTGATAGGAACTGGCACTCATAATGTCTACTATAAAAATAGAATCATTGTATAAATTAACCCAACGCCCCGTTGGAATAAATATCTTGAGTTTTTATAATTAAGGATAATAGGAAAATAACGGGAGATCCACTAAGAAAAAATTTGGGTATTATTTTTCCATGCAACAGCCTAAAAGTACTCTTAAGCCTGAAACATTGTGGATCTGAACTGGAATGTATTGAATGTACAAACTTATTAAACCTCTCAGCAGCCTTGCAAATAATTCTGGCAAGAATTAACTGTTATTCCAGATTTCAAACTCAGGCAACTTTATAAAGGAGCTAATAGGACCCTGTTTTTGCCCTCCCAAACCATAAGTACACATATGTGTGGTTGTATAATGTTTCATAATAAAATAGTGGTAAATTGAATAATCTTGTCATTAAAGTAAATAAAGGGGATAAAACAATGTAAAGATGGTTACCCCATCCCTTTAACTTCTAAACCAATGTGAGAACAAGATGCAAGATGAAACGTTTTTTCCCCTGTTTGTGCAAAGTTTGTGCATGAAGCAACAGTCAGCAATGCTTGTTTGGGCCACCGAGGGAAATGATTTCTGAAAGGCCACGGATTCTCACCCTCATCTGTCATCTTTTCAGACTCGTCCGTGCTCGGCGCGGCTTCGCCGACAGCCGTCAGGGCTGCTGAGGCGTCACCCATCCCGTGCTGCTCTCGCTCGTGGTTCCTCAGCTGACTCTGTGAGTGGTATTAATAAAAGCCGTCAGCGCCTCGTCATGAGCAGCCACTTTATTAATACACACAAGGCAGATAGGAAAAAAGAAGGAGGGGCGCTGGCCGGCAAGTCCCCAATTAGAAACTGAACTCCTGAGGCCGCTCAATGATGGGCTTAATGACCCCTGCTGCAGTGCAGAGGGCCCATCTGAAGAGGCTGGGAAATCAATACATCTTCCCGCTTCTGAGTGGCCCTGCCCCAGAGAGCAATGCAGAATCCCCAGCCAGCTCCTTCTAGCGTAAACTACGGTGCGACCTAACTGATGTTGATCATTATTTTACTGAACTAAAATATACTCAAACAGGCCAATATACCTTTACATGGTCAAAAAAATTATACAGGGAACACTGCTGTTAAAAAGCTCCCAAATGTTACTGCACTTTTGTTGACATAGCAGTACAAAGCAGTATAAAGTTCTACACTAAATACACTACTTTTGAACGAACTATTACATTTTGCGTATCACCAAGAAACGTAACTTTACAGGAAATTGGGAGGGGGGGTCAGGGTGTGGTTCAATGTGGAGTTAACGCCAAAAGTAATGGTGAGCAATTATTACAATTTTGATTAATCGCATGTTTTTTCAATTGTGATCCACCCCCCGTTTCCTGTAAAGTTAATTTCCTGAAGGTTTTTCTCTCTCTGTGCCGCACATCAGTATGTAGTCTAAAAATGTTGCTTCATCTTTATGGCACAGTCTGAAAAATGTAAAAATTGACATAAAAAGAAAAAAAGGTGTACTTTTCACTGAGTGCTATGAGAGGTACAGCAGTTCTTAAGTCTGAAGACTTCAGACACTTCTTCATTGTACAACTATTAGAAGTGCTGCAGTTCCAAGGCTTTCTTCAGGGTAAAACCCGTCATGATCGCAGGCCTTTATAAGCTACTCAATAGGGCTTTAGAATGGTTCAACTTCTTTGGCAGGTTAATGTTCTCGATGGGCTTTAGTGTTGGTAAGAAATGATAACCGCAGGTGTTCAGGTTTTTATCTTGGACAGTCAGATGGCTTCACTAGTCACTCAGGCTTCATTTAGGTGGTCTCCTCGAGCAATGAGACCTCAATTCTCCTCTGGATCCAAAAAATGGTTCTAAGAGGCACAACCCTGGTTATGGAGTAAGGACTTGCATGGATTTAGGTGCCCTTCTCTAAAACACCTTGTTTAACACTGATGACTGAGCTCACGATGAGCTGAGGTGGGTGTTAAGCACTATTCGAGTTGGATTCGTTTGATCAGAGCGAGCTTCTGTAATATCATTGGTGGGATCCGAGAGACTGGATCGTAGGTGGGAAAAGACATATTCTGTAATTCTGCTAACTTATTTCTGGCCAAATCGAAAGGTCACAGCCCAGGTGTAAATGTCAGCTCATGTGACACGCACACAATAACAACATGCAGCAATGTCTATTACTGGGTTCAGTTATTACATTAGAGGAAGGTCGGTTCGAACAGGACTGCTATTACTGAGAGAGTGCTGGGTTCGGAAAATTACAGGTCGTTCCCTTAGGAATTATTACTTTTCAGACTTTAGTGAAAGCTAGTGATTCAGGACAAGGAATCAAAACCAACATGAAAGATAAAAAAAAAACCTAGCATCTCATAAAAATACAGAGCATAAAACAAATCCAGGATGATTAGAGCATGCAGGTTCCAGTACGTGCCATTAAATTATACGTCCAAATGCGGCAGCATGCTCACATGGACCGCTCTGCTTCTATCACAATGCACCTTGTGAGGTGGTCTCAGAGATGTAATGGATGTGATGGTTTGTTGTCAACAAATATTTGATGTTACATTTTTATTCAATTAAGTAAAATGTAAAAGCACATAAACATTTTGTTCATGTCCCCACTTTCTAAACCACTGGGAAAACTTCAAATAAATTACATTTGTTGCAAAGGTTCAACAAAGTGTACTAAAGTACTGAAAACAGGTCACGTGCAACGTTCTTATGTCTGCCTATATTTTTGAGCTACCAAAAGTGATTAGCAATAAGTAAAATAAATTACCTTCAGACAGCATTAGTTACCTGGTTTTGATATTTTAACAAGCTGTACAAATAGGTTTCAATTATGAGCTGATTATATTGTTTGACATTAAAACTACTTTATATTGGTAAGTAGTTTATATATAGTAACAGTGTTGTATACCTGTTGAAACTTGTTGTTCTTAAATCAAAATTGTTCATTGCTTTTTAACATTTCTGTTGGCTGGAATTTTGGTGCACACCTAGTGAACACCTCGACCACTTTAAATTCTTAAACATGGTAAAACCTCCCAAGGTAAAACTCATCATGCTTACAAAGAACTACATGGAAAAACGCCGCCCTGATTAGCCACACCAGGACAGGAAACCACTGAAAGGTTTCCCCGAAAGGCACTTGTCCAAGCTCACCTTATAGTAGAAAGTCTCGCTACAGTGCTTGCAGAGGTAAGTGCGCGTCTTGCAGTGATGAATCATGTGGTTTTCCAAGTCTTTGCTGTCACAGGCAATGTGCTCGCAAATTGGGCACTGGTAAGGCTGCCTCTGCCTGTGGACACGGAGGTGCTGCTTGACGTAGCCCTTGTTTCCGCTGCTGTAGAGGCACAGGCGACAGCGGTACGGCCTTTCACTCCCAGAGATATACTCTACCAGGCCTCCCTCTGGGATAGATGGGTCCCCAGACCCCACCATCACCCCTGCCCCTCCACCGCCATGCTGACTCTGCGCATTGTCCTGCAGCTCCTTCAGGATATCCTCATCCGAGGCGTTCTGGTCCGACCTCTCCCTTAGCCGTTCGATGACGGCCAGCAGAGACAAGCTAATTCCAGCTTTGGAAGGTCCCTCAACCAAGACCTCTTCCTTGGAACCTTGGGGGAACCCACTTAGGCCAAGATTCAGCAGCGTAGCTGGCCCTGGTATGGGTCCTGAAGGGGCCTTTGTGTGGGCTGTGGAAGTAGAAGCGGCAGACCGCTCGATTATTCTTTGTCCCGTGTCTGGGATTTGTGTGCCAAGACCCACCATTCCCTTAACGGTGGACTTGCCTAGCTCCGGAGCTCTCATAGGCATGGCCACCAGGGCTTCTGCGGCCAAAGAGTGGAGCCGCAAACACTCCGAGTGCGTCCTCCTCCGTGCGGGAGGCACGTTCTCATCCGAGGACGGAGCATCAGTTGTTTCCTGCTGGGAGTTTCCACCACTCCAGCCAATCACAACCTCCTCCTGCTCCTCGTAGTAGATCGGCGGAGGCTGGCTCTCCAGCTCTGACTCTTTGGAAGCAAGCAGGGTCTTGTCTCCAGCCACCTCAGGGCTCAGGAGCAGAGGCTTGCTCACTACAGGTTCTTCAGCAGAGGGAAGCCTCTCAACAATGACGTTGACGTGGCCCGCGCTGTTACCGCTGCTGCTGATGATCTTCTGCGCCGAAGACAGCAGGCTGTCGGAGCTCGGCTGCTGGCTCTCCGTCTCCAACTCAAGCTCCAGTTCCATCTGGGCCTCCGGCGTCACCTGAACTTCCATCATGGGCTCCTCAGGAGCCGGTCCTTTCACAGGGAAAATGTTCGCAATAGGGCCCTCAAAATCTTCAGCTCCTCCTGCCAAAGGCTCACCACATTTGACCTCTTCTGGAGCACAAAGCTCCAACTGAATGGAGGGGCTGTTGTGCAGAACCTGGCCTTTGTCTCCCACAGGCGTGAAGACCACGATAGCCTCCTCTTCTTTACCGCGAGCTATGGAAGGACTAGTGCTTAGGGCGTGTATGGAATTCATCACACGCTGGTCATCCTCGTCTTCAAATATAGGGTACGAGCAGTCCACTAGGCCAGCGTGCTTCCAGGCGTGCGTTTTCAGGTTACGCTGCTGCCGACACTCATAGCTGCAGATCAGACAGCGATACCTTCCTATAGGTGGGCAATATGAACATAAATTGACATCAGAATAGAACATTAAGGAATATTCCTTTACAACAATCCCTTATAATAAATCATTCATCAATTTAATTCACTTTGATATGAATTAAATTTTACAAGAGTCCCTCTTAAAGACTGGTACTCAAAACCGTTTCCCATTGCATGCAGAAAAATCAATACCAACCCCTAAGAACACACTTTTGATTAATCCTTAGTGATGTAGCACAGAAAAAAGGGATCCACAGAATAGAAATCCCAAGGTCAGATCAAACAGAGTCTGTTAATGGTCTAAACAAGAAAACTGTCTTTGTCAGACAACCCCAAGAAAAAATGTCTTGTTGCAAATTACAGACAGCTTGCTTTCCATATTTGCACAATTTTCATCTCAGCACAGCATAACGACTATTCAAATATTTCAATAGTCCTTAAATGATTTAGGATCCAAATACCTCATGAACAAATACGTGTAAGTAATGTGTTACTATCCCCTGAAAGTGGCGATTATGCCCCTAAAAGCTGTTTAAGCTTTTAAAGCCATTGAACAGCAGACGACAATGACGTCTGTGTTTCTCCAAAATGCTGGCAAAATGTGTTTTGCAAAATGCATGAATGGGTCTTTCTTACTCTCAGTCTGTGTGTGTGAGAGAGCACTCTGGTGTGGGGGTCCAGCTCAAAAACCTGCCACAGAGAGTGAATGGGTCTTTTCCTCTCTCTCCCTATGACCATAACTAGCATTTAACAACGTAATCCTACATTTGTTTAGTCAAATACAGGACTAAAAAGCACTGAAAAAAAGTTCAAATATCTGTGGCAGTGTCACCATGCTATTCATATTTAAAACAGCATACTTACCCTGGTCGTAGCTGTACCACTTCTTAGCCGCTTCAGTTGTTTTCTCAGATTCACTTTCAGTTTTTGTGCCGGAAAGCCCTGTCGGCCCTTGCAAGCTTCCCCTTGACCCAGAGCCTTGCTCAATGTGAAAACGGACATGCGTGTCCAGCTCCTCCTGATGGCTGTTTGTGAAATGATTCTCCGAGCACATAAGTTCAGTTTGCTGCTCCTCGTGTTGCTTAATGTGCTCCTTCAAGGCGCTCAGCACAGGGGATAGGAAGTGGCACAGGCTGCACTGGTAGTAGGTAACTGTCCGGGCGCCTACGTTATTAGGATCTGCGGTAGGCTCTAAAACACAACTTTGAGTCAGGGCCACCTCACCCTGTACCTTAGGTATCTTGCATGGGGAGGCCACCCCCCCTCCTTCTCTGCTGTCTGAGATGGTCACTGAGGCGCAAGACATAGAGGGCCTCTTCTTCCCAGGGAGAGTGCACCGCCTCGGCTGCTTCTCCACAATCTTACTGAGCTTCTCGATCACCTGGATGAGGGAGTCGGTAGCTTGCTTGTGCGGCTGCTTCTGCTGGTCATTGTGCAAGAGCGGGTCAGAGACGAAGACGGTCTCCTGCTGACTTCTGGGGTGAGGGACCAGGACAGCAACACTGCTGCCATCCTCCATTCCTAAGAAACACCAAAATCAACACATTACATCATATTATTAATCAGACGGGCTAGATAGAATCACAAATATAGCCCGACAAATCATTTGCACTGAATGGGCATGTATGTTACTTGTAGTAAGCTCATTTGATGTACATTTAACTTATGATGGATTTACTCAATGATGACACATTGTAGTTGTCAAAGAGCTGCATGTAGCCACACAAAGACCAAGCTATACATGTCATATTGTATATTTGTGTTCCACCTAAATCAAAGGTGTGAATTTTAAATGCTTATCATGTAGAAAGTGCATCTGACCAATACTAAAACACAATATTGTGTCCTCTGATTCTATTCATCACACTTGTTCACCACATTTGAACAATGTAATTATTTTACTGAGCTGTCTTGGGTGAGAGGGAAGGGCTGTGTTCGATATGGGTTAAATGGTGCTTTAAGTGGAAAATATGAATCAAGATAAAAGATTTATCCCTGAAGGTTTTCTTACTGTAAAGCTAAGTGCTAGTCCAAGCTACTTCACTGTAACCAGAATAACTTGGGCTATTACTTCACAATCCTATAAATATCACTCATTAGGAACCTCTGAGGAAGTCAGCTGTCGCCTTTTTTTGTGACAGGGGAGGTGTCTGACCCTGTGCAGTTCTGGTCAGCTGGAGCCCAGATTAAGCTAAACACAATGCTATTATAGCATATTTACAGCACATTTCTTACATTCTCTATAAGGACAAAGGTATAGAGATTGGGACGCCTGACCATTACACAAACATGGACTTTAAAGAAACCGCATTCAAATAAATAGGCTTTAATATGGAGTTGACCCACACTTTGCAGCCATAACAGCTTCTGCTCTTCTTGGAAGGCTTTCCACAAGATTTTGGAATTTCTGAGGGAATTGGTGCCTATTCATTCTGTAGAGCATTTATAAGTTCAGGCACTGATGTTCAACAAAAAAGCCTGGCTCACAATCTATGTTCATCCCAAATGTTTTGGATGGGGTTGAGGTCAGGGCTCGGTTTTACCAGACAAGTACTTTCACACCAAACTCATCCAGCCATGCCTTTATGGACCTTGTTTTGTGCACTTGTGCAGACATGTTGAAAAAGCCTGAATTATGAGGCGTGTCCCAATACTTTTGTCTGTATAGTGTAGCTTGAGTGTGTGCACACATATACCTAATTGTGGGTATACATACACTTTCCCCCAGTGACTTGTCCTGACCCAACTCCCCAAAAACACCTTTATTTGCTAATTTGGACTGGTTTGTAAGATTGATCTGGTATCTCCCATTCACTTATTAGACTGTTAGTACAGATAAACCTTTTCAAGGTCTTATCTGAGGTGATTACAGCTGAAAACACATTCATTCCTACTCAGGAGGGAGAAATAATGTGTGGTTTCTACAAATGACTTTCCCTATCTGACCACAAGCACTTTGCTTCTGCTTTCTTAGCCTTCTTACTCACTGAGGGAAGTCAAACAAACTCGGCATGCCATGAGGACATGACTTTCCACTCCTACCACTGCGCGCGCGCACGCACACACACACACACACACACACACAAACACACACACGTGTAGAGTACACATGGGTGAGCTCAGCTAGACCACGGCCCAGCAGAAAAGCTTGAGTTAGAAGTAATCTGGAGTTGTGTTTTTGTTAAACAAGGTAATGTTAGAAATCAGCAAACAATTTTAGTTTCTTTATTTATTTTATAAACAACATGACAACCAGAGTTGGTTTAAAAGCAAAGGACTTGACTTCTAGTGTGTTTGTGCAACCTGTGATGTGTTTAAGTTTGCTAAGAAGTGAAGAATGGCCTGGGTTTCTCTGACATACACATAAATAAGACTCAAATACACACAAATATACATACTTATAAAAGACACAGGTTTATAAACACACACATACCCATGCACGTATTCAGGCGCACCCAGAAGACACACCTAAAGGCACTCTCAGTATCACGTACACACAGAGACAGACAGCGTGGCGAGCAGGGGGGCAGAGGGGGAGAAGCCCCTGTAAACCCTTAGTCTAGTAATAAACACACCACAGTCATGTGTCTCTCAGGAGCATGTGAGCGTTTATACTTACTAAACCGGCTCCTCCGACTGATCTTTGTTCCCTCCTTAGTCTCTACTGTTATTCCCGAGCTGTAATAAAGTGATCTCACTTTTTCCCCATCACACACACACACTCATATACATACACACTTTCACACACACTGTGCTCAAAATGGCGAGAATGGAGACCAGATCACGTAACCCAGGTTGGGCTTGATCAGGTGACCACAGAGGAATGTGAGTGAAGACATCCAGTATATGATCATATTACGGTGTTTGATATGATATGATATTATATTACGTTATATCATATGTTACATTATATTATGTTGCACTGTATCATTATTATATTATATTATATTACATTACATTATATCTCACTACATTATGTTGTATTATATTTTCTATTGTGTTTTAATATATTATTTGCTACATTTTTGAGTCTGGGAGATATAGTTGCTAATTTGATTGAATAAGTGTTCTAAAATAATTTTATATATTATTTTATGATTATTATTTATTTGAAACTGATGCTTGAACTGAGACTTTAAATTCGACTGAGTGGCACCAAAATCAAAGCATGTTGTTCAGCTGTGAACGAATTTCAAAATAAGAGTTCATTAATTCATTCAAGATAGTACAAAGATTCAGTTGGATTCAGTCTAATTTTCTCTGTCATTACACATTTGTAATAATAAAGTATTTAGTCTAAAGGTTGGTGTTTCATTTTAGAGAGACATAAGAAAGTCTTCCACATTATTCCATCCGTCCTATTTAGTTGTTGACGTGTGCCATCTAGCTGTGGTCTGTGTTTCCTACATTTCAGCCGGGCACAGGTGAGGGAATACGGAGAGATGATGTTAGGCAGTGCCTGCAGTCCCATGCAGTTGGTGCAAAGAAGGCAGTGGAAGACAGGATTTCGTATGGACTTTATTGTCTTTCCACCCAGGGGCGCCGCCAGATGGGGAAAGGTTAGAACGATTCTAGGGGCCCAGCACTGACATAGGGCCCTGTTAGGGGCTAATACTATTTCTAATCTATCGTGGGGCCCAAGATTTCTGGCGGCGCCCCTGTCTCCGCCTATCATAAGGGTAAAACCGTTAAACAGGAGGAACACAATTTACTTAAGATGTGCTAAGGTATTCATTTAGGATGTTTTATTAT
>JBBMFX010000037.1:17975746-17988269 GCA_037832545.1 Rhabdalestes septentrionalis | reverse complement strand
TTATTATTATTATTATTATTATTATTATTATTATTATTATTATTATTATTAATAGTAGTAGCAGTAGTAGTAGTAGTAGTAGTAGTAGTAGTAGTAGTAGTAGTCGTAGTAGTAATATCTTCCTTCCCAATGTTGTGTAATTAAAGGGCTATCTGTGGACAAACATAGCAAATTAGCTTATGATTATACAGGTTTAATTCATAATTGTTAATGTATATATGTTTGTTAGGTAAACAAGCATATAATTAAGTATACATTTGATATTTTCAGTGTTTTCCCATCTGAAGCACTTTTAGTAAACCTATTCTATAACCCCACAGTAACCAAATGCATAAACTGTACATATAAATATTGTCCGGGCTTTGCTGTTAAAGGGGTTGCTGTTGATCCCTTGTTGGAGCAGAGGACTGCTGAAGCCTAATATAACCACCCCATGCACACACACGCTCGCCCCCCCTTCATAGTACTTGGTCAAGTTGCATATCTGTCTTCTTCCATGTGATTTTATTAACTCTAATATCCGCACTTCCTATTACCCCGGCTGCCTCTCATTCAACGGCACACCGGCTCGCCTCTCTAATTCAGAGTGACACCAGATATACTTTCACTCACATTACGCACTGGCCTCGAGCAAAGGCAGCCTGTTCCTTTGAAAATGTTGGAATTAGGTTATTTCTATTGAAGTATTAAAGTAATACTTCAGTTTAAGCTATTATTTTAGGATTTTCCCCCCTTTCCCTCACTGATGTTTTTTTTTTCCTTTCCAAGCTGAGGGAGTGAGTGATAGAGTGAGAAACAAAACCACGGTTTGCCAACACCTCCTTCTCCAACTCACCATTGCATAGAGAGAGGGGTTACTCATTTTGTCTACCGACTGAGATTATTAATATTTGTTTTATTCTGTCTGTAGGGCTTTATGCAGCTCTGTTCTTGAGTGAATGATCTTTTATTGCTAATTGTAAGCTGAATTGCTTAGATACTTATATATAAGTAGCTAGTTATATATTTATATTGACACCTGTTCAGAGTGAACATTCACACTGTGAATATTTAACCACTAGTCTTTTCTTTCTTACATTTGAGCGTAAGCTCCACACAAACATCACACATAAGCTTTGAATAAATAGAACCATTTACTTGACTAAGATTGCCAGAGACACAAATGAGACATGTGGGATTAAATATGGGATTTTTTATATGTTTACTCATGTTCTGTTATATGTACAATTGTAATGGATCGGCACTTTTCTGAGGTCTTTTCTGAGGTCTAATTTTCCAAGGAAATTAACTTTTTTTTTCATCAATTCCATTCCAACTGAGCTACACATTCTCTTTAAGTGTTTCATTTCCCTCTGTTCTGTTGTTTCAATACCCAGACTCCTTAACACCTCCAGTTTTGGAGTTTAACATTTTATTTTTGATGAAAAAAAGGCCTAAAAAGAGAACAAACTAACAGACTTCAGTTCCCCTGATCGTCTATGTACTAAGGTCCGATAGGGAGCTCAGCACTTCGAGATGTTTTGGATTGGATACTTTTAAATACAAGCCATCGTTGGTGGGTACTGCTGTCTATGTTCAAATATGGGTCCAAGAACAGTTTTTGTACGAATTTTTTTTATATTTGTGAGGTACGTATATGTTCCTACACCTTTAAAAATAAAAATTCCAATGTGGGTTCTTTGGGATGAGGCTACAGAAAACACTTTTGATACCCTAAGAACTTTACAATTATGTTCTTTACAAGAAAAGGTCTTTAGAATAGCAACGACATCAAAGAACCACTTTGCAATACCGCCAAAACCTTTGGAGTTTATTTATTGAGTTTTTCTTCAGTTAATCAAAAACTCACTTCTATGAAATCACTCCAAATGTCAGTTTAGAACTGTTTAATACTGTAAGATTAGAAAAAATATCGAATTTTTCCTTTCAGTGATTATGAAGCATCTTGTGTGAAAAGTGCATCCATGTCTTGATTTTAATTCTAAATTGGAACTATTTAAAAAATCAATTACACTAGATTTTTTTTTTATAGAAGAAACATTCTATAAAGAGCCTGTGTGAAAATGTGTTATGTCATCAAGAATAACCTTCAACCAGACAAAAGACCTCTAAATGGCTCTTCTTAAGTGTTGATGGTTCTGTATTGAACCATTGGTGATGTTTAAGAACCCTTGATGAACTATTTTTTTGAGTGTCCTCTACAGTCTTCAGTATAGTCTGTAAAAAGGTTATTTGACAATGTTACTATGACAATAGGGGTTCCACTTTTGGTGTGGTTCAGAATCACTTTAAGTTCCTTATAGACCCTTATGCAGGAAACCATTCATATGTGCAAATCATTGTGCAAAAATCCTCAAGTGAAAAAGAAACCATGACAGATCACCTTAGTAGAGGTATAAGGAATACAGTAGGACTAACAGGAACTTTAATGTTAGTCTAGAGTGTAAGTATAGAGTGTGACTATAGGGGAACTGAGTGTGTGTGTGTGTGTGTGTGTGTGTAATAGCTGTGTCAGTAGAGATATGGTAAAGTGACTCAGATAGGCCCCAGAGGAGTCTGTGATCCAAACCCTGTCTGATGATGTCACTTCGTGGCACCACTGTGCTCACTCTAAACGCCACTGACATCAATGTTGCATCACTCAAACCACCACCTTCAGAACTCATAATCCTTCACTCCCTTTCTCTGTCACCTTGCCTTCACCGTCCAACATCCCAAATCTGAAACGACGTCGCGTTTTGACTGAACGCTGCTGCTCGGGTTCCTTCTCCCCCTCCGCTCCACCAACCCCAGGTGACTCGACTGTCAGTTTCCCCTAACCACAGCCCTGACTGGCCTGTCCTCCTGATTATATCTGAAGAGTTAAGTCAGAAGAACCGTATCTTGTCTTGGAAATGATTTTCAAGCAAGTGAAAGGAATGAGATGGGACAGTGAACAGAAGAGGCAGTTTAGGTAAAGGTACAGAGCCCTTCTGTTTCTTTTTTTCCCCTCTCTATCCCATCCAGGCAGGTGCTAAGTCACTCCAGTGGGTGGCGATGTAGGTCCACATGTCGAACGCTCCGGCGACTCATGCTTGGCCAAGCCATAATGAGCACCCACCACAATTCATTTATCACGTTTGGAGCCAAAACAAGAAGCGTATTTAGCCAGGCCTCATTCGCATCGTAACGGACTACAGAGTACGGAGCGAGAGCACAAAAGAGTCAACAAAATAAATAAATAAAAGAAAAGGGCTTTGTCTTTTTTTCCCCCTCCTACATGGTAAATTGATGTGATCCATCTGACCATGTGACTCCTGGAGCACACTCCCCGAGTGACCACTGAAGGGCTGGAATTGCATTGCGGGTCTTTAGGCAATAAGGGACAATGTATGTCTTCCATTTTGCCTGCAAGAACAAACAAAATGTCAAACCGCAGGCCCCCTCCACTCCCTCATTCTTTTCACATTCCTGCACCCTAAAATATGTCCTCTCAGTGGGGGAAATCGCGGCGGCGTGCCTGGCCTGGTTCTTGCAGCATTTTCCGCTCTCTCTAGGTCCCTCTGCTTTGATTTCTTAGAGTGTGCCTGGTGTGATTTCTTATTCCGCATCGACTGTAACAAATGTGAATTGAACGCCCCAGCCATTGTTCTGGTCTTTTTCTGTAATGGGCTACAATAAGCTTTCCTTTGGTGGGAAGAGTTCCATGAGTTTTATTTGAGAAAATCCATTGAATTTTCCACATTTCTGATAAATGAAATAATTAAGATGTAAACAAGCAGAAAAGAATATTATCAAGGGAGGTTTGATGTGAAATGCATCCTTCTGGAGATTTGTTGACAGTGGTAGTGATGGTAACCAGACAACCAGAAGTCTCACGGACAGTTACATGAAATAGTTATGAAGATACTCCCAGTGCCTGAGACATTGTTTGCCGTGGTTTTGAGATGAGCATTTAGTCTAGATGTATTTTTAAATTCAGTTTTGTCAGAGTGATATGTGTGGAGTGCTTTATGACAAAAACATACTCCAACTGTCCAATTTGATCAACATGGCATGTATATGAAAAATTGTAGGTAAATATGTACACACACACACACACACACACACACACACACACACACACACACACACATATGGAAACTTCCTTAACTTCATATTTTACATATTGCTATATTCCACATTTTCTTTAAAATGAAGACTTCTTTATTAATTTATCAACTGAAATGATTCCAAAATGTGAAGAACATGTTCGAGGCACAGTAAAAGTAGAAGTCATTTTATGATATAGGGACTAAAAAATAAATTATAAAGATAACATGAATGCCTTGCTTTAGTTTTTAAATGTTATTTTGTAACCATTAACACAAACAAATGGTTTATACCTGTAGTTCATTGATTTAGGGATCATTGATTGATTGATTGATTTAAATTATAAAAGTGCTTTTCATATACAATAACTTGACTGATGACTATGTGGGTGTTACTTGGAAATTACGATTGGTGACCATCATTTGTTCAGAAATGGCCCTGAAAATCCTGCGACTTCAGCCTACACTGAAAGTTAAACCCCTCTCCCCATTTGTTAGAACCCACTCTTTTCAGCAGGGGTCACTAATGTGGTGCCTGCAGGTGCCCCCAAGGACCACATGAGTAGCCCACGGACCGGTCCAATATATAGCACAACTCACCAGTGAGCAACGTCTAATATAAAAATTTTTCCTGTTGCTGTTCTTCTTAAATCGCTTTTGCATTTATATCTATTTGAAAATGACAATATCTAAAAATAGCATTTAAAACATGTTTAATATACATGATGTTTAGGTAAACTCTCTACTTGTATATAAAACTGGTAGCCCTTCGTATGGCTCAGTGCCCGTGATGTAGCACTCAGTTTCAGAAAGGTTGGTGACCCCTGCTTTACAGTGAAGAATATCTGTCTCGAAGTACCTCTTCTTTGTTGCAAAAAAAGACAAGGATGCACTTCATTCCTCTCTTTGGCCAGAGCAGAATCACAGCAGCCCTGTTACGTTGCTC
Source organism: Rhabdalestes septentrionalis (assembly GCA_037832545.1). Classification (NCBI taxonomy): domain Eukaryota; kingdom Metazoa; phylum Chordata; class Actinopteri; order Characiformes; family Alestidae; genus Rhabdalestes; species Rhabdalestes septentrionalis. Next base: position 17,983,253 of record JBBMFX010000037.1, on the reverse strand, counting down.
TTTAATTGGTCAACCATAAGACTATTTTGCTTTTAGCCTGCAAAATTAATTACTTATTGATCAGTGACTTGTTGGACAAAATGAAATGAATAAATAAATGAAAGACTAAATAGCGCAGACTCCTGCTCAGGTGCGCGTAATAATGCCTGCGTTTGTGGACGTTATGCCTAGCAGCTCCCATTTCTCACTGATCATTAACGTAATGTGGAGGTTAAGAGAGTGTAGGGCCGTTGGGACTGCTGCTTGACCCCAGGTTGGTTTTAACTTGGAACCTGTTCAGTAACTAACGCTAACCACATGCTGTGGTCACTGGAATCGTACATGAAGCGAATGAACAACTGACCTGAGTACAGCTGCTAGGAACATCCAGGCTGAATAACACTAATGCTAAAATGACTGTGAGGAGTAATTGGCGATGCTTCCATACCCATTTAGACGATCATCACTCTATTACATTTCAGTCAGTATCTGGATTTGAACACTTTGTCACTGTTCTATCAAAACCATGTCTATAAATGGGTGCTTTAGAAGAGAAACACCCTTTTAACCTTTATTGTAAGTCATCCTAGTAAGATGCTATTCCAGGCCATTTTGGGCCACTTTGAGTCCATTCATCATACAATGTTCAAACAATGTAAAGGGCAGTTGCAGCAATCAAATGATTCCAAAATACAGTTAATAAAGGTTTTACAAGTAACTATCAAATCTTTACCTCTTATAGGATTTCATTCTATGTATACTTTAACTAGATGTCTATAACATGTATATCCTTATCATTAAAGCTATAGATTTGTTCAGGAATCAGGACCTATAAGTAATCAGGAGCTCTGAATGTACGTTTGTATATACTCTATATACTCTGTAGTGGTGTGTATACACAGGTATATGGCATATGCCCATCTCTGAGGACACTTATTTGCCATATACAAAATTTACCATGACCAGAGATCCGTCAGTGTGTGTATTATGTGCTCAGTTTTGATTAAATCATGACCGTGGAGAGCAAGGACATTTGTCCATTCGCTAATCATGCTATCAGCACGTACCTTTGTGTGATGTGATGTTTCTGCTTTCGTTCTCCTTCCAGCCGTAATGCAATGGGATAAATCTGACGAAAAGTGGAGGATATGGGTCCCACTCTCACAAATGTGCAATTTATAAATATGCAAGTTATAATGTGTAACTCCTCTGGTGCATTAGTACCGTTATTGTCAATGCCTGTCACTCTATTGCATACCTGTGTATATATAAATATCCACAGTGTTATTACATATTTATATTTCCACTCTGTACATTCATATACTCAGTGTATATATATAGTCATCAGTTTACATATACATCTTTCAGGTTTTAATCTATTGTTTTTTATTTTTGCTGCTCTTCTTGTTACTCTTATTTCAAACTTGTGAGACCAATAAAGGTTTAACCTATCCTATCTTATGTACACAATAATTTGTTGGCCAGAATTAGATCCCCAATAGAACCTAAAACAAAGCTTATCTTCATAACCTAAAAATGTTTTTTATTATAGTGAGGTCCTTCTGTAATATAGCATGCAGTTTACTCATTCACTAACAGTAAGATTTTGTGTGTGTGTGAGAAAAACCTTCCTCAATAAAAAAAATTTCCTCAATAACCCACCAGGTTTTATTATTTTAGTCCTATATAAAGAGGAAAAAGGTGGAATTTAGCCATTTGTCAGTTTGTTCCAACCGACTCAGGAATGTTAGTTTGAGACCAGAAAGCTATTCTAATTATAAGAGCTATGAAAGCAGTGGTTTAGCACACAAAACATTCACTTTTGTTCCATGCAACAGGAATGTAAATACCGAAATCGCATATAAAGGCATTAATTACAGAAAAGTAATATTGCATGGCAAGAACAGTGGTGGGTAATAAGTAGGAGTTTCAGCTCCAGATGAGACTGCCTGTGTATAATGAAGAGTTTGACTGGAATTCTGGTGAGGAAAGTTAAGTGCACTAATTGAAATTTTCCAGAGGATGTCCTTAAATACATGTCATTAGCACATGGGGACGGGCCCGGCTAGCTAATAAACATTTATTTATAGCAAATTATTGCCTAATGTATCAAATTAACAACATGCAGCAACTAAGATTTATACCCAACGCTCCCCACATTTATTACGTTTACTTAAGCGATTCGGCCGAGCACGTTTTCGTATAAAACATATCTTTTTTATAGATTACACTTTGTGATAAAATCTGTTAGATTAACAGCATTCTGTGTGTTTTTGTTTTTGTGATTTACGGCCCCTATAAAACGTGTTTATTGGACTGATGGATGAAATTAAATGGCGGACTTTTAAGTGCAACGTTCACCTAATGTTAGGAAATAATCTGTGGAAATACGGCCTTGTAAAGTTGGAATTATCACACGAGTCAAAGAGTCAAAGTATTTACGGCCGTAAATCTGCCTTTTAAGGCGGGATGGGGGCTACACGCATGTGTAGAATGCTGCTGCCTTTGTGTTCAACAAACATGAGCTAGAGGAGCGCTAGAAAGGCTGATGTTTAGGGTGTCTCCTCTTAACCTCAGAATGGAGAGAATTATCACTGTGAGAAAGTTTAGAGGAGAGCGAAGTGAAGTAAAAACAAAACTGAACAGTTATGAAGATGTCAATTCAGCATTGTTTGGAATTACTAAATGAAAGAAAGAAACTGATAATGAATTGGACTAATAGATCCAGTCTAATCCTAATTTGGGTTTTGGAAACTATCCATTGATGCTCCTCAATATAAAAAGCTATAGATCAGAATAGAGTGAGTATTCAAATCAGATTTTTCATGAATTACAATCTTCCCTTTCCCATGCTAGGTCTCATTGCCTTCTAAACAAGAGAACTTCATAACTTTGGATGTTTCTCACTGTGTGAATATGCAGAGAGCAACAATGTCATATTATTTGAACTATTTGTGATTAAATAATGACTAAATATTACATGAAAAGTGCTTTCAGTCCCTCTATCAGTCCCTTCAGTGGAATTTGAAGCCATTCTGGTGATTAACAAAAAAAATTTAATCAAATTTATCACCTCCAGCCGTTGCCTCCTTAGTTGCCTAAGCCAATAAATATCTCTTTAGTCCCTTTAGACAAATGACAAAATTGAGATTGCCCTTTAAGGGGTAGTTACATTCTGACGAAACATTAAAAGTGTAAACATAAATCTGAAGAGATCAAACAGGACATGTATAATCTTTAAAAATGAAGGCTAAATATACAGTTCCATCGGAACACCTTCCTTTGGTACAGAACATCAGGTAGCGGTACTCTGAGCTTTAAAAAGGTTCTTCACATTTGGGTCTAATTTATAGAGAGCATTCTTTAAAGAAACAGAAAATAAATGTTCTTCAGAGATCCAAAGTGGTTGTTCTATTGCATTTTGCGTAAGAGTGTGCATGAATAAAAGGCCAAAAGGGTTCTTATAGTAAAGTCACATACATAGAAAACCTTACTGATATGAATCTTAACATTACATTACATTTGTTATATTGCATCTATATTTCCTGACCCTAACCCTATACAAAGATTATATCTGTGCAATACAGGCCATGTGCAATGATAAATTTATGTTATTTCTTTGCCATATTGCCCACCTCTAATTCAAGTGTATTGGGTGACATTTATAATGTTATTTATTAATTGTTGTTTCAAGAAAAAAACAAAAAAACAAACACAAATTTATTTTGACTTAAAGACCTTACCCAAACCCCACAACCTTACCCATCGCATTGCCTGTAAAAAACAATAAAAAAGAGCTATACATCTCCACTTTGAGAACCATGATTCTATGGTATCACCAACAAAACACTCTAGCACATTTTAAGAGTGTAGTGAATGCCCAGTGTAGGACACACACACTCCACCAGGAGATGCCCTTACTATAACAATAAGATCTCCTGCTGGCTTTGTTGCAAACACACTTTGTTATTTTGGAAGTAAGAAATGTTTGGGGGTTATCTCTGGTTTCACATACGAGTTTTGGCTCCTACTTAAAATTAAACTCCGAAAAGAGCCTCAGGCTTACACACACAAGTCTGGGAAGAAAATGCATCACTGAAATAATGACTGGTCATTGACAGATAGGGTTTTGGACTCATTTCCTGATGACATAAACAAAAAGGTAGAATAATAACAGAAACAAAAAAGGCACATGCAAACTTTTTTTTCTTTCTTTCTTTCGTTCTTTCTTTCTTTCTTTCTTTCTTTGTGACTTTTCTCTCTCCCTTTCTTTCTCTTATTTATTTATTTTTTGTGAAAGTGTCATAAAAAATTAATACAATTAGCTTGGCCCGAGGTGGAGAGTTCCACTTGAAGTTTGTCACCCTGAAATTCTGTTATCTGCGAATGAAGGAAAACAACTCCCCCCTCCAACACCACCAACAAGACACACACACACACACACACACACAAACACACACACACTCACACTCACACTCACACACACAAAAACAATTCTCCTTTCCCTGCGCTTCTTTTTTCCCTCATATTGGATTTTGACTGTGCACTTGACTGGCTGGGAAAGGCAGCGATGTTTGCTGTCATTGCTTACGCTTTCATTTGGGCCCTGGACGGCGAGGCACACGCATGTCAGCTCGCCTGAAATCACCGCTAATGTGTCTTAATGAGTAACGCACACTGCCGTTCACCATCACCATAAATATTTTTTTCTTCCCAGCGCCACTTTGGGCCTCGCCTCATGTCTCCTTCTGCAGAAACAAACAAAGCACAATCATCGCCGCGTGCTCGCAACATACCTCGCCTGTCTAATGAGAGAGAGAGAGGGAGAGAAAGAGAGTGAGAGAGAAACTCATCAGCTCACACACACTCTGCATGTCCTCATGCCATAATCTCAGGCATCATACTATTTGTAATATTACAAACCACAGGACCCACCTGTCTAACACAGACTGAGGTGATGTGCTGAATATGGTTAATTTACAATGGAAGTCAACAGTCACCTAAATCTTGTAAATACACCCCTTAAATGTAAATGGCTGTAGAGTTCAGCTACAGGGTGAAGTTTGGTGCAGTTTTATCGCTCTTTGTCAGTCGTAGTGTCTCCTAAACCACATCAACAGGTTTGTGCCACCTAAGAGATAAACTGGATGCAGTTTGAGATAAGTTTTGACAAATGTGTTTAATCAAAAGATTTGGGTGACTATTGACTTCTAGTGTTTGTTTATAATAGTAGCCTCAGTGTTGAAATAAAGAAGCAAAAACTGGACCACAAAAACAGTTTTGCTGATTGACTGTTTGAGGCCTTAGTTGTAAGTTGTGAAACTATTTTGTCCAAGACTTTGGCCAGACTATTCCTTTAAAGCACATCGTTCAGTGTGTTTAAAAAAAAAAAAATCTCAGCTACAGCAAACTGCTGTGCCGGAAATTAAAAGAGAGAGTAATTCACAATTTGCACCAGTGCTTAAAAGAAAAAGAAAATGGGTTGGAAAGCTTGAATAAGCTTGGGTAACTTTGGAAAACCCACTGTAGTAATAAAAACTAGGTGACAAAATAATAGTGTCAAAGGAGTCAGTGTGCCCTAATGGCAGGTTTGCAAAACATATTACAGTAATGCAACAAAGAGTTTAAATTTACTTTTTAATTTAACAAATCAATCCTTGGTACATCTGCTTTATTCTTTGCAGAAGTGTTTATTTGTAATGCAATTTAGACATCAATGGCCTTAGATATTACTTACTTATTTTTGTAACAGCTTATATGCACTTATATCTTTAAGAACATAACAACATTACATTACATTTCGATCCAGTGCACAAAAGTAAACAGCATGGTGGATTTTGGACTAGTTGAGTCTGTGTGTTGCATGTAGGTCAGACCCCATTCACCTTCTTTATGATACCTGAGCACACACACTAACATCCATTAGCTTGGGGTGCTAGCAAACAGCAATGACATTCTCTCTAACCCCCAGCTCATAATGCACAGGACTGGCTCCAACATGATTACTATGGAGCAGGACACTGAAATGGCCTCTGGATGAACTATAGTGACCATCTTGTCCAACGCTCATTGGCTATAACCTCATTGTTCTTGCCAGCTACATAATATACAGGCCTCCAACCAGCCTTTTATATTGTCACTGTCAGATCTACATCTTGTGAATCTGTGTTTGTATTTTTTGCTTGTTTATTTCCCACATCATATGAAACTGCTAAATGCCATTTACGCTGTGTGCACATTTCATTACACATGCACTAATAGAAAGAATCTAAAATGACTTGAACTGATACGAATTAAAGCTAGGATTGTTTTGTCCATAGTATTTTAACGAGACCCTAAATGTTCAAAAGATTTTAGACTCCTGCTTGTCTCGTATTTCTTCAATCAAGGACTTTGATGGGAAATTTGCCCACAGGATCTACTCATCTGGAATAACTTTGTTTTTTAACATTGCCATGTCTGATTGCAGTCAGCCTTAGTGAGAAGGGGCACTGATGTTGGAGGAAACCACTCCAGCTTATCCCAAATGTACTGGAAGGAGCTCCATCACTCCAGAGTATACACTTCCACAGCCCGGAGCTGGGGGCCTTCGTACCCCTCATGTATTGCACATTGTGATGGGATCATGTTTCTGTTTTGTGTTTGCACAATATTCCTTTAAGGAATTGTTGATTCAAAGTGATCCCCAGTTAACATGGTATTATTTAAATAATGCTAATCCATAACTATTGACTTTTATTCATCGCTTACAACATTAGCCTAACTGAACTGACTAATTTGATGGGATGTCTGGATACATTCAGCACACCAATTAGTCCCAAAAGTGACAATGTATATTAAAAGAGTAGGTTCTTAATATTTTTTGTGGTTTTTTTTTTTTTAATCTGTAAACTGTGAGATTTGTATTGATCCGCTACCCGCTCGAAAAATGCTGACAAAAGGCTAATACATCACGGCTGTGGACGAGTACATGGACCGAGTAAAAGGGCTACAAACCACAGAGGCTCATTTGAGGCTGACCTTATCCTAACCTTTGACCCCCGAGGCTGTGCGGTCTAACCACACTGCCTGACCCCCGTCTCCTCGCTCTCCCTCCAGTGTGGCCACAGGTTCAGCGCGGCCTCCGGTGGGCTTTAAAAATCGCTGGCAATGTAATTACACGGCAGCAAGTGCAATATGTAGGCCACAGTCTAACTATAGGCTTTAAGTTTAATTAGTGCTTAATTACCAGCGCCGATTAACCGGTTATCCAGTGGTAAGTATTAGGGGGACTAGCAGGGCTTAGCGATGGGATGATAAGAAAGAAAACAGAGAGAAAGCGAGAGAGAAAAGGAGAGAGAAGCCTGATGTAAGGTTGCAATCATTGCAGAAGCGAAAGTGTGTTGGCAAAAGGTTGATTGCATGTGTGTGCTGTGATTTAATGAATTTAATAACTGTGTATAGCATGCGTGTGTGTGTGTGTGTGTGTGTGTTTGTGTGTGTGTGTGTGTGTGTGTGTGAGGGTAGCTAGGAGAATGTCCAGCGGCAA
>JBBMFX010000037.1:17956575-17966634 GCA_037832545.1 Rhabdalestes septentrionalis | reverse complement strand
TATGCATCTCTTCTGTTACAAAGTGCAAACGCTGGTTTTTGTTTGTCTCTCTCTCTCTCTCTCTCTCTCTCTCTCTCTCTCTCTCTCTCTCTCTCTCTCTCTCTCTCTCCACTCTGAGATGGGAAATAAAAGAAGGGGATCAGACAGACCACTCTGGCCCGTTTGATGTGTAGCAGACTGGCTTGTCTAATGAACCCAACGTCTTGCCTCCACGTTTTTTTTTTTTTTTCCCAAACGCTCATTAATTAGCCCTGTCAAAACTTTCCCTTTTTTTGGTAAAGAGTGGGGGGATGACTTCAAGAGCTTGAATGGGATACCGTTAATTAAAAATATATCAGATGAAGACCCATGAGTGCTAATCGTGATGCATTAACCCTTGGTTTCTGACAGCGCGAGCTGAGCCGAGCCGTCCAAAGCTAGATGATCCCTTTTGTCCTAAAGTTCCGGCGCATTGAAGTTCCGAGGCCGACAAAGAGAAAAGCAGCTTTGATTTAATTGCATATGTCCCATTACCCCGGTTTTAACGAGCCGACTTGACAGGCGCCTTCAAATGTTTTAGTGAGCGGAGCTGGTGGCTCCTGAAAAGAAGTGCCGGGCATTGAAGAGAAGAGCAAAGTCAGCTTCTGAACAGCCAGGTTCAGAGACACTCGCCCATTCAGCAACGCGGCAGGTTCGCCCCCATTTATCCTTCTTTGCTTTCCTTCGGCTGATATTTGAAGTAAAATAACAGCGATTCGCTAATTCTTGTGCGAATGTCAAAAACGTCCAACCTGCCCCTTAGTGTGGGCGCAGATTTATGGCCTTTAAGAGGCACGATTTGAAAAATAACCTCCTGCGAACGTATAGGCAGTTAAAACCCCCTCTCATTTTTCAGAGGTGGTTTAATCGTTTGAATAATTCGGAGGTAATGGTTTGCAGCCTGCGGTTTGGGCGATGCTCAGAGGTGGGCTCTATAGGGCAGGGCCAGCATGTTCCAGCATGTTCCAGCATGTTCCTTGGTGCTGTGGAGTGGAGCGAGGGGAGTAGGGAGGGAGACTAATGGGGGCCGAGCAGCCAGAAGCCAGTCTAGGCCTTCCCATGCAGAACTCTAATTAATTTTGTGCTCTGTTTCAGAATTGATTGTGGTCATTTCTGTTTCTAATTTTTTTATCCATTTTCTTTCCCCCCACTCTCAGCTTAAGGGGGCCCTCTGGTCAGACTCTGGCCCTTTATTGGTTTTTACATGAAATGTGGACTGCGGGACCTTCAGCGGAACACCCTGAAAATGTCAAATGCTCTGTCTGAAAGAGCTGCAGTTCTGTTGAGAAGAGCTCGCCCAGAGAGCAGAGGACAGCTGAGGTTGTCTTCTTCCTAATGACGGCTTGCTTGAAGTTCTAATAAAGAAGGATGAAATGAACTCCTTGACTTTAAGAATTGAATAAGTGTTTATATTTAAACCCAATAAATAAAGGCAAAACCAGCGTATTCCAATGCAAAATATACAAAATGTTCTTGCTGTGTGTCAGAACAGCTTACAGCAGAGTGTACAGTGGGGGTTTCAGTTCCAGTCCTGGTGACCCAGTACTGTTTGCCCTTCTCAAACACACTCACTAAACCTGGCACTTAAGCGGGTGCATTAAAGCAGAGAGAGCACCAAACTGTGCTGGACGCGAGCCTTCCAAGGCCAGAGGTGAGTGAACCAGGGTTGCGGTCATGCCCCCCGACCCCAATCCCCTTATAAAGGTCACCTGAGATCACATAAAAGGCCGCACTTATCAGAAATGAAAGCAGTTGTAAGCAGGTTTAAGCAATTTCCTCTGGGATAAATTACATTCTGATTCTGATAAATATCCAAAAACATATTACATTTTCCTATTACAGTTCCTGGACTGAGGCAAATACACAAAAGTTGTTGGGACTCCTGAAATTGGTGTTTCTGTAGGTCTTAGAGCCCATTGAAAATTCTGATTTGTCTACGATGCCACTGTTTATTTGCTGCTGTCGTCTTAGTGTTTCTAGCAAAGCAATGTATTTCTGATCTTTTGATCTTTGGATAGTGTTGCTCAGTTTACTTTAGGCACTCATTTGGGCCTTCACCTATATCTGGAGCTGTGAGTTGTGTACATTTTTCATTATTATGGTAACTAGCAGGGGCGTATCAAGCTTTCCAAAAGTGGGGGTGTTCTGGGATGGGGAAGCCAAGTTATTTATACAATTTAATCCGTTTAATACAGTTTATTCTGACAAAAGTGAGATTATTTGGTGTGTTTCAACAAAAGTGGGGGTGTTGAAACCCCCTCATCCCACCCCCGTGTGCTACCCCCTGGTAACTAGGGGCCTTCATATCCTATTTGGGATTACAGTATAGATCAGGTCTGTGTTCCTTAAGCAATATTTTGCATGAAAAACACAATTTTTATGCATGCATCTAACAAATAGGGATACTTGCACTCTTGCAGTATGTGGTCACTATTTAATGAATGATTTTATAATGAAAATCATTGCGATAGTTTCATAGTAATAGCTTGCCATATGGCTGCTCAGTTAAGTGCAGCATCTAAAGAGTTCACGGGGTGAAAAATAAAAGACACGATTATGCACACATGGAGTTGTTTGGGCGTGGGCGCTGTTGACAGACAGGCCACTAATGGCACACACACAAAAAAATGATCAATCGTTTCAAATGGACTAATTTTACGAAGTGGAGGTAATGACTCACGGTAACACAGCAGCGCAGGGTGGCCGCAAGAAAGAGCCCAATTTCTATTTGAGGAATGCAGTCCGCAGCCCTTTAATTTGCAATCACACCTGCTGTTATTGTGCTCAAGTAAGGCTAATGTCACTTTAAGAAAGCTTGTCAGCCTCTGAAGGAGCAAAATTAATGAATTTGATTATAGCTTTGTCTAATAGCATGTGTATCACCATTTCCTGGTTTTAATCACTACTGCTAAAGCGTACAGCCCAGGGGCACAGTTTTAATTCCTCTTCTTATGCACCGCTAACAAAAGGGAGAGAAAAATAATAATTGTTTGGCCCAGATTTAATAACAAGCAATAAAAGCCAACCAACCACAATTTACCTCAGCATTCACTCTCATAGCTGCGCTATTATTAGACATTTTTTACCCCCCCCCCCCCCCTTGTTTTTTCAGATTACAGTCAATGTTGAGTACTTCCCCAAATAAAAAAAAATAGTTTCCGTATTCAAAATGGACGAAAGCCTCATGAATATAAAATGACATTTTTGTGTTTGTTATCCTTGTAATGACTTTGTATGGACAATTAGGCTGAAAGTATATTTACCCGTTCTTGTTTTTACATTTTTTTGATCAGGTGATTAGTTGCAGGCTTAGTTTCCAAGCAGAAATGTGGCCAATGTACCTTGTTAGCTTTTAATAGTCTTTCCTCTTTTCTCTCCCGCTCCCATCTGCTCAGTGAGCAACACTCATTCAGCAACATTTGGCAAATGCTTCCACCCTCTCATTCTCTCACCCGCATTCCCATTTTCACCAAAAAAGTTAGGCATGAAGGTGAGTGGGAAGAAGTCTCTATTTCTATCACTTATGATTTAACTCTAGTTTACAACAGAGACACAGAGAGAGAGAGAGAGAGAGAGAGAGAGAGAATGAGACAGAGAGAGAGAGAGAGAGAGAGAGAGAGAGACAGCAACAGAGAGCAACAGAGAGCAACAGACAGACAGAGAGAGAGTCTCCGGTTTGTCTAGCCTCTACTACTTCGCTCGACTGTCGAAGTCCATTTGTCGCTTGGCATCAAGCAGATAAGTGAAGTCTGAATCCAGACCCCCTTTTTACCACAACTCTAACATCTAACAACATGACTATAAATAAGATGGAAGAATCCATTCTGTGACGTTTTATATCAGCTGTGAAATCATTCCAGTGCAGTGCATTCGGGGCTAAATGGTTTCTACAGACTGATGTTCCTCATGGGACGCTCTGCTCAGCATAAAAAAAGCATCAAACATCCTGAAACTACTTTGTTCTAAGTCCATGTTTCTGATAATGCTACGCTTTGCTTGGTGGACAGTGCTCAAAGCCTCCTCTGCAGAGGCCTGGACAGTGCACTATGATGTTCTGATCACATTGCACCAGGGACACGTAGTGGCATGCACATGCCAGACTTTGATGAAGCATTTGGTTGACCGCTGGTATGTTGATGGAGAAGTTTGCAAGTGAGGAGAGGAGAAGTTTGCAAGCAGTGTCTATGAGTTTCCATTGTTTCATTGAGAATATTCCCCTGTGCTGTGTTATAGTGGGATCCTCAGTATATGAGTGTATATGTGTTCTAAGATAAAGGTAATGTGGCATTTAGCAGATGCCCTTATCCAGAGTGACTTACAAGCATTAGCTGTTGAGGGTTAAGCGTCTCACTCAAGGACATAGTGGTAGAAAGTGGGGGGTTTGAATCAGCAACTTTATGGTCATTGAGTTTACGGACAAGTGTTTTACCTACTTAGCTACTATACCACCACTGGTGTCTAATATTAACTGATTCATTTTATAATGAAATGAATCTAGAAATCCGCTCAGGTATAGTCTGTTCAAGCCCTGAAGTAGTCAAGCAGAGCGTTCCAGTTACAAATTAAAATTGTGTGGCTTAATAAGAAAGTCAGATTGCAGAATTCTTATAGCCAATCGTAGAGGAGGTTCACAGCATTCATATAGCCAAACAGATGGCATGGTTCAACTAGCCAGTCACATTTAAGTAGCAAATTAAACTGCAATATTCCTATAGGCTATCAGATCATTGGACTCACGTCAATCAGCCAAACAGCAAGCAGCAGTCATTCAGTTAGTCAGAAGGCTGCTTCAACTAGCGAATTTGAATGTAGGTTTCAAAAGAAGCCTTTAAATATGGCTAGACTGCAGCAATCAAACAGAAAATGATCACTTGGAAAACCAATCTGACTGCTGGACTGGGCTAGCTCATGTAAGACTCAAGAGTGAGCCCAGGTAAAATAATTATGCACATGCAAACAGACAGATTGATATATTGGATACTACCACTACTACTACTGCCATGTTGGCTATGCACAGCAGATTGATTTTTAAATGATTGAAAGTTGGGATAAGGCACAAGGGACCCACGCAAGAAAGAAAAATTGGCCTTGTAGGCCCTTATAGGATTTCGGTACCCCTTAGACCCCTTCATTGGAAACTCTGTCTCTTCCCCTTAATGAATACGATCACAAGGAATAAGAAAAGGCCACCACACATTTACACCTGATGCACACGAGACCAGACTGGATTCCTCAAGCTCTGGTCTTCACTCAGAGCAGCTGCATGTGCTCAAATCATTCTGCTCCATGCCTGTAACCTCTCTCCCCTTATTTCACTCTTTTATGGACAGGCGCACTTTGAAGCGTCATATTTCTCCATGGGAGTGCATTTAGAAACATTGCCCGCTTTTATTTATTCCCTCTGCCTCCCACCTGGCTCTCACCACCGCAATTTCTACGGCTCTCAACCAGGGGCACGAGCCTACCTCAATCTCACCAGGTCAGCGTGTGTGTGTGTGTGTGTGTGTGTGGCAGGGAGAGAGACATACACAGAGAAAGAAAGAGAGAGTGAAAAAGAAAGTAAGACAGAGAAGCGTAAGTGTGCATGTGCATGTGTGTGTGGGTAAAGCTGTCAAAGGTGTTTGCATGAAAGAGGGAAGCTGGAATGGAAGTAGATGCTTGTGTAAGGTGGTGGTGGTGTGTGTATGCGTGTATGTGTGTGTGTGTGTGTGTGTGTCTCACCGAGAGCACATGCATCACTCACATACTCCATCCCACAAAAACGCCATCTGACATCTCTCTGTCTGATTATGTGGGCACTTTACCGGCATAAATATTAATGCCACTCTATTTTATTCTGGATGTTGGCCTTTCACTGTGATGAGCCTCACTCTGCTGTTTAAAATGGTGAGTGTGTGTGTGTGTGTGTGTGTGTGTGTGTCAGAGTTGGTGCGTTTGAGAGCAAGCGAAAGTGTGTGTGTGTGTCAGAGAGAGAGAGAGGAATTAAAAAAATATTAAAACAGCATTTTCTTCACAAAGAGTTTGATCTAGTGTGTAAACTGTTAGACTTTAAAGTCCATACACGGTTGAAAGTCCACACACTCCCTACAAGGAAACTATGCCGCAAAAAATGATTGATTTTGGTACATGAAACAACACACATGAAATAAATGGACTGCAGGGATAAAAAAAAAAAAGAATATAAGAGAGATCCACAAGGTTTTTAGCACTACAGCAGCTGTCTTGTTTTACTGTTTGGCATATCATCGATAGTGTACTGTGTGGTCCAGCATTGTTTTTAACTGATAGTCACATGTAAAGCAATAAGCAGTGAACATATCCTTCAGCAAACAGTCTCTGCTGAAGACAGTAAAAAGAAAAAGAAGCACTGCAGGGATCAAGCAAAGCCACTTTTACAGGGCCCTGCTCACCTACTGCAAGACTTCAGTTGATCTGAGGCTTTAGATACATTGACTGCATTGACTGGTCTCAGGAGGGTAGTGAAGGGTGCTATGGGCCGGAGAAGCACTGCAGAGAGAGAGAGAGAGAGAGAGAGAGAGAGAGAGAGAGAGAGAGAGAGGCAGTGAGAGAGAGAGGCAGAGAGAGAGAGAGAGAAGGGGAAAGAGAGGCAGTGAGAGAGAGAGAGAGGGGGGGGTGGAGAGAGAGGCAGAGAGAAAGAGAGAGAGAGAGAGAGAGAGAGCAGGGGCTTTGCAGAGCTAAAGATTGCTCTGAGACAATTACAAACAAAGGTAAGAATCATTGACAGTGGCCCTCTCTCAGACAGCAGAGCCTCTCAATATCTCCCAGAGGCCTTTGATGAATGAGGTCCAGTGTGCAAGCCCAGCACTGCTGAGAGAGCAAAGGCCTCTTTAACCGAGATCGGAAGGGTGACGACTCCTCAGCTTTCAGCGAAACAAAAGGGCTTCCCCGAACCAAGCATCCCATCTACATGGCCCATTTGCTTGTCAGTTGGTGCCAAAGTTGCAACTCCGATATAAAGTTGATTGTAGTGATATTGCTGTCAGTTTGTGTGAAGGAATGCGACTATTCGGAGCCAAGAACCAAGGCCTAGAGTGTGTTTCCCCCATCCCCGGTGTGGAGGTGAGGTTGAGGTCAGTCTGCCTTCTCTCACACATGGGCTGGGGCTCAGTGGTGTGAGGGAATTCTGCTTACTCTCCGAAATTCCCCCTGAGCCAGAGTGGGCGCTTTAAGGCTGATTTATGCACATAGACGCATTAGTCCTGAAGCAGGTACAGGATTTATGGGGAACTCTTGCTCGAAGAGGAGACTCGCAGAGGAGATGATGCACAAACCAACCCAAATCTCAATCATTCTTCATGTGAGTTGGTTTGGCGTTGCGTATCAAGAAAATGATGACTTCTTGTTGAGTAAAGAAGTTTGGGGGATTGAGATGGTCCCCATACATTCCACCACCGGTTTAGGAAGTTGTGGCTGGAAACAGTAGACCATGCTCTGGTCCCTTCCAGCAGCTAGAAATGATACTGATTTGACAGGTCTGCAGTGTTATGACATATAACTAACATAACCATTCCATAAACATGTTATGGCCGATTTTCTTTTTACTTTCATGACAACTCATGACACTATGTGTTATGTGTCACACTTAGCTGTTATATAACATTGGCATGACCATACCATTAGGGTGTCCTGGCAGCTTTCAGAAATCAGGACATATTGTGTTATATAACAGTCACTATAACCATTATCAGATTAGTTGATGTTATGATAGCTGGTAAAGTGACCATTTTTTCATACATGACCACAACACAGCACATTCTTTCTCTGTGTTTAACCCATTCACCAAGTGAAGCAGTGGGACACCAGGAACACCAGCATCCAGGGAGCTGTCTGTGGGTATGGCATCTTACTCATATATAACTCAGTGGTGTCACTAGCAGTCCTGGTATTCGAACCCATGACCTTCTGATCATGGGGGTAATTCCACCCTAGCTCATGCCATGGGTTAATTTTTGCCCGGTGTACTCTGGGTGGAGGTCATGACATCAGTTGTTATGGTATTTGCCTTGAATGTTACTGGCTATGGTAACACTAATGTCATTTTACTGCACAGAAGTTTTCATGGCAATTCCTGACATCTGAAATGTTCAAAATCAGCGTAACTGTTTTTTTAAACTTGGACACTCAAGTTCACACAATTCAAATTTAGAACTAGTCAAAAGTTCTCCACCTCACATTTAAGTTCTGCATTTCACTCATGTAATTTAGGTAAACTGGTGTTCAGTCCCTGCCAGCCCAACACATAACACATAACATAATCAGAGCCTATTTCTGACTTTTAAGTCTTTTTGTTAGCTAACAAACAAGCATAGTAGAGTTGTTTGCAAAAAAGTATAATTTTAAAAAAAATAACTTTTAATGTGATACTGTATGGCGCATGAGGAAATATATATGGGATAGTGTCTACAAGTGTTGCAAAAGGTCCATAAAACATTTGCAAATTGAACAAAACGCTGATTTTTCAGTTCCAAAAGTAATATGCTTATGAGGGTTCATTTTTTTCAAAAGGAAAATATGAAGTTCAACTCGTCCAATTTTCACAGTCTGAATTGTTTCTGCAGGCCACCACATGTATTAACACAGAGCATCTCATCTCATCACTCTTCTCTGAGCTTTAGGCCATTCTCCAATCACTCCTTGGGGATTCAGTCCTCTGTTCATTGTGCAGGTGTGCGTATTTGTGTGTGTGTGTGTCTGTGTGTGTGTATGTTGAGACATTTAATGCTCCTCAGCAGTTTATTGAACTATGAAGTGTTGCATTGCTTTGAGTTCTCTCACCTGGTTCTCAAGGCTGAGACCGAGCTGAGACGAATGCGAGGATATACACCCCGGCGGCTGTGGAAAGCTCTCCGAGCTGTGGCAGCATGCAGTGGACTGTGACTCTCAAACAGCAGTCAATTGGAAAAAAGGAGCATAAAGCAGACTAAAGTCTACAGAAAGACAGGTTTTGCACTAAACAGGAGGGAAGCAACTGTACACCCTCAAAGCACAATGGAAAAAAAAATCACAAGAGGCCTAACACTCAAATAAATGTACTTTTAAAAGAGGACCACCTCTGTGAGAGGGCTGTTTTGTGCACCCGTGACCCTGCCTGTCCCTCGTGGCTTTCCAGCCGTCTCTTCTGTAGGTCACCGTCTCCTCTGAAGACCATATGTGAAACATCTTGCTCCATTCATTACAGCTGTCCGGTGAGGTTTGTGCTGGGTCCTAGGCAGCCGCTCCTCTATCTTCCCCGCTGCCAGTGCTGAGGGATTCCAGCACAAGTCCCAGACCACTCGCCATCTCTCTCCTAACCTGCCAGGGGTGTAACTGAACAGGGCCATCTGTATCTGAATCTGTCTGTGTTTTGTGTTTAAACTAGCTTAACTGTATCTGTAATTGGATTCAGTTCTATTGTAAAACCACATATAACATTGGTAAGTGTATCTTGTCTTGTGCAAAGCTCCAAAAATAAGGAATCAAAGCCACAGATATTTTAGTTTCCACACACATATTTTGTGCCAGTTGGGATATTTTGAAATAAAACGCAGCATGTAAAATTTAATAAAAGAAACCTCAAATTTCATACAATAATTTCTATGCTAACTTGAAATGAACGTTTTAAGAACAGATACAAAAAATGAATACATATGATAAATTGTGGAAATGCATTTGCCAAATACGTTCTATTAATACAATTAAAACAAGATGGCTGACACCCGTTATACTATATATATATATAAATATACAGATATATACAAAGCTCTGGGAAAAAAAAGAGACCTCTGTAAACATGTCCAATTTCCCAGGTTTTTCTTTTATGGGTGGAAATATTGAACTGAACAGCTTTGCTTTCGTTTTTAAGAACTGCTGACAATATTTCTCCTAATTAAAACATTTAAATATTGATCTTTAAAGCATCAGTATAAAGGAAATGACAAAACATCAAAATAAGATAAATGATGCAGCGTGTGCAGAACTTGCATAATTCAAGTTAAACAAAACCGCAATTATTACCTTTTCTAGTACTGTAAAAAAATAAAT
>JBBMFX010000037.1:17934975-17950455 GCA_037832545.1 Rhabdalestes septentrionalis | reverse complement strand
CACACACACACAAACACACACAAACTTACAGACACGAGAGTGTACTGGTGTCAGTCCAAGGTTTCTGGCAAGGTGCTGTGGGTAATTCCAATTCACCTTGACTGGCCCCTGCAAACACCAAGCAATTCGTAAGACAAAAATACGGAGAAGTTTTGAAGGTCAACAAGCATCAGTGAGCAAGAACCCCTCCTCTGTATGTGTGTATACACCCCCACCCCACACACACACACACACACAAAACACATACACACATACATATATGTAGTACACGTACATTTTAGACATTCAAGCCCATGTTTGATAAAGTCAGCGTGTGTGTGTGTGTGTGTTTGTGTATTAATGTAACTGCTATCTGGCAAATTGAGTGGGCTGAGCTAAGTTTTAATTACCTGAATTGAAATGAAGTCTTATGAAAGAACATACAAACATAGAATGCTTAGTGGAAGCACAAAAGAAATTCTGCTGCATTCACTGAGTGTGTTCATATTAGTCTGTATGTCTACCTGTTTGTGGAACCCAGCCACTCCATTTAAAAGACATGGACACCTTCAGACCACTCAGTATGGCACAGGACAGATGAGAGCTGGATTGGAGCCTTGCATGACATGTGATTCAAGCATCTGGATGAGCAATGTATTACTGCAGGTTTCAGGTATCTTAAAACTTTAATGTAATTTTGGATATGTATGACTTTGAATATGTCCCCTCCAGCTACCCCTTCCAAGCCTGTCAAGATACACTGACCCTACGTAAATCCATCACATGATTACAGTCAGAGCAGATCTTCCAGGCTGGATTCTAACTGACTTTAGTGAACTATACAGTGCCTGACAAAAGTCTTGTTGCCTAATCAAGTTGTAGGAACAACAAATAATAACTTGACTTGTAGTTAATCAGTTGGAATCTGAAAAGACTATTAAGAACAGTAAAGCCCTCTAGATTATGCCTATTATACCAAAATAAAGTTTTTCATCATTCATTGAATTGTATCATTTAAGCAATACAGAAAGGTCTTTGCCTGGACAAAAGTCTTGTAGTTTACAAAAATAATGTAGAAATTATGCATATCCTTTATTCAGAATGCACAAACATGTTACAATAACATCATAACAAAGTCATCGTGCCTTGGAAAAAATGATTAATAACCTGTAATGACCTGTATGAGTTTGGAGGACCACATCCATAGATCTTGGCAATAACTGTAATAATTGTGATTAAGTCATCTGGAATGGTCTTGCAGGACTCCCAGAGTATATCAACCTTCTTTGGTTTCATCTTCCAAACCTCCTCATTCATCTTACCCCAGACACACTCAGTAATTCAGGTGTTCTGGACAAGCTGTGAACATCAGGACACTTTTTGACTATTTCATTTTGCACCCAGTTATTAATGTGAAAGCCCATGGCATTAAATTGATCTATTTTTGTAACAATTTATTGATTAAAAATAAAGTTATATGCCTTTTTAAGTTACTGTGTCCTTATGTGAAAAGACAGCTGTCAATGACTGGTACCTTTATTAGCCAGAAATGCTACAAATACTGCAGAAACTGAAAGAGACCTGTTGGAACCTGCATGGATCCAAGATTCACTCAGAAAACAGCTAAGGTTGGTAATAAAAAAATCATGGTTTTGGGTTACATTTTGTCACATAAGGACATAGGAACATAAAAAAGGTACATAACCTTATTTCTAATCAACCGATTGTTGCAATAAATGTATCAATTTAATTCCAAGGGCTTTCACATTAATAACTGGGTGCAAAATGTAACAGTCAAAAAGTGTCCTGTGGTTCACAACTTGTTAAAATCCAGAACACCTATTTAATGGACATGTTATCCATAACACCTGAATCATTAAGCATATCTGGGGTAAGATGAAGGACGAGGCTTGGAAAATGAAACCAAAGAATCGCAACGAAATCTGGGAGTCCTGCAAGACTGCTTTCTTTGCCATTCCAGATGATTTCTTCAACAAGTTATTTCAGTCATTGCCAAGACATATAGATGCGGTCCTTCAAGCTCATGGAAGTCATACATGTTATTCATTCTTTTTCCAAGGACCAGTGACTTTATGTTCTGATGTTATTGTTGCATGTTTGTATATTTTAAAATGTATATGCATAATTTCTACATTATTTTTGTAAACGACAAGACTTTTGTCCAGGCAGAATTTGACCTTTCTGACTTAAATGATACAACTCTTAATTTTGGTATAATAAGCATAATCTATAGGGCTTCACCTTTCTCACAAGTCTTTTCAGATTCCAACTGATTAACTACAAATCAAGTTATTATTTGTTGTTCCTACAACTTGATTAGGCGACAAGACTTTTGTCAGGCACTGTACTCATATGAGTGGCACTAGAGTGTGTAGGGGGGTGTGGCGACTCGCTAAAGGGGGCACTATTTTTCGAAACCCCCCCCTTAATACAGGCACTGCATGACCAGTCAGATTTTATAACAATAACAGAACGCAGGAATGAAAGTCATTCTGATCTCTCCCTCCGCTTTTATCAAGTGCTATCACATTTCTGAATCCCTGAATATCATTTTAAGGGGAGTGTGGTAATGTGGTAGCACAATAAAGCTTCTCTTTTGGTCTTTGTCCTTGTCAATAACTCACTGTTATGCCACATGATCCACTGGAATCCTTTTAAGACATTTAACAAACTTTCCCAAGTGCATTTCTTTCTAAAAGAGTGTTTCTGAATCGGGTGCTCTTCTTGTCTCCCCTTTCCCAGTGGGACACAGCCTGTTGACCATGTGAAAATCAATTGGCCCCTCACCTTGTCTCTTTCAGTGCCTTTTCCCTCTCAGTGGAGACCAAAAGTGAGAGCCCTCAGGGCTCAGAGCAGCAGCTTTTCTCCACAGGCCATAGTTCTTCTATATAGGGAACCATCTCACATCCCTAAACTGTGGTCAGCTAGGGTTCAGTCAGGAGCTCAGGATGGTGTTTGAATGCTGAGACTTTAAGCATTCATTGCTAAGGCTGAAAGCGACTCATGTCTTCAAAAACATTAATGTAACTTTAAATGTAGGAAGATGTATCAAATTTTGATGATCCCTTGTATTAAGATAAGATGGGATAAGATGAGAAAGAACTGTATTGATCCCAGGAAATTCTTTTGTCATTAACATGCTCAGTGCAACAAGAGGAATAAAGATAAGACAATAAAGAGTTTAAAAAAGATAATGACAGTAGTCATTAGTCATCATGATCATCACTTATGACACAGTGTAAACTGCTGCCAGAGTTAAATATGTAAAATAAAATAAAAAGATACAAAGCCTTGTTGCCATGGCAGTAATATTACATATACTGTGATGCCATGCTTATCGATTATTTTTTATTTTTCTATTTTTTCCCATTTACATCAAAGAGATGTCATATCGTGCTATACTAATGACAAGAGTGCAAACAAAGAGTGCAAACAAAATCAAACTGCTGATCCTCATTCTGCTTCCTCTGGACAAACGTTATGCAGATTATCTTAGCTGCAAACTATCAGATACGAGAAAAAGAATGAAAGTACTCAAAATGTAGACTTTGATTAGATTCGTTCTGTGTATGTACAAATAAAAATTATTAGGCTCAGAAGTAGTGTAAAAATACTCCATATACTTGAACAGTGGCTACTTTAGATTATGAAAATTTAAAGCATAAAATAAACAAGCTTTCTTAAGTCTTTATGCTGAAATTAAAATTACCACTGTAAAAATGACAATCAATATTCATTATGTTAGTTTGTCTGTAGTCTGTACTTGTACTTTTAGTTTTTCAGTGCAGTCTGTGCCAACTTTTTTGTCCTATATGCAATTCCTTTTAAGGAATCACAGTTTAATTCAGTTGTGCAGTACTTATTGTATATTCTTAATGATAATAAAGTCCATGTTGACTCTGACTTTGACTTCAGAAGTTTCAGTAAAATCCTAAACCCGTCCTACATCCCTGACTTTAATACAAACCTTGTCAGATGCGGTTAGAAACAGAATGTACACTATATGGCCAAATGTATTGGGACAGCTGAGCAATCTTGGGTTTGTGAAAGGCGCTATATATATGTTACCTATTATTATCATTACACAAACAGGGACTTTAAAGACACTGCATTCAAATGTATAGATTTTAATATAGAATTGCTCCACCCTTTGTAGTTATAACACTCTTCCACTCTTCTTGGAAGTTTTACCTTATGATTTTGGAGTTCATGTGGAAATTTGTGCCCATTCACTCTGTAGAATATTTACGAGGTCAGACACTGATGTTGGATGACAACACCTTGCTCGCAATCTCTGTTCAAGTTCATCCCAAAAGTTCCAGCAGTGTTGTGTTTCACCAGTAGGCAGCAGAGCCCATTTTGTTAACGTAGAAAATCCGCTATTAAATGTAATTTAAAAAGCTACAGAAAAAATTATCTAATTTAAAAGTTGTAATCAGTACTGACATTGTGCGGTTATCAGTGCTACCAGTTGGTTAGATTGTTGCAAACACTGATACACTATATGGACAAAAGTAATAGGACACACCTGTTTTTAGGGTTTGGACCAGGCCTCTTATATGCAGTGAAGGACAATCTTAATGCTTCAGCATACCATGGGCTCCGGAACTATCATAGCTGGGGCGAACACACACACAAACACACACACTTTTCAAAATCATTCATTTCACCAAAATCCGCACTCTCTGCCCCCCACCACTTTTCCGAGATGTAAAGCACTGCCCCGCCACTGCCCCCACCTGACCTCAATCCCATCCAACACCTTTGGGATGAACTGCAACAGAGATTGTGAGCATGACCTTCTCGTCCAACATCAGTGTCTGACCTTACAAATGCCCTACAGAATGAATGGGGTACAAACTCCTCACAGTAACTCCAAAATTTTGTGGAAAGTGTGGAAGCTGCAAAAGGGGAACAACTTCACATTAAAGTTTATGTATTTGAATGCAATGTCATTAAGATCCCTGTTGTTGTAATGGTCACATGTCGCAATAATTTTGTCATTATAGTGTATGTTTTTTTAAAATCTATTTCGGTTTCAGTTTTTGACTGAAAAAAAAATTCTCACTTTATGACAATTATTTGTTTTTGTATATCAGATATTTAAGTTTAATAACTTTGCTCATGTTGGAACTTTGCTTTGTGCCATGGGGCTATACTGCGTGTCATCTGACAATAGACTGATAGAGTGAACACAGATACACACTAATAATGGTCTCCTACTCTACTACTTTCTTACACACTTATTTCAATGAAATTTTTAGGCCTTTCATTGCGCCTCTTTGGTGAAACTGTAAGAAAGGCAATAGTACCACATATGCTAACAGACTAGACAGTTAAGTGTCAGTGTCGTTAAATAAAATAAAATAAAAACCCATTCAATTGAAGTTTTCAGCAAATACTGAATCATGCTCCCTGCAGAAGTGCAGAAAAGACCTGCCATGAAACCTCATTTTTGGCCAAATTTGATAAAGTAGTTTTTGTTTACTTTTCTTCATCATTGAGCTTTGAGAGTAATTTAAAGTAGTAAAATAGACAAATCCTTTAGGTTATTTTTCAAATTCCATGTTTACAGTAATTCTACTCGCATGAAAAAGAGAAAATAATTAAAAATGCCAGTCTTAATAGACAGCAATTTGTAAAAACTAAATCAAATTTCAGCTCCAATTTGGCACCTGTGTCCATGTGCGTGAACATCCTATAGAATCGTGGGCTTCTGGGGCCCGCAAACTGGGAGAGGGAAGGGTCCCTGAAGGGCCCCCAGGCTTGTCTCTGCTCTTTATGATGTGTTGGTAATTAAAGGTGTGCTGGTCTGGCAGTGAGTGGACACAGCGGAGCGGAGATGGCTGTAGGAAGATAAATGAGGCCAGCAGATGTAATATCCCTGGACTTATGGGACTGCTGTTCTGCTGAGGAGTGTCATGGATGATTATTAATGTATGAAACCCCCGCCAGTGTAATGAGTGGGTGCGACCAAACCGTGTAAACACACACATATGTTGTTTATGAGCGAGCCTTAAGAAAGGCACAAGGAAGAAGATATGAGATGACAAATGCACATGTATAGATGCTGTCAAAGAAGAATGCTGTCTCTGGAAAACCTGCATTAATATTACAGTCAAAAATTTAATCATTCATGTTATTTCCCAAAATATAGAAAAGAATATGTTAGATACACATACACACATATATTTACAAAAAGTGTATGAATCAACAATACAATAAATCTTATACACAGAAAATAAAGGATTACAAAAATGTGTACCACAGAGTGTACATAAAGTAAGATCGTACTGTAGTGTGGAGCAGAGCGACAGTTTAACTGATTAGGGGGGAGATGGAGAGGGGAAAGAAACTTCATGCAGTATGTTCGGTGATTCTTTCTTCTCTATAAGGACTCTATTATATTTTATCACATATCATATTCAAATTACATGTTTTATGCTTTATGCTGTACCCATGTGTAAAAAAATTCACACCCATGCAAAATGCATCTTAACTAAAAATAATGGAAGTGACTTTGGAGGTTTGTTTGAGACATTCATTCTGTGGACGGTCCTGTAGACAGGAATTTGCACTGACAAGCAATAGGACCCACAGGGCCCAAATCAGTCACCACTCTATTTATTCAAAATGTAAAAAATTTCCATCACTGAATGTGTTTGTGTAACTCAAGGCATGTGGTATTGCAAGTACCTAACATGACTTTTTCATGAATTGTTGCATCCTGACTCATCTAATGAATGGAAAATTTGCTCCTTCTACCCACACTAGTGGCCTGCAAGTACATAGATGTGTTCATTTTTGCACTTTATTTATTTTTTACTTGATATCGCATGCCTGCAGTAATGTGGGCTCATAAAATGCTGTTCAATGATTAGGTCAGAAAACATCTGGCAAGCACTCCAAGCCGGCTGCCACAAACGTTCCAAGCGCAATCTCACATAAAAGTAAAAAAGGTTATAGGCTATTAAATGTGAATTCCTCCTTTTTTAACCTGCAAAATTTCAGCATAATTAAAAATGTTTAGTGTAAATAAGGCCATTTGGTCACAGAAAAGGATTAAATGGAATGGTAACAAATGCCCTGCTTGTTAAATGGTAATTACCAGCTAGTCCTTCGACCTGAAGTGCATTTTTAAAACACGTTCACTTTCAAAAGGTGCATGCAGGGAGTAGCCAGGTTACTCAAACAGTTTTATTTTCTTCACCAGATTTATTGTTAAAACTTTGAATAAATGAATAAAAGTGCTATATTTGCTGAGTAAACAAACTGGTAATGTTTGAGCAGGGATCATGATCTCTGGTTCCTATCATCACAACTGTAAAGGAAACTGAGCTGGTGAAGCTTTCTATACATTTTCATACTAAACAACTCTGTACGATTTTATCCTTGAAACTGAATGATGTTTTTTTTGGGTGAAATGAAGTGAATTCCACTTTAAAGACTATACGAATTCATGATAAGAAGAAAGTGATGAAAATATCACGCAAACACTGCTTCACTGTTCCTCCACTTGATTCCTTTATCAGGTTTTATGAACTTCTGACTGGATAAAGACATGGGAAGATTCTCGTGCAGGCACATACACACACACACACACACACACACACACACACAAACACACACACACACACACACACACACACACAGACACACACACATCCCCAGCTCCATTGCGGAGGTGTGTGTGGCTCAGTGGCAGTGTCAGAGCTGAGCTCCTGGTAGATAGTGACAGCAGGTCTCGGGAGGCCTGTGTGGATCTAGGCTCACTAGAATCAGCCTTGACTGTATTAAAGGGGAATTACATGACACGGTCGCCACACGAGCGCTTTATCTGCTGGCTCCTGCCTCTCCCTGTAACACACACACACGCACACACACACACGCACGTCTATGTCCACATACACACACCCCTGCGCTTCTCACGGGTCACTCTCACTCAAATGTCACTCTGCCAGGCCTGTCCAAATAAGGGCGATAAAATGGAGCGGATTAGAGCAAGAGAAGTATGAATGAGTGGCAGAGGTGGGGAGAGAGAGAAAGAGAGAGAACTGAGAAAGGGAGAGAGAGAGAAATCTGAGAAAGGGAGAGATGGACTGAGAGAAAGTGAAAAAGAAGTGAGAACAAAAAAGAAGAGAACATACAGAGCATGAGAACAGAGAACAGAAAGAACTTGATATAGAAGGGAGAAGGGCAGAGAGGGGGGAAATGTGAGAGAGGAGGTGTAGGGAAGGGAAGAAGAGAATGAATGAGATTGAGATAGAGAGAGAAGAGTGAAAGAGAAAGAGAGTCAGAGAGAAGGAGAAAAGGGGAGAGAAAGAGGGGTGGGTGAGAAGACAGTGGAAAAGAAGAGAAAGACATAAACAGAGACAAAGAAAAAGAGAGAAAAAAGGAAAGGGTGAGAAAGTGGGAAGAAATGTGTGAGAGAGAAGACAGTTAAAAGAAGAGTAAGAATAAGAAAGAGGGAAAAGAAAGCGGGGAGGAGAGAAAGGAAAGCCGTGTGTTTGTGTGAGAAAGAGAGAAGAGAGAAGATTAAGAGAGAGAGAGAGAGAGAGAGAGAGAGAGAGAGAGAGAGAGAAAGAATCCCTGCGAAGATGACAGACTGTAAGAGTGACTCACTAAAGTCGATTGCTAGAAAGCTCGTAGTGAACTTGGCCGTCACACAGATGCATTAATGGATAAATATTGAGTGCGTTAAATGCAAAAAGAATTGCATCAGTCATCCCAAACAGAGTTGAGTTGAGGGGTACCAGCTTTGTAATGCATCTCGCATTTACCCTTGTGAGTGCACACACACACACACACACACACACACACATACACTCAATCAGAGTGTTTACTGTTTCACCCTCCAGTCACCGACAGATGGTGATGCTATGGGCAATCGCACTGTTTTATGAGGGGAGAGAGAGAGAAAATGCCTCTCCTTCGTCTTCAATAGACAGTTAGTCTGACAACAGCCACCTCAGCTGCCTCTGCATTTCTCTCCAATTCATCTCGCTGCCATCTTATTTATGACACACGAGAACTTTGCGATGGAATAACACCACATCCTGAGAAAAAAAAGGCAAGTGTGGCCTAAGGGGGAGTTCCACCGATATTTTCAAGGTGTCTGCACATTTGAATCATTAAAATGTAAACCAGGTCATTCAGAGTGGTTTGATATGAAAGGCTCAGTTCTAGAGAAACAAGTCAGAATTGTTCACAGCAGTGGTGTATAGGCACCGGACACATTTCATGCCTTTAAAAGCAAAATCACAGAACAAAAAAATCACGTTTTGCACCCCTGGTTTTAATCACTTTTCTATATTAGATGCATTATTTTATTTTACGTCTCAGCAATTGATTTATGAGGATTATTTAAGAAAACTGATGTCCTGAAAGGAGGATCTGGGCCACAAATGGACTTGTTGAATGATTCTTCATTCATGGATTAAGCCTAGACTTGGACTGAACTTCAGCGCCAGTCGTTAATCACAACTGGAAATTAGTTTTGTCTTTAGTCTTTGAAAGTATAGGAACCATTTGAACTGTGTTAAAATACTTTTCTCCATGATGGAGGCCTTGTGGTATTCTTTGAAATAAAAGCATTTAAACAGTTCTAAGCACCAAAAACAAAAAAGTCTATTGTTATTAGCAGGCTTTCAGTTGGTACTACAGAAAGCTCCCTGGCTTGCTGTGTTTTCTTGGTATTTTCTTGCCTTTTTTGCTTGAAAAACTCCTCTGGTGCCTCCATGATTTCATGACATGTGATGTGATTTATCTGTGTGATCATGTGAGTCAGAAATAAATGCTGAAATGCTGGACCTCTTTGGATCTAGCCACAGTGTTTTCACTCGGGACTGTAAACGCTTTCGTGATGGAAGTGGAGGACGAAGAGGATGATATGAGATGACATCACAGATGGAGAGAGGAGAGAGAGAAGGGAGAGACTGAGCAGAAGGTCCTCAGGGCCTTTTTGAGCACCTGCCCAACTCCAAACCAATCAACGTTGTTCTGTCTCATAACTCTGTAATTCATGGGTTGAGAAAAGATCTGAAAAGTACAATAACAACTTTGAGGAAGCTAAAAGGTACTAAAAAGCAGTGCAAATGTCTCCAAAGGGGCTCCCAGGTGCTGGCCGCAGATATTTATATGTGAAATTGTATCAGGAAAGGTTTCCTATTGTTCTCGGTTATCTAAACCCCAGTGGAACGGCTATGACCATAACGATACTGCAAGAGTTCTAAAAGCAGCAACAAAACCAGACACAACCTGGCTCTGACATGTTTTGCCACCCTAAAGACATGCCCACTCTTTGCTTTGTGGAACCAAATCGCTCTTTACTTACGGAATCTATAAGAAACCCAGAAGGATTCCCCAACTTGAACAAGCTAAATGAAGATTGCTTTTAACTGGTTGCCAATTATTCATTCTCTTGAAGATAAAACACTTCTTCCACTGAATTAAAAAAATTTTTAGATTTCTATTACATTTTTTAACTCTTATATGTGAAATTCTTTCTCTGCATTTTAACCCATTCACCACGTGAAGCAGAGTGTTGCCACCAAAGAGGGGCACCTGGGGAGCAGTGTGTGGGTACGGTACCTTTCTCAAGGGAACCTCAGTGGTGACGCTTGGTTTGAATTAAACCCCCCGAACTTCTGATTGCACGATCTAACGGCATAACCACTAGGCCATCCAGCTGCCTTTAATATCGGACATCCAGCACTGGATAGGTTTTACACTGAATGCAAATTCATTAAAATGCATTTCGAATTTCTACATGTAAACAGACAAACAAAGTAACAATCAATAAACTCTGCGAATGGCTTCTGTTTGATACACAAAATTAATTCCTAACCTATGCAAACCTATGCTAAAAATCCTAAAAGCCAAGAAATACCACACACAATGATTCAGTGTCCTGATAGATTGACATAAAGAGTAAACTGTGCCAGCTTATATGAGGCTCCCTTATATGAGAAAATCTTAGATTTTTCTGTGCCTGAATAGTTAAATGATTAAGAAGTAAACAAAGTCATTTATAGTGGTTTGATGTGAAATGCCCCACACTAGAGAAATTGACCAGAATTGCTCACAGTGATGATGAATGGAACCAGACTTCTAAAGCATTTAATGACCCTAAAATCTCCCTCACAGAAAGCTATTACTATTACATGAATTGGTTACAAATGTGTCTTATGAGTGACACATTGTTTAACAATATTGTTACAATTTTGGCCTAAAATGTAAGCAATTGAAAGTTGTTCTTTTTGATTTACTACAATTGCAGTATTTAATTCAGCCCCCCATTAGAAGTCAATTTACACAGATTTACACATTAGAAATGCTCTAAAATTCTTATAAGCTAAACAACTATACATTGACTTAGGAATCATTAGAAAGATCGTATTTTTCTTCACTTATAATATCTTTAGACAGAAATAAAATTTCACTGGTCATTTTTGGATAGTAATTCAAATTGTTAAATGTAAAACATTCTTATCACTGCTTGAAGAAACAAAATATAGAAACTCTGTTGTGTAAGAATTTCAGATCAAACACTTTAAATCTGAGTAAATATCTTAACCATTATACTAATGACACATTTAGAAAAATCGGTGGGATTCCTCTTCAAATGATTTCTTAAATTGATGCCATAGGAAAATAACTTTAAAGTCCTTTAACTTCAGTGTCCGTTGGCTTCTCTCAGGAATAATTTACTGAAACGTTCTTTATGGAGCTGAAAGTGTTCCTTCAGTTGCTTCACTCCAAAGGACACTTTTTGGCACTTTTATATTTAGTGCTAAACCTGCTAATGGGTTCTACCTGAAGTTATGTCTGTGTAGAGAAATACTGCTGAGACTGTCCTCCTCCTGTTCTTTCTTTTTTTTTTTACACTTGTTCAATTAACGTCAAGCCAAATGTAGAGGCAGCTTGAGGTAATGATG
Source organism: Rhabdalestes septentrionalis (assembly GCA_037832545.1). Lineage (NCBI taxonomy): Eukaryota > Metazoa > Chordata > Actinopteri > Characiformes > Alestidae > Rhabdalestes > Rhabdalestes septentrionalis. The sequence goes on along the minus strand of JBBMFX010000037.1, from coordinate 17,938,519 downwards.
CATCCTCCATTTCCCGTCTCTGTGCTGCTGGGCCGCGACTTAAAATGTATGGAGCTCCACCAGGGTCGCTTCCCGATCCCCTAAGGGCTGCGGGGTGACACTACAGTGCAATCCATTTTCCCATCCACCTTCTCGAAAACACACACACACACACACACACACACACACACACACACACACGCTCATACACATACACAATAACAAAAGTTCTTCTTTCTCCAAAACTTTCTCTTCTCTTGTCTTGTCTTTCGTTTCTCCTTCTTTTTCCCCCCCTCCTCTCCTGCCAAGCCTGTGATTCAGCCCCTCTGATTGCTATGCATTGTTTAGTTTCTTTCATTAATGCTGGGTGCCAGTCCTGCTCCACAGATGAACAATAGCAAGGCTCCTGCAGGGGATCAATAGCAGATTGCTGATAGCGCCCCGTCCATTCGCTCTCCAGATTACATGATAAATGGCCCGGTCCATGTGTTTTGACACCCCTTCGTTCTTGTAGGGTCCGGGCCCCTGGAGCTGCAGGCTCCCACTAGCCCTCTGACAGCAGCCTGGCCTGAGAGAACAATGAGTAAAAGAAGAAGCAGAAGAAAGCCGCAAACGTCCAAATTGGCAATCTACTGTAAAAAGGCCACAGCGTGGAGGGGCCTGTATCCATCAGCGGCTGGTAATTGTGGTTAAGGACGGCAACTGAAGAGGGTGTTCTGACGAGCTGCTTTGCTGATGAATTGTTGGTGGCTGTCACAGTGATTGGCACGTGTGCATGGAAAAAAAAGGAACAACTTGCCTGGCATCTAAACATGAAATCTTAATTGATTCATGATTGACAGTTGTTTTATTGCGCTTCTTCTGATTCTGATTCCGATTAAGCGAGTGCAGGAGCGACAGCCAGAAGTCAGAAGATATTCATAGCTGTAAAGAAGTGCTTGGCGCTCGGTAATTTGTCCACTATCCCACCGGCTGCGATAGGACCATATTTCACCCATACTGCAAACAAAAGTTAGCCCATTTATAAAGGACAAAAAAAAAAAAAACAGAGGAAAAAGTCAAGGTCTTTTGGAAAATAAAAAGTGTGACAAGGAAAAAAGTTAATTTACCCATTGACATGTTGTCCTTTATAATAACTGAAGGACGGTATTTCTTTTTTCGTCAAGACTAATGACCTCCGCATGTGGCGCGTCACCCATCTTAAAGAGAAACAAACAGCCTCTGGCCGTGAGTACATAAAGCGAGAATGTATCCCTGTCCCTGCTGACACACTCACACACACACACACACCTACAGGTCTATAGTTTTTATGAGGACATTTAGACAAAAACATGGTTTATGGGGACATGCCTTTCCCAGCAGTTGAGCAACAAGAAACAGGTGTGAAAAAAACAATACTTGACCTGCACAGGATACATCTCACTTAAAATGTAATTCTTCACTTTTGTATCCATAAGATACCCCACACATGACATACGTTTAGTTTTATGAAGCCACTTACAAGGTTTATGAGGCTTAATAGGGACTATTTACATGTTGCATAAAATCTGATTACATCTTGGTGTACCAGGACTGGCACGCCATATGGTCTGACAAAAGAAAGACTGCTATTTTGTTTTTTGCTGATGCTCTATATTGTATTTTGCATTATGATGCTTTTTAAAGTCAATTGAACTGCTTGTATGTTTAAGAATTATGCAAATCTTGATACAAAATACCTGAATGTATTCACCAAAATTTTGCACATAACCAGTTATTGATATTCATTGTAAAGTACCCAAAATAATATCACACACACTCCAAGACTATCATCAAACACAAGAATCTCCAGATAACAAGAGGGAAAAAAAATTATTTATTTTAATTATAATTAAATTTCTACTTCCTCTCCAAGTAAAGTGATGATCACGAATTATTCTACAAACTTGATTAAGACATTAGTTATTGATAACTTATTGTTACAGCATTAATAATGGTAAAAATCTTTAACTGAAGGGACACAAGAACCAGTGATTGATGCTTAAGTAAAAGGAAGTGAAGGGCCATTAATAATAAAATGTAAAGTGAAAGAGCTGAAGTACTGTGAAGGACTGTGTTTTAAACACTTAACAGTAAAAAGTAACTGTAGACTGACAGATGAAACAATGGACTAATTTACTCAAACTGTTTAGTTTGATCTTTTATGAATTCATAAGTTTATATTAAATTAATAGTGTAAAAAGCGGCAATTTTGCTCAGTTGATATGTAAATAGACTACGACCGAAAAAAAGAGTCTTAACTGTGTTCACATCAAGGACCTTTTGGGAGACTTTTATTGTTAAATCAGTGAATGACAAGAAAAGGCCTTACAGGGTGATGAGTGTGTGTGGAAATATACAAATACATTCAACCCAAGAAAAGTGAAGGCAGGAGTCACTCCACTTCCCTTCCATCTGTCACTCTATCCATCTCGCAGAGAGGAAGATTTATGGGGGAGGAGGAGTGAGCTTCCATAGCAATGTGAATAATTCACCTCTGTCATCTGTTCAGAGATGTCGTTACGGATCCGGGTGCCTGCCTGTCGTCCAGCGGCCGGCGCCGCGCGGCTCCAGGCACGGCCGGTCCGCGACTGAAGCAGTGATGGGCATGTGCAGATCCGACTGTTAGGCTGCCAATATGGCTGAGCTCACATCAAAGGCTTCTGCTCCGTGTGACTGCGGGCTAACGCGCTCATTCACTTCAATCAGCTTCAATCCTTCGGTGACCTTCAATCCACCACAATATATACAGTGTATAATTCATAGGCTTGATTTCTTGAGAGATACTTTGGAGGGCATTTGATGCTCAAAACTGCAAGGGAAAATAAAATAAAAGATTTATATCTTGGCCATAAATCATCCTAAAAGTGGTCAATGTCTCTAATGTGTCTCATTATGAGATTGTTGTAAGAATATTATACAATTAATACATTTTTGCTTGTTTTTAGGTCCTTTTATGTAGAGCAATTGCCCTGACAGAGTGAATCAATCCACCACCATATTATAAAAACACACTTTTAGAAGTTTACTTTCAAGTAGGAATGTCCAGACAAACGTTCGCACCTTCATTTTTATATAGTCTTATAATATTCCATCTGCCAATGCCATAATGTAATTTGGCACCACTTTATTTAAAGGGAACCTACACAATGACCTCTTGACACATGCATGAGCAATGAATAATATTTTTTACATATTTAATAAACATTGAGAATGTATCAGCCACTTAGTATTAGCGAGACATTAGGCTTATAAAAAGTAAATTAAATAGTTTTGACATACAGTAAGAACTGTAAAATTACAGTGACTTGTTATCTGACTGTTACGGAAACATATAAGTAACATATAGGCTGAGAAAGCCTTGTAGTTATCATTTCTATGAAATACACTATAATAAACTGAAAACATCATGGGCCTGATTTTCACGGTCAGTCGTGCATTATCTGAAGTCAGAAGTGCAGTTGTCTTTGGGGGAGGGGCCAGCGCGAAGCGCTATAATGGCATCAGGTAAAATGAATGTCGCTCCTGGCGCATAGTTCAAATGGGT
>JBBMFX010000037.1:17782396-17801328 GCA_037832545.1 Rhabdalestes septentrionalis | reverse complement strand
ATAAACGCCATACACACACAAACAAAAAATGACAAGAAAATAGTGCACACACACCACACACATACAGCTTTTTACTTGGAAACAGATCAAATGACCATCGCTTGTATAAAAACAGCTGATTTCCTCGTATCACAGGAGAGAATTACAGTTCATTCGTCTTCATCGCACTATTGTGGGGAAAAGAATGAGCACCGACATCAAAGATGAAAACGAATGTAACTTTTGTTTACGAGGAGATAATTATTTTTAATTTCTTTAGATCAAATGCGGCTGCCGTCTCGGGAGAAGTCTCTGGCTACTCGTTTTGTGCGGCTGTAGCAATATTTATTTTGCCCATAAAGCCTGAGAGAGACAAACAAAAAAAGGAGATTATTATACTTTGGATGTTCATGCAAATTATTTGTTTGAAGTTACAACACACAGGATACATATTTGTTGGGGCTGAACATTCATTGGGAAAGAAGAAATCGCAGTGGATTCTTTTAAAGTGTGACGATCTCACCCAGGCAAGTGGAATCTGGAGTCATATTTTTCCTCTTGAATTTTAAAGGGCCCAGATCACAGTTTTTTTATGAGGTGGCATCTAAATATTTTGAAAATGTAGTATAACATGGGGGGAAGAAGACTCTCCTTAGGTTCAGCTGTCCAAACCTCTTAGTTCCTCTCCTACTCAAGTAATGTGATCAAATCTAATCTAAACACATTTACTGAATGGCTGTGGACTCATAAATTCTGAAATTCCATCTGGATCACTGCCTCAGAAATGCTTTGTGTCACTGGATAATAGTGATCTATGCATTTTCTTGAAGCAGTAGAAGAGAAATTGTTAAAATGTATCATTATGGGAGGTTATGGAGTAAGCAGAACATTTGGATTTCAGATTTAAATGCAAAGTTAGACATCTTTTCAGTTCATTAAATAAGATATCAATGTGTCAGAACTGAGCCGCCCTCCTTTTTTAAAAACAATATAAATGATCTGATACATAGGTTTTACATTTGGAAATACTCCAAATTGATGTAAAACCTGACTGTGGCTTTATTACAACTAGAGCATCTTGTCCTGATAGTGATGCGAGGGATTTGTCGGTATAGTGTCCTATACCGAATAAACTGATAGGACAGATATTGAGTAAATATTAGGGCATTAACAGAAAAGTCGACTAGGCACAACTCCACACCCCCTGAGTGAAGTCGATTATTTGTGTGTTTTTTCCTCTCTCTGTGTGTAGACTGTGTATAAAATGTCATCTCTGCCTCTGATTGCTGACACTGACATGCGTTCCATAACTTAACCATTTATTATAGTCCCTTCATAAAAAGGGCGGTGCAATTGGTGCACAGGGAATATAAACAAAAAAACACAACAAGAAGAAAAAATGGCAACAGAGGAGAAAGACAGACATCAGGAGATCCTTCACTATAGACACACAAACAGCATGGTGCATTGTACAATCTGCAGTTTAAGTTGGAGTTAAAGTACAGTAAGAGTACCGGTGTTCTGCAGGGTGCCTGAAACGGCACCGCAAGCTAACATGCTAATGCTAGCACTGCAGACAGTCGTCCGGTCCAGAGGACGCTGAGTGGTGCTGCGACTTTAACTGTTCCCACTTTCTGTTGTACATTCAAATTTTCCAGGAGATCAGCCTCTGTTTTGTTGAATTGTCATTTTGACTATTAATTTTACAAAGAACTTTAATAAAAGTTGCTCAATGTTGGACACATGTTACTCTGCTGTGTCGGTGTGACTTTCACTTTGTTGACAGAAAAGTCGACCTGAAATTATCTGAAGTCATCAAAGCCCTGGTAAATATACGCTGTTCTTTCCACTGTTTAATCCTAACATTTGTTTCCCAGTACATACAATCTATATAAAATAAGTAAACTGCAAAAAGATCTGCATATTCTGCATATTCATTCAACAGTTTATCCCCGACTGTTCAAAATGAAATTAAAGGAGTTGTTTCAGCCTGGACTACTTTTTGAAATACACTAAACTACAAAGCAGTAAGGTCATTTGCAGAAGGCAGTCTTGAAGGCAAAGCTTCAATGAAACCAGCACATTTAATTCTGATAACCAGTGGTTACGAAATGGTCATACAAATATTCACTATTCGACAATACTTTTCTACTGTTTCATACGAGTCCTCTCCCACAATTTATTAATCTGAGTTTCTCTCTTGTTTTCTTTCGTCTTTCTTTCTCTCAGGGATGGAGGGAATTATTTTTTTCCCCATTGTGCCACGCTGGATGAAAGGGTCTTCTATGGATCACAGTCTCTCTGGAGTTTTAGGTCGTCAAGTGTTATGCCATCAGTATCGGGACCAGGGTCACCAGAGTAGTGCACCATTAATCCAACATCCGGCTCGATCTTTGGGGATGGCCATTCTCATCTGCTCTGTTAATAAACAAAGAAACCGAAGCATTCCACAGGACGCTAGCTGACGCGCTAGCCCAGAATGGCGCTAATAAGCAGGCGAGCCACTTTCTTGTTCTTTTTCTGCTCTTCTCTCCTGTGTGCTAATGCATGCGGCCGTGCGGGAGCTGCGCTGCCTCGCAGACAGGCCGATCATCGCTTGATTTATGGCACTGACCGTTGCCTGCATCTCTCAAGCTAATGACACATACACTAAAGTCATTGATTTGTATGAATGGCCTCCGTTCTTCATCTATCACAATTTAATGTAAGGGGCTTTGCAATGCAGAGGTGGAGAGAGAGTCAGAGTGGAGTGTGTGGAATCTGAAGGGAGGAGGAGGAGGGGGGGTGGTAAAGAGGGATGAGGCCTCCGTTCCCCCCAAGTCATGAGTCATTTGGTGCTTCTTTAATATATAGACTCCTCCGTTTATGTAAATGGCCCTGGAAACGGGGTGCTATGTTCAATAAAGCAGATAATAGCAACAACAGGGACTGCTTGCAGAATTACCTCCACTCTCTTGGGCAGATTTAGAACAGAAGAGCAGGGTTGGCCTCCATTTTGCCATGTTGTGTGCAGAAAGGTGCAGGAGCTTTGATTTATTGTATTTTTGGACAGATATCTCCAGGGCTTTTACTTGGATTTGGTTATAAGTTGTCATTTTAAACCAAAACATAGGTATTTGTATTTAAATTAGAAATTAGAGCCACTTTTGGGCTCCTAAAGACCAGGGGTCTCATTTATAACCGTTGCATAAGCACAAAATGGAACTAAACATTCGTACGCCTCTTTTTACGCACAAGTTGTGATCTATAGAAAAAAACTTAATGGCCAAATGTGCGTATTTGTGCATAAACTCTGACCCATGCGTACGCACATATTGGAACAAAAAAATGTGACGGCGAGTGAAGAGATTCAAAGAATCAAAACGTTTTCTGTACAGTACAGATTACGTTTCTGTGTGCAATGAATTTCTTTCTTTGGTTTCCACACACAAATGCAGAGGTTAGGTTAAGCAATTTAGGTTTAAAAAAAAAAACAATATTAGAACAAAAGTGTGTGTAAAATAAAAATAATAATAATAAGTGTGACATGCGAAGTTTAGATGCATCAAATGCATCTGACCACTTTTTTTATTTCGAGCACCGTCCTGTTGGCAGCACTCACTTCGTTTACAGCTGTAGTAACCTGCTGCCAGTCACTGCATTTCTTTTTGTTTGCCACCCCACTACTGTGACCAGAAAACAAAATGTTTTTTCTGTTTTCAACTTCCCCCACAAGCACATCTATTTCGGTCTCAGAGAAATTTCTCTTTTTACTTTTCCATTCAGCTGCCACAACGCTTTTTTCAGGTTCAGATTGGAGGCTTAAATATTCATGAGGTGACATGCATTTACCATGCATGGTTGAACGGGGGCGTGTCGAGGGCGGAATGTGCGGCAAAATCCACGTGCGAACAATTCCAGGTAGGGTGCGATCTATAAAGCTGAATTTGCGTGCAGGTGTGCATGCGCACGTTTTCATAAATCTGACTTTTCCTTTGCGTATGCCATTTTCATCTTTTGGGCGTACGTACGCATTCAGTATGAGTTCTACGCAAAGTTTTATAAATGAGACCCCAGGTCAGTCAAGATATTTGTATATATAACAATATAGCAAGTCTTTGATTTGCTTCGATTTTATGGGACTTAAGGAACATAAAGGAAAACCCAAAAGTGGTATAAAGGTCAGATTTTGATACATTGTAACACTGTCTTGAATTTGCTTTGAATATGTAGGACTTTTGTTTTGACAGAAAATCCCCTGAAACTTCTCCCTTTTTCCCCCATTTTGGTTTGGTCTGCAACCCAAATTAGTGTCACCTTTTACTTGTTTGCGTTTCCTTATTTAAGCTGGGCCTGCCTGGCATCTTAAGTTTGTTTGCCATCATGCCAACTTGCTGGTGTGGTTCTCTTTAGTTGTCTTTGTGTTTGAAACAAGTTCACCTGGTAGTCCCTCTCCCATGTTGGATTACACTGACCAGTTAGACACCTGTGGCTGGACCTGGCACTTTCTGGTTTTCCCTCTCTTACACAAAGAGGCTTCTCAAACTGTTTTCGTTTGACTGTTTATCTGGAGCACTGAGTTTAATGTCTTAGAGATTTGAATGTATACCCACACTGAGTGTCCTTCATCTGTGTTCCCCACCAAAACCTGAAAATTAAACTCCGCAAGTATATCCTTGATAAATAAAATATGTGACCATGAAGAACCTTTTGAAAGTTGTAGAACCTAAAAGAATCTTTTGCGAAAGGTCTATGCTAATTATTTTATATAAACTGAATGTCTAAATAACAAACATTTTGAGACTTTCACTTTTCTGAAGTGGTAATAAAGTCTATGTGACATTTTCAAATTTAGCAATATTCATTTGATCTACTTCCAAAAATGAACAAAAGATAAAAATAACATAATTCATTTGTTTGATGTCTCAACAAATTAACATTTGAATGCTTAGACCACAAGTCTATTAATATTAATAAGGCTTCTGTTCTGTTTACCTGCCACGTAAGACTATGCATCAACTTTGCTGCTAGAGTAATCAGGGCTGAAAATACCCAGTGGACAAATAGATTCAGAGAAAGACATACAAACACCTGCATGCCCTCCTGACTTCCTTTCAGACAGGAAGGAAGCAGAGAGGTTTGACCCGCTAGGTTTAAATCAGTGTGCAAACAGGATGTGAGCCTCCAGGAGGGAAGCAGCGGAGCTGCGTGGTCTGCAGAACAAAATTTTTACCACTTTAAAGCATGAGTCTGCAGCTTTTACACTACCTAGTAACTCTTTATTCAAACTATACACCATGTATACTGGATTGGACAAATGTTCTCGTTTATTTCCTCTTTTTCTTTTTTTTCTTTTTTTTTTTACTTAACTAAGTAATTTGGACAATATTTAGAAATACTTTCCAGTGTTCTAGGGATTTTTGAAGTGAGTGGGAGTAACAGATTGAAAAGTATAAGAAGTGTGGATATAACTTGCACTCTCATTTTACCCCATTTAACACAGTTTCTTGTTTAAACATGCCATAAGTAGCTCAGACGTTTAGCATATGTTTTATTGCCAATAATTAATGTTTAATATTCTTTTATACTTTGTTTCCTTTGGGCATTTCAGTACAATGAATGACTGTCATGTAAACTTACATCTGCCCGTCCATTATCTGGGTCACTTATTCTAACCAGGTCACAGTGTTCCTAGAGACTATCCCAGCGTTCATAGGAAGCCAGGTAGAAAAAACACCCTAGACATGCTGACAGTCCAGTTCCAGCAAAACTTATGTCTTTTTAGCCAAAATAATTACCAGCACTCTGGAGTTTGTAACACACTTATCTGTTTATTACCTTGAGATATGTAATATCCAATATTACAAAATAATGAAAACACCACCTGAAATATTCAATAGCCATTTATTACAGAAATTTACCCTCTACCGTTATATGACAAAAGTTTGAAACATGCTCATATATGAAACTTCTTTATTTGCTTAACAAATTGGCAAAAGTTGCCAGAACCTTTTGCTCAGCTCACATTTTGTGTTTTAATCACCCTTACTCACTCATTTTCTGAAACCACGTATTCCTCTCTAGGGTGGGGGGTACCGGGAGCCATATGTGCGGGACACCATCCCACCACAGGGCAGACACATCATTCAAACACTCACACCTACACTCAACTTAATTATTATTATTTTTTTTTTACTTTTTTTGTTAAAATAAACAGTAAACGTGCAACAAAATGTGTTGATGTGTGTTCTCTTAGTAAACCATTGAAACTTTCTGTCAAATACAAAGTGATACATTCTTACCAGCATAACATACAATAACATGCAACATGTATGTTTCACTGTTGTGATGAGAATGGACTATCACTCAAGTCGTATAGCAATGGTGGTCTATGTTAAATTATGGAAGGGCTAGAGGGAGGCTGAATTGTTCAGCGACCTATAAATGGACAAATAGCCTTTTGAGCAGTGTTTCTGATGTTTTCCACTCCTCCCATTTTTGGTAGGTTGTTGAGTGTTGTGTTTTGCACATGTAATGTTTGTTTTCTAGAGGACACTGCTGCTTGTTTTCTACATATTTCTGTACTTTCAGTATTAATCTTGACAACTTTTACACCCAACTTTTTCATGCCAAGTTTGTTTTACAAATCTTCACTTCTGCTTTCCTACCAACCCCCAACACCCTCCTTCATCATACTCAGAATATTCTGCCGATGTCATCCTAATTATCCCGGCTCCATTTTGCGTGCAAATGTAAAATGGCTCACACCTCTCGGCTTGTGAGGTTGCCAGGTCCCTTCTTCCCTCCGACACCTAATCAGCTAATAATGGCAGCAAACGAGCATGGGCCACTCCTAATAAATCCACCTCACTGGAAAGCTCTCGCTCTCTTTCACTTCGTCTGCCTTCATTTTAGTGCCATCTTCATTTTAATGTTTCATGCATCAGTGAATTAAAGTAATGTTCCACCCCAAATTGAAAGTGTTTAAATCACCCTTTTGCATTTTTGTCAGCGTATGTGTGAGACAAATCCACTTCCTTTGTATAGTGTGTGATAACTGTTCTATTCAGTTCACAGCAGCAGCACTAAAAGATAATGTTTTGTATGTCTGTTTGTTTGTTTGTTTGTTTGTTTGTTTGTTTGTTTGTTTGTATGTTTGCTTCCTGGCCACACTGGATATATAGTTGTAAGGTACAGATGTATAAGACTTATTATTCTTAATAAATAACTATCATGTGACAAAAACAAAACATATCAGTCTCAGTACAAATCTTGTATCACCAAATTTGTAGCTTTACCAAAGAAGGAAGAAAAATGCTTATAAAACCATGACTTAAGGTCAAATATTTGTATTCCAAGTCAGTTTTGATTGGTCCTTTTAGACCATTTTGATCAGTCTATTCATTAGAACATTTCCACACAACATAAAGGGAGGCTTGTGTTTCAAACCTGTGCAAAAGTGATAAAAAATCGAAGTAGAATATGATGATGATGATGATGATGATGATGATGATGATGATGATGATGATGATAATGATGATGGTGGGGGGTATGTGTGTGTGTGTGTGTGTGTGTGTGTGTGTGTGTCCACAGACCAAAGTATATGTTTTTCCTTACATGTATTTCTAGATCTTTATGTAGTGTTGCTGTTGGCTGTTGCACTTTGGGCCGTATGGATGAAACTCCAATGTTTACAAAATACAATGAAGGTCACTAAATACCCCTAAGCTTGACTTGACTTGATTTAAATCAGGTCAACAGGGTGGATAACAGATCATCTGAGCAAATGGGAAATATTTGCCTACATTGCACATGCACAAGTACTGAGAATTACAAACCAGGAAGATCTTTAAAATTGAAAGATTTAGATAAAGTATTTCGACAGAGATCATTTATGTATGCCACAAATACTCACACAAAAATATCTTTAGTTGTGTGTGTGTGTGTGTGTGTGTGTGTGAGTGTGTGTGTGTGTAGAAAGAGAGAGAGAGAGAGAGAGAGAGAGAGAGAGAGAGAGAATATATGTGTGTATACACACAAGCATACCATTCTATTCTTTTTTGCTTCCTCATGTAAGTCAAGTAAACTGTAGATGCTCACTTGCCCCAGGTGTGACTCCACCTTTGACGTTTCTCAACCTTTGAGCACTGGGAAAGTTTCCTGTATCCCCTGCAATCCCGGTTAGGATAATCCGCCCTGAAAATGAATGGGTCAGAGAGGAATCTAGCTCTGAAGTTCCAAAGAGATTGTTGTAGCAACTTTATAACAGTTGTGGCTAGTTTTTCTTATAATGAATTCTAGTTCTTGGGTATGGACAGGATCTAAGCACAATAGACACTGCTGGTGGTTCTAGACCAGGCCATCTTATGTTCACATGATATACCTTGAAGGCTGACTGTCAGTGTACTGTGATATGGTTTCCAAAAAAGTAGGAGTCTCTCATGAGAATCCATGACCAACAGGTGGTTCCGTGTGTGTGCAAAAAATGTTCATCATGTCGACCGAGCTCAGAACACATTCCCAGGTGAAAGTATGACTCACGTATCATGAATGTCATTACGCAGTTATCCAGGACCTAAACAAATCCCTAATTTAATCAGAAACATCTTGCACTTCAATAAACAACAACAGCAGAAAGAGCAGTCACCTGTGTTTGGAATGTCCGTGCTGAACTGTGGTGTCTGGAAACAGATGGTTTGCTCTTACCTGCGAGAAGACTACACTGTCTTTGATTACTCGGAACGATAAACCATCCAGTCGAATGATCTCAGATGTGCTCGTCTCACCTGAAATACAAGGCCAGCGCCAGATTTCGTGAAGTAAATCAGACTTCACGTCCTGATGGTTTCATAATAATACACTTTTCCTATTCCTCAGAGGCAATTAGCCTCAGAGTAAATGTTTGTTCATTACAGACACATTTGCCTGAATGAAATCAAAAGTAGCCGCCTGCATTCAAATCAACACAGACAGCTTTAAGTGAAGTGATTCCTTTACTCATCACTGGAGAGATTGCCAGAGCCTTCAAATTTGTCTGCTGGGCCTAATAACGAGACGTCATTCCTTTAAACGGTCATCTTTCCTGGAGAGGTGGAACATTTGTCATTTACGTGAGCTCTCACCACACGAGCGTCTGTCGGTGTGAAGGCTCTGCAGCTTGGAGACGGATCCAATTACGCAGGCTGGACATCTCTAACAAGGTGGGAGGAAAAGGATTCCTGGACAAACAACGTCCCACCATAATGAGCGGCCCTCATTTGAGCGTCTCTCGCCAGCTCTCGGCGGATTGATTCCACCGCAAACGATACGGTGAGACAATGTTTCTCTCTTTTTAAAAAGCCACGGGTGAAGCAGGGAATTAAAAGGCTTGAATCTCCACATTTCCCCCTCATACCCACCCCCCCAACCCCCAAGCCTCAAGCATGTGTTCCATACTGTCAAACCCAGCTGAAAACTTTGCCTGCTTCTTCACTCAAAACTTCTGAATGCGTGATTATAAATCATGGCGGCCTGTCAATATGGAGCTGGGGGAGGAAGGAGGCAGGGAGGCCGAGGGAAGAAAAGGACTGGATTGAAGGAATAAAAAAAAGAAAAAAAAGAAAAGCCCTTCACCAGAGGCTCATTTTGCCCCATTCTCGCACATAGCTAAACAAGGCATGGATTGTCAATGCGGAGGAAGGGCGTGATCAATGCTCCAGGGCCCAGTGGATCCACATTGATTTGTGCAACTCCCAGATTTTCGAGCAGGCGCTTCATCAACACGAACACTTTGTCCTTCCCCAAATAATCAGATCGAACGGTGATCCCCAGCGTCCCCGGAGATCAGCATGTCTCTGATGTTAGTGTAAGCAGAGGCCAACTAGGGGCAGCGCTCAGCAGGCAGGGACAAAGACAGAGAGTTGGCTCCGACCCCCCTACAGGTAATGAGAGTTAAAATCTCTGGATGCGATCTCGGACAAGGAGCCATGTGCCTAAACAGAATGCAGGCTGATTAGCGTGTCTAGCCTTAGCGTGCTAAACCATTAAAACCAAGCGCCGCGCTCGCACAAAGGTAAACGAGTTTGTCCAATTCCCATCCTTTATTCCGCCCTTCTAGTAAAATAGTCTGCCACCTCTTTAATTTTTTATATACTCCCTGACAAATGTCCTGAGACATTTTACAGAGAGGCAGGTAATCCCGCAAATTGACCTTCATTTGAATTTTTCATAAAAAGGGAGGGAAAATATGAATAAATCCTTGTCTACTTTTGTTCCCCAAAATACATTAATCTGAATGTTTCAGAAACCCCCCCCTCATCACACAACCCCCCCATTCCTGTGTCAGATTACACTCTATCAAACTTCCCTCTAGTCGTACTCACAGAAACCAAAATTTCATTCCTCTTCCAGAATGTGTTTCTGTCAATATAGGAGATATAAATAGCTGAGGGAGACAGTGACCATTCATAAATCTAGCTGAATATTTAAAGAGGGTCTTTGGGCAAGAGAGCAAGGAGAGAGAGTGAGAGAGAGAGAGAGAGAGAGAGAGAGAGAGAGAGAGAGAGAGAGAGAGCGAGAGAGCGAGCAAACAAACAGATTGCTCAAGTTGCTCCTCAATTTGATCAATCGTCTGAGTCCTACCTCTGCACTCTGAAAATTACAGTTTGGAATCATGGAATCAGTAGCAGTTTATCATCGGAACGGGACAAGGCTCGAGTGCCTACGTTACGCGGTGAGAAAAAAGGTGTGAGGGAGGCGACAGGGTGGAATTAGAAAGGGAGGCATTGCAAAGGTCAGTGTAATGTTTAGGAGGATATTATGGCCATTGAATGGTGAATGCAAGACAAGGTTAAAAATGCATATTGGAGCTGCCTCCTCGGCGGTAGTGGGAAGTTCTCAGATCATTTTGAATCTTGATTAGTTACTAGGATCCTCTTCTGTGCTAATACCAGCCCCCTTCACCAAGCCATTTTGATTAAAAGGTGCTTTGAACTTGGTGGTGGTCTGTCTAGGGCTGGGAATGTAGCTGGAGTTGCACATTAAACGGTATTTTTTTTTTCTATTTTGCACCATGAAGGCCCAGGAAATCACTGTGACTCTCTATAGAACAGAGAGAGAGCGACAGCCTAGTAATACTGTGAAAATGTGATGTAATGTGTGAGGCTCGTCTCTGTGCAGTCTCTCTCTCTCTCTCTCTCTCTCTCTCTCTCTCTCTCTCTCTCTCTCTCTCTCTTCCTCCGTCTATCCAGAGGAGACAGGGCCGGAGGAGAGGAGAGACAGTGAGACACTGTCTGCAGCTCATTAGAGGACTATTTTAATAAGCTGACTTCAGGCTTGACATAGAAAATTTAGATACCAGGCTCTCCATGTTTTAATTGTTTTAATTAGTCGATATAACTGGTATACCTTATTGAGCTGCTGGAGTGATAGTAATATGCCACTTTCAGTCACAAAAACGACTCTCTTGCTCTTTTTTTTCCCCCGTAAGAGGACAGGCTTGCTCAATTAGTCAAATTCACGTGGCAGGATCTGTGTGTGCTTACTAAGGGCTCTCGACCAGTGAAAAAGAGCATTTGATGCTTTCTCATTTGTGAGTTTGCCACCGCTCTGAGCCTTGAAACATCATTTAAAACAAAGAAACAAAAGAAACATTGTTTAACGACGACCAATGTATAATGAAACAAGCATTTGTAACCGTCATTAACATTTCTAAGCTACCATTATAAATGTATTTAAATGTGCGTTCTCTCTTCATATTCTCCCATTTGCCATTCAGTTTTTTATGTCCATGACTGATATTACTGAGATTGTACTTAGAAATAATTAATCTTTATTTAATAATATTCAATAATAATCTTTAACCCTATAATGAACATCTTTTATATGTTTCTCCAATTATTAACTGACTATGGGTGGGAAAGGCCTCAGCATTGCTTTATTATTATTATTATTATTATTATTATTATTATTATTATTATTATTATTATTATTATTATTATTATTATTATTATTTTAACTCATAATATTTAATATTACTCTCATTATTTTTGTTGTTTTGTTTTTGTTGGTGGTGTTACTGTATCTTATAGCTAACATTATTTTTATATTTATAATGCAACTCTAATTTTGTGTTATATCTATTAAATGACTCACCATTATAGTACTGCATCAAATAGAGCACTGAACTAATTGTATTTAAATCCAAAATCGCTAATATTTAATGCCAAGGACGGATTAACTCTGACACTGTTGCTTCATTACTAATTTGACTTGTAAATTTTGAAAAAAAGGGAAAAAAAACATCTGTACAGCGAGATCGGCACGTTCATCTGCTGTCGCCCCCAGCTTTCATTTCAGCAATTAATACGCCACACAAGAGTCTTCTGACATTTGTCTATCAAGCACTCTGTGAGTCAGAACCACTAATTAGTGTCTGCAGAGTGAAAAAGAGAGAGACACGGAGAGAGAGAGAGAGAGAGAGAGAGAGAGAGAGAGAGAGAGAGAGAGAGAGAGAGAGAGAGAGAGAGAGAGAGAGAGACAGGGAGAAAGAAAGACAGAGAGACGTTTCCCCCTCTGGTGTTGGTTAATGATCAAACCCAGAGGGCTTGGACTTAGTGACAGGTGCAGAAAATAACATCACTTTATAGGAAATATTCACACATTAGCCCTCTAGACCTGCGCCCAATAGGAACTTAATGACAACTCCTCTGTCATAGCAAATGCAATTAATGCACAGGGAACATAATGTAGTGTTTAGTGCTGGGCCATAATCAGGTATGACTGATTACACAGTTTTGCATGTTGTACGTCCATGTATGTGACAAAAGCCTGTGGCTGGGAGCTTAGTCGTTTCACTGCATTATTTTACATAACAAGCACTGTACGTGCACCCGATGCGCCGCACTCAGGATTCATCGCATAATCCTGAACATGGCTGCCAATCTCGGCCCAGTCTGCTTCCATTTCCACAGGAGCTACTCTTACCCCTCTTCTCCAGGGCTAAGGAGTGATTGTTTGTTGTATTCTAATCTGTTTGTGGCCTCCTCGCCATAGTATTCGTGGCCTGGGTATTGGGGAAGATTCAGTGCTCCTCCGAAAAGCAACGTGCGGCCAGGAGATAGCGGGGGATAAAATATGTATTAGTTTTTTGCCAAAGATTTCATTTTTGCACCACGTCAGAAGACAAAAAGCTCAAAATGAGGGAGAGCAAGCAGAGAATGCATATATGTGAGGAGGCACCCCTCCCAATAACCCCCCCAACCACTACCACCACCACCACCATCCTCCAGCCCCAGCACCAAAACAGAAGAACACTGTCAGGGGTTGTGAGTTACTTACTTATCATCACCGGCTTGCTCCTCAAGGCCCCTCGGAACATCCAGCCTTCTCCACAATCTGCTTCCTCTCCTTATTTCTCCTACTTTTCGCCTCTCTCTCTCTCTCTCTCTCTCTCTCTTTTTTTCTTTTTCTCCCTCCCCTCCTGCTCCCCCCCACCCTCTTCTTCTCTCCTCTTCTCCTCCTGACAAGCCCTGGGTTTTCAGCAAAGAAAGCGAGCATTAATTAAGACAGTGCCAGCTGTAATTTTCTTGGGAAGTAAATTTCTGCACAACTAAAGGTTACGGGGACCTTTTCACTGTCAGAATTTACTACAGCCGCTGAATGTTAATGCAGCTAATGAAGACATGCTCTCAGTCTCTGAACTTAAAAAGTAGCACTGCTTGAGAGAAGGGAGGGGAGAAAAAGATGGAGAGGAGAGAAAGAGGAGAAATGACCAAAAAAAATGAAGGGTGGGTGGGTGGATGTATGGGTGGGTTTGGGGGTGGGGGGGGTGGTGGTGGGGGGGGGGGGTAAAGAAGGAAATCCATTTTAAGGAATGCAATCAAATCGGGCCACATTCTCATGGAAGCCAGCACACATGGTAATTGCAGTGTCTGGGGCGGCTTTGTTTTATTCCTGAAGAGGATCAATGTTACCAGAGAACATATGTTCTTATAAACACTCACAGCCAGATGGAGAGTCAAACAGAATTCATAATATTGGTGGAACGTTGGGCTGAACAACAGCTGTATTTTTTTTCACCCGGCCAAAATAAAAAAACCCTGATTTAAGTTTTTTTGTGACAGGAATGAATGTCATGATCACTGCTGTAAGTCCCCCCTAACACTCCTAAAAACAAAAGGTCCTAGATGGTTTTAACCTTGGATGTTGTGTTCTAGGTATGAAGCTTTGACGGGTTTAATACGTTAATACATATATTATTGTCATTCAGAATATCATTATTATTGTTGTTAATAATTAATTGGGAGGTTCTGAAAAGTACATGACATCACATTTGTCAAAGCTCTGTAGGGAAACAAAAGTAGTTCTGTGGCATAATTCCAAAGAACACTTTTTTTGCCACCTGTTATTTTGACTTGGACAAGTTCTTGTTAAATTCTTGTACATTTACTTGTACATGGGGCCCTCAAGTTACTACAGAGATCTGTTCCTTCGACAGTGATGAAATCAATTTTTTTTTGTAAGTCGAAACACACACTAGACTAAGTTAATAACCTATCCTGACACAGATATAAAATCTACAAGGCAACTAAGGAAAAATGAAAAAATAGTGTAAAAAATTTCAAAAGATCAAAAATTTGCCAAACAAAGCAACACAACCAGAACAGTTTCACATTGATAAGCATACTCCCTCATTCATATGGCATGTTACTGTGTATTCTTTGCATTTTGCATATATTTTTCCGCCACATGGGCGCTGTAAACTCGAAACAGCATATGCTGAGACCCTCGTAATTCGAGGACCCTTTGTATCTACAATTGAGGCACTTTAATGGGTACAGAATTGGTAAAGAAGTGACATAACATTAATTCTTACACTCACCTATCTACAAAAGTGCTTCATTGAAGAACCAAATAATGAAAGGTGTTTGAGGAACCAAAACTGGTTCTTCAACAAAAATATATACATTGGTGGGTCATGGCTGAATGGTTAGAAATGACACAGCGAGTGTTTATAGCCAATATTTGCATATCTTGATGCATGATTGTATGTTTATAACCGGCTATTTTGTAGAATGGGGTGTGCTCAGTGTGTCTGGCATGTATTTGCTGTATGGAAAACAACCAGTTCATCATGGCTTCTACTCCAGTGATCCATTTTTCCTTCCTTCTTATATCACAGTGTTCACAAAACTTATTCACTGGATTGGGTGTGAAGGTTCTACTGCATTAAAAGTGTTTATCCGTTCATCGGAAATATCATCTGTGGTGTAAATAAGCCAATGTAGAGCCCATTTTGATTAATCTCAAGCAGGGTTGCTAGGGTTTGTCATCTTACGTGATCATGCGAGGAGAGTGAGGACGCATGATGATTATGTGATGATTGTGGTTTGGCAATGGAAATGATGATCCATGATCACTTTACCAAACTGGACAGAACTGCTGGGTTTAAAACCAGCATTAGATAAATAATACACTGTTGTTTCATGTAAATAAGAGCTCGCATTAAAGGCAAGAACTTGTGGCATGCTAGTGAGATATTTAAAGAGAAACATGGTCCCACCCTTCCAAAGAAGCTTTCAAACATAAGTAGGGGTGGCGGTGAAAGACGGTAACCATGTTGAAAGTAAAGAAGCAGAATAGACTCGTTGTGTTTGCAGTGCTGAATTATTTAAACGTGGCCTGTGTACTGAGGCCAGAGACTGACACGTACCATTAGATGCTGTTATGAGTGTTCGCTTAATGGGCTGCTTTAGACAAAAATAATAATCCAAAGCAACACACACACTCACATTATCACAGACAGATGCCACATTCACGTACCCACACTCTCTCTCTCTCAGACACACACACACACACACACACACACACACACACACACACACAAACACACCCCCCCTCCCGTTTGAGAACCCCTGGCCCGCAAGATGATTTGAAGATAGGGATACAGAGCAGGTCTGTTTCAGAAAGGCCTTGAATTTTCACACATTCAAGCCTCAGCACGCTGATGGGACAAGAGAGGTGGAAGAGAGAAAACAAACAAAACAACCCCCCCCTTCTTTCAAAGAGCGAGAGATGAGTCTGAACACTGCAATCAGAGGCAAGGTCACAAAAAAGAAAAGAAAAAAAGCAGGGTGGGCGCATGGCGAAGAATTCCTGAAGAAAGTAATATTTAACCTGAGGCAAGAGAATAATTTCACTTTCTCCTGATCAGTTTAAAAAATCTCCCCTGTCAGTGGCGGCAGCTTTATACAAATTAATGGCCTTTAGTGAAAATCTCCTGTGCTTGGGTTATTAATTGTTAAAGTGCATACATTAAACAAAATGAGTAAAAAGTAATTTTAATAAATTATCTTTGCCGAAAAAGCTGCCCGGGAAAAATAGCAGGGAGACGCAGCGTGTGATCTGGGCTGAGCACAATCTCTCAAAATAATACAGCATAAATATAAGAAGGAGGGAGGGAAGAGAGAGAGAGAGAGAGAGAGAGAGAGAGAGAGAGAGAGAAAACGAATGCACTGTCCAGCGCTATCTCATTATTTCCCTGGGATTCGGCACAATTAGCTTAGCCTGCTACTCCCTCAAAGAGAGTGCTAATTCCTGGTTTACTCCCAGCACAGGGTGGTGCCGGCCGCTTGGCCCGGCTTGGTTTAGGGGTGCAGGCTCTGTTTTGCGTGTTCAACAGAGCAGCGGCTCAAGGTTAACTTCAGTTCAGCCGACAGCGATTTAATTACAGGACTTTCTGGTCAGCTGAGCACGCTTCTGTCTGATGGACAGGCTGCTGTCTTCCTGTTTCGCATGTCCACGTGCACATGAGGCCTGTAGATGGGGTCTGAACTTCGGTGTGAAGTTGTGTCGGAGTTTCTGAAATCTAGTGATAATTAGTTTGTGCACATCAAAACAGCCTCTGTGTTCAAAACATGACTGGGAGATCTCAACATTCAGAAGAGGATGATTTTGGATGCCGTGTTAATAGGTATGAACTGTCCACCCAAACCAGGCCATTAATGGATATGTATTTTCCACTAGGCCCAACGAGAATAAGGAAAAATGAGTTTCAACACCATAACAACCATAATAAGGTAGCTCAGTGGGTAGGATACTTGCCTCTGGACCATGAGGTCCTGGGTTTGAATCTTACCTCCAGCACCACCACTGGGTCCCTGAGCAAGACCATTAACCCCAAGTTGCTCCAGGGAGACTGTTCCCTGTAGTTAGGAATGAAAGTCGATTTGGCTAAAAAGCGTCTGCCGTAAATGTAACACGCCATCAACCATAAAAGTACGATCCACCACCCAAAAGACATCTGGGCAGGGAAGTTCCAATGGTGGTCGCTTTCCACTGATGGGTGGTTTATATATGGTAGTTGGGCGACAGTCATTAACTGTACTCTTACAAAGTGCATTTATATGATAAATAAATAAAGTGTCTGTATGTGCATATAAATCTGGCAGTTTATTTATTGTATCGGGTGACATGTCTAAAAATGACGTATGTCCATGACAAACCCCATCCTAATACGATACATTGATTTCGTGTTGCAACTTGTGGACAAAGTTCTGCCGGTTGGTTTGCCTCAGTGACTTACTGAGTATGCACAATTAATAACTTGTTTGAGACGAAATATAGCGATGGAACCATTCACAGCTGTCCAACTGTGCCACCTCCGGTTCTCATTGAAATCAAAGCCTTAAAAATAGAAGAAATGAAATGCAAGGCATCCGCATGTTCCGGAAAGGCTTGTGTTTAATAGGGCGCCAGCATCAAAAACGGCTGGACATCTGAACTTTGCGCTAAGATGCTTTCATTCTGCCACGGCCACACCCATGCTGTCTTGTTAGCTGGTCTTGAGAGGTGGGAAGTGTAGCCTAAGCCATGCTGAAAGAAGATTATTGTCACTGTCAAGCAGAAGAAGACAACTGAAGTAGGAGTGAAAAGGATGAAGTCCAAACACCCCTGTTCCAAGTTCTCTATAGAGGAACTTCTTAGTATATCCAGCATGAGTGCAGGAACTGATTTTGTTAGGTACCAATCATTTTTAGGAGCTTTTGACCAAAAATGAACAGCCAAAATATGACAGTGAAGATACAGATACAGAATGCTTTCTTTCCTCACAAATATGATGTCAACTAGCATTTGAGAGTAGTGATATACCTTAGCACGTGTGCTAATTTTGAGAACAATTCTTAAAAACTTAACAGTCAAAACAAATGCTATCACATTTTGAACACAATCATCAAATAAAATTGTATACACTGAGTAGGCCTGATCTCCAAATATGAGCCACCACTGAAATTTCTTGCCTTTTTTTCTCATTCCCAACACACAACATGCTGACAGTCATTACCCTAGAGACTGGGTGGTTGACACCTCCGTAATACAACTTTCCACTGGCTGAACGGGCTGCAGCCTGAACTTGAGGTGTGTTCAATAGATAGTTTGTTTCAGGAACACAATTTAGTCCCAAAGAATGTGCACACTAGTTTCCCTATTAAAAAGATTGTAACCCACATTTCCAAGATTTGAGCTGGCAACGCCATTCCTTCCCAACATTGGAAAATGATCCGGGTGCATTCCAGCCCATTTCCAGCCATGTTTACCCATCTCAGACTCTGTCGTGCATGTGTTGTAGCTCTGCGATCCTCCTGCTCTATCTTTTTTTTTTTTGCCTTAGCTTTCCTCGCTCACTCTCTCTCTCGAGCTCATCATTGAGAGTCTCATAAAGCCAGGCAGCGTAGACTGAGTGATAGCTACTCAAGGTGCCACCATTTCCACTCCAGGGAGAAGAGTGGGGGATGTTATTTCCCAAATTTGGCCCCAAGGACAAAAAAAGCCTGTTTGATATTCATCGAGCTGGGAGTAGCAGGGCCAGGCAGCGAGCAGGTGAAAATCTATTCGCAATGATAATGAACAAATGTCATCCATCGGCTTCTCTTGCTTGCTTTCTCTCTCTCTGTGTCTGTCTCTCTCTCTCTCTCTCTCTCTCTCTCTCTCTCTCT
>JBBMFX010000037.1:17766981-17782296 GCA_037832545.1 Rhabdalestes septentrionalis | reverse complement strand
CTCTCTCTCTCTCTGTGTCTGTCTCTCTCTCTCTCTCTCTCTCTCTCTCTCTCTCTCTCTCTCTCTCTCTCTCTCTCCCTCTATTTCTCTCTCTTTCTCTCTCTACCTGGAGACTGATAGTCATCAAAAGGGGGAATGTGTATGTAGGCTGTGAGGGTGTGTGTGTGTATTCGGATATGTAGGTGCTTCCCTTCAGGTGCTGGGCTAGTCTGGGTCGGGCCCTCTGACAGCTGTTATGAATGAGGGGCCTTTGGCATGGTTTGGCTCTAGTGTCAGCTATTCGCGTTTTAAAGCTGACATATCTGATTGAAAATCATTGTTATGCATGTTTTTTTTTTCTTCTTTGTCCTAGAGCCCATTTTGACACCACTAATATACTCCAGCCCCTTCTTCCGTCATCATTTTCTCACCTCATCCGTAATCGGGTCAGCAATCATGGCTATATTAAGCCACAATCTGACTGCACATCCACCAAGCGTGCACACCATGTCAACTCCTCTTCCGAGCTGGTGTGCCACTAAGTGGAGAGGTTACACGGTCAAGCGGCACAGTGGCATTTTTAATGCTACCGTGTGCAAGAGGAGCTGGGTAATGTGGTTCTTCTGCGTTCATCTCCCTGCAGCCACACCCTGGCACTGCCATCACTCCACTTAATGTGTCAGTAGGCCATCAGAGCGCTGCCATTGCCCAAGGTGAGAACACTAGAGAGCAGGAAGAGGAGGAGGAGGAGGTGATGGTGGTGGTGTTGGTAGCGGGGGTGATGAGGAAAAACTAGGATATGTCTCAATTTAGCAATGCACATAGGAGGGCATGAATGACAAATGTGTATCTGTTGAGGCAGGCCTATATTTCCTGGAACTGAAAGCGATAGGCAGTGTACAACAAAGATGAAAACCCTGCTGATTCCACTTAGCAGATGAATAAATATGAACAGCGATGTGACTTTTTATGTTTTATATATCATACGGCTATCCTGGGATGCTAAGGAAACTTTATTCTGATGGACCACCAAAGCATTGGTAGATTGAAATCTTCGTTTAAATTGCTCAAATTTGAATTTTAGTATGTAAACACTGGTATTATAGGTAAATCTGCAATACTAAGTATGTTCTGTATAGCAGACACTGTACAAAAAGCCCACTGTTTTCTACCCATTCACCCCTCAAAACAACTATATGGACAAAAGTATTGAAACACAGCTCTTAATTGTTGAATTTAGGTGGCTCCTTTCTTCCAGTAAAGGGCCATCCTCATGGTTCAGTATACCAGAACATTCTGGACAATTTCATGCTTCCAACTTTGTGGACACAGTTTGGGAAGAACCTTTTCTATTCCAGCATGACTGTGTCCCAGTACACAAATCAAGCTCCATAAAGACATAGCTGGAGGAGTTCAGTGTGGAAGAACTTGACTGGCCGCACAGAACCCTGATCTCAACCCCATCCAGCACCTTTGGGATGAACTGGAAGGGATATTGTGATCCAGACCTTCTCATCCAACATTAGTGTCTGACCTCATAAATGTTCTACAGAATGAATGGGCACAAATTCCCACCGAAACTCGAACATCTTGTGGAAAGCCTTCAAACAAGAGTGGAAGCTGTTATAGCTGCAAAGCCCATAATAAAATCTATGTATTTGATTGCAGTGCCTGTGGTGTAATGGTCCTAATACTTTTGTCCATATAGTGTATAATCGTCCATTCAGTCTACAGCATTTGAACTCCACACACTCACACTAAAGTTCAAAGCATTGTTGAAAAGCAAAAGAATGAACAACCAAACAAAAAACAGACAAACCAGCAAACAGGTTTGTGTTAAAGATACAAACGAATGTACCATTAGGAGTCTTGCCCAAGGACTCTTGTTGGGGAAGTGTGGTGGGTTTTACTAGATAGGGAATCCAATTCCAGTTTGGAAAAAAACAGTGTTACCCACTAGGCAAAACTAATCACATATATAAATTCTCCATAAGACAAATATCCATATGCCAACCACAGAGACAGAATGGATTGGTGAAGTGTGTTCATGCCACCTGTGATTGCCAAAAAAAAAAAAAGAAAAAATGGTGACCAGTCTGTTGAAGGAAAAAATAAATGAGAATTGTTTGCATAAAAAATGAATGACCTCTGTACAAATGTATGTAGTAAACAGTCATACAAAAACATAAAAGCAAAAACAGGTTCCTTAAATTTTACTCTGTCAAAAATCTATTAAATTAGCACCATTTGTTTTCTTATCCTTAAACCTTACCCTCACCATTACCCTAGTCTTTACCTCAATCAAAACTTCACACCAACTGTAACACTTTTAGCAAACAACTTCCAGAGCTAACATATAGTTTGCTAACAATTGGAGTCGTCAGATTTTATGCTAACAATTTGAGCCATCAGATAGTTTGCTAACAATTGCACTTATAGATGACCTATATAATGAAAACTGGCCTAGTGAAATGGCAAGGAAAAAGCCAACATATTTAGCAATTAATACCACGTCTCTTGATGGTATCGCTAGCCTAGCTTTGAAAGATATGGGACAGGAAAGGTCAGAGATTAAAACACTATCTGTGGTCCAATTTGAGAGGAGAAGTGGGCATTTAACTTCCAAAAAGGTAAAACTCTAACATTTGCCTTAGTCTCCAAGGCCTTCCATTAACTAGCAGTGTGGAGATAAAAAAAAATAGACGAGAAAAAAAAAATCTCTTTAATTCCGTAGCGTCCCAGTACTCCAGGGTTAAATGTCTGCTGTCGTTTCCATGTATTAGCATCTGATTAGCATAGAAATGCTCACAGGGGCTAAAGCAAAGTAGTGGAGACAGGGGGAACCTGTAATTTCATTAGGTCACATATCTAAGTGTTTAAGCCTGGGCCCATGATAATGTATTCATTGTTGTCGCACAGCCGGGGAATGAGGCCAGCGAGATAGAAGCCTATTTGCCTGGCCTGGAAATGTTATGTTTGTTCTGGGGAGGGAGAGAAGTAGAAATGGCCCTGATTCGCATCTTCGACCCTTTTTCTCACACGTTCCGACCCTCTACATGCCTGCCAGGCGCGAAACGTCGCCGCTTCCATCGGGGAGAAAACCGGAGCTGGGCAGCGGGGGGTGCTCCATTTTGGTCATTAGCACTAGCCTAATTAGCGGCATCGTTCTATTCGGCTCCCGCACCAGCCCCGCATCCAATGGCGTGGCTAGCACAGTTATGGAGATCACCCTGGTGCTGATACAGACAGTCACATGGCTGGATATTAAGGAGTCTGTACGCACTCTGATGCCCTTGAAAGGAGCTCCGCCATAAGAGAGTGTGCTCCCGGGAGCATGCAGTAAATTACTAAGAGGAAAAAAAGAGCAAAAAAAAAACAGAAAAAAAAACAACAGCAATAAAGCAGAGGTTGAAGGGAGCTTTCTGAATGGCTAGCCAGATCCGTTACATAAATCATTCTAATGTGTGTAGAAAAAAAGTGTGCATATTTTAATAAGGGAGAAGGGATGAGGGTAAATCTCCACACATCAAGCTCACTGTTTCAGTATAACATGTAGGACCATTTGGGCAAGTGTGCATAGGTTCTGAAATGAATAAAAGCATGACTGTTTACCTCCAAGTGGTATCATTCCTGTATAAGCCATTTGTTAATGGAGAAAGTAGAAAGTATTTTATAGAATTAGAGTTTCCATCATATCCCAAATGATACTAAAGTTTATGGACAAACAAATGAATGAAACTAGATATATTAATGGTGAAATATTTTTACTTGAATTGAAGCACAAAAGGTAGAAATTGGCCCTAACAATACCCTGCACCCTCATTCTAAAGCTTGTCCCTGAGGCACTGACCTTTTACAGTTGCTATGCTAGTATTGGGCTTTCTATGTTTAGTGGAGGGGTTTAGTAAAAGATCTTTTGCTGGGTGGAGCTAAATGTGTTATATTAATCACAAGACAAAAAGAGTAAAGAGTGCGGACATCCAGCTGCACTGCTTTTATTAAAATTGAAAATTGAAAACGATGATTTCGCCAGCAATACATTTATCTAAATGCTGACTTGTTGAGTTTCATTCTGAGTAACTTTTTTTTTTCTTTTCTATTTTTTGTTCCCGCCACAGCAAATATTAAAGTGTGAAAATTGCCCGCCGCCGATATGACGGGCAAAAATAACTTTGTCGGATTCATATCTGTAATCATTTGCCATTATAACTGACTGTGTAAGCGCTTCTTAAGTATCTCTAAAGTGCAAATAAACAATGTCTGTGCAGGAGTGGGTGCGCGTGAGGGCTGTTGGGATGGTAGCGCGTGGCGTCAGGGAAATTTGTCACTGATATACATGCCGTGCCCTTAAGAAAATGACGGCGCTGTCAGCAGGCAGAGGGGGCCTGCGACACTTTGGATATAAATCCAGGCGAGAGATAAAGAAAGTACATGATAAATTAAGCAGCGCATATAAATTCTTAAGAGTCTCCATTTTAATGCCGGTCATTATTCAACAAATTTTTCTAAGAAATGCCACATAGGCAGGAACAAGTAATTAGAGGGAGAAAAGTGAAACTGTCATCCTTAATGGTTTACTCCTGCGCCTCACCTTATCCTACGGAGAGCCGAGCAAGGCCAAAACTGAGGGGGGAGGAGGGGGAGCGGAGTCATGGAAGGGCAAGCAGCGGCCATTACAGCAGCCCTGGAGTGTTTTGAAGACTTCGGTCTTAAAGGATCTTTAAGTTCTTCAAAACAGACCAAGGGAGGAGCATGCTGAACCTCTCCTCGCCATATGACGAGGTGCTTTATGTCTCCTCCAAATTCATGCCACCTCCTCTCCTTCTCCTCAATAGTCGAAATGCTCAATAAATCTGAGGCCACCGGGGATATTGTTAGTGTTGGGCATGGTACTATTAAAACAAAGGCGGAAATTTATGGGAGACACTTTGTAACAATTAATCAGCAAGTTGTTGATTAATAAAGTTGGTTGGCTATTCTCTTGAAACCTGCGAGGCTAGGAACATTGTCAGAAGGATCATTTTATTCATTATTTTTGATTAATGTATCGCACACTGAGAGAGGGAGTGAGGGAGAGAGGGGGAAAGTGAGAGAGAGAGAGAGAGAGAAAGACAGAACTTATCCGCTATGCAAAATCATAAATAGTAAATGAGCATGTGTACGGTTAACCTTGGCCATGGCAAAGAGAGGAGGGGAAAATGTGCAAATTCAGCAAATAAATTGCTGCAGGGATTAAAAAACAAATTGGGCGAGTTTGATGAACATCACCTCGCCGGACCTGTCCATCTTTCACCAATGCCAGTGATTAATTAGTTTGTTTAGATACTCAATTAGTCCAGCCATGCAGAGAGAGAGAGAGAGGGAGCGAGGGAGCAAGAGCCTGAGAGAGAGATGGCAGGAGGGAGTGAGTAGACTGATAAGGACAAAGGCAGCAAATTAATATGGAACTGTTTATTATTTTGTTTGTTAGTTTCTCCTTTTTTTTCCCTCTCTCTCTCCTTGCTTTGTTCTCTCCTTCGTCTCTCTATCTCTACCCCTAAGCACGTCTCTCTGAATCGATGCTTTGCTCATCCGCTCGGCTTTGGTGAGGAAGTCAGGAGAGGAAATACAAGGTGAAGAGTTCAGAGTTTTTTAGACCCTTGCTTGAAACCTGCAAGGACACACATACACACAAACACACACACACACACACACACACACACACACACACACACACACACACACAAACATACTTGTAAAAATGATTTTATGAAGTGCTCCCATTGAATAACATTGACTTAACACTACAAAACAAAAACACAATTAATGACTGTGCAACCCGCTAATAATGGGGACCAAGCTAAACCCCCCATATCTTTAATGTGTTTCCCATCATTGTGTAATTTCCCACCATGGGCTAAATACACACACAAGCACAGAAACGCTTCGCTCAAGGTAAAATACACATATCCAATCCAGCTGTAGGCCTCTTGACAATAGCATTATGCACACTCTGAGTACAAAAAAGTGCTTACAGTAGAGGGACACTTCAAAGCTGTGTTATCATTATTATTATACACCATCAAGAGACTCTTTCTCAGTGTGCACTGAGACGTTACCATCCATAATACTGGGACGGTCATAACACATTTCATTAACTTACAGTAAGACATATGGATATAGGCTCCTGTATTCATAATACACCGGGGTAATGATAATACACTGCTCATATTGACTCTGAACCTGACAATCCTTAACTTGTGACCTTCCCCTCCTTAACATCAGCCCATCTTTCAGCTCGCACAGAAGACAGCGGCGCGGTAATTTTTACCACTCCTCCGGCGTCCTCACTGGTGCCATGTGATTGCCCAGAAGAGAGAGGGAAAATCAGATTAGCATGTTGACTATAATGAAAATGGTACGGCTCTTTCAATCAACATCCGCCTGCTCGCCTTATTGGGAAAAGATGCTTGGCTGCACGGAAAACAAAAAAATAAAGAAAGAGAGAGAGAGAAGATTCCAGGTTCAGGCCTCGCACGGCCCATCTGTGTCTCATAATGCTTTAGCACTCTAATACCAATTCCCATGCAGGAATGCTCAAACCACTAAGGCCTCATGTGTATTATATCCATTTGTTCTGCAATGAGTCAATGAGTAATTACAGGTCACTTCAAATGAAAAAAAGAAAGACAATACAACCAAAGATGACACTTCAGGTGTTTGCTTAAACAATTATTGGGAATGGCAAATGAGTAGAGGTATGGATCATACCGTCATATCAATGGACAAGTTATACGGACATATTCTCTTGTCAGTCTCATTTCATTGCAATGTTGTCTCTGTAAACTGCTTTACATGCAGATACAGTAATAAAATGCATCAACTCATTTACACATAATCAAATGGTTAAAAACAACATGGAACTTGAACTTAAACTTAAAATATCTAATTCAACTGTTAGTCTTTTGACATTAGTGGAAAAAGGTTACCTTAAATAACTATATTATAATTTAAGTGCATTTTAATGAACTCTTTCTGTATTAGTTTCCTTAACTTTAAATGGTCACTGTATTAAAATAGTCCACTTTTAAATTGAAGCAAAGCATCTTTCACTGAACTAGTTTATCAAAAACAGACAATTCAGTTGTTGGTTAGAGGCTGTAACTAGACTCAGGCACATTAAGACGACTAGACCTGGGAATTCAGTTGTAGTCTAAATCAGATTCTAGTGAGAGAAAGTTTTACATTTAAAAATTTGGCTCATTTCCCAAGCTAGATATAGTTGAACAGTAAGGAAGGTGGCCAGCAATGCACAGTCCCGTTACTTTTGCCCCCTAAATACTTTCAAAAGCAAGTACCTTTTGGATCTAGTAAAAGAAATATAGAGTAAAACAATTTGTTTTACTTAAGTGCAAGCAGATAGAAAATGTCCCATTTTATATGTTAGCCCTGTAAAGATTGTCTACAGATTTCAACATAATTTACCACATAGATTACAGATGTTTAAATGTTTCATATTTATACATGGGCTGGTTAGTGTTTTTGAAAGAATCCCACAGATTTGAAACTATGCACTCTATAGTTGTCTTCTTGGAATTTGGGAGTATCTGTGTTGCATTCTGCTTAGACATAAAGCACAAAGTAACTAGAAGAACAGGCTAAAATGAACAGGGACTCTCAAGAGAGTGGTGTAATCCTTTACCTGGCAGGATTAGCACTGTCATTAAAACAAGGGGGTGCATGAGCAAGTATGACAGACAAAATCATGCATGTGACTGTCCTTTTTGTTAGAGGAGCTTATTTTACCAGGATTACCTCTATTTTCACTCAAACACAAGAGTTGTGTACCGTGTCTCTCACTGTTGTGCTATGACCAAAACAATCTCTTATAAAAAAATTTTAAAAAGGGACTCCATCACCACGTTCACGTTCACATGAAACAATTCAACATAATAAAATGTGATAAACCTTTTAGTTGAAACCCTATTTTACATAAGAAAACATTTCATCCTAAAATGCCATGTATAATAAATAATGAAAGACAGTTAAATTAGCCTGAAATAAAAGGTGTCAAAACAAAATTTAGCCTATGCCTTATAGAATTAGCAGAGTAAACACCACATACTCAAATAATGCATTTGTCAAATAATAATTGCTGTTCAGGTCAATGCAGAAAGTACAAGATCTTGAGTTACAGGCATGTGAATCCACCCACATGGATGTTCTGGTGGTGATCTTCACACTACTGGATGTGTCTGTGGTAAAATCGAGCTCAGGTGTAAATGTCTCTGATGCCTCTAACACTGTATTCCTCTCCATGCTTCTCTGTGATCAATTTATTTACATGCTCTTATTGAGCATGTAAATGGCTCCGCACCTCTCACCTGTAGAGGTCAGGATAGGCTCTGAGTACCCACGATGCTGGTAAAGATGAAGTGGTTACAGAGAATGAATTAATAAATGAATTAATTAATATTAATAATAGTAATAATAATAAACATACATACAAAATGAATGAATGAATAAATGCTCTTAGTTATGGTGATTAAGCATTTGCTTAAGTGACTATGGGCCACAATGCTTCTTACCAAACTTTTCACTGACCAACACCCAGTCTCTAAATTCTATCTACCCCACTGATATGACATACTATTATCTGTAAAAAATGACCAAAAAACTGCACCAAACATCTATCAGCTGATTGACACCATTTGGAAAAAAATAAAATTGTGCAAACAGCAATTTCACGTCAAACACCTGAAAGGTCTGAGCGTTGATTAGAGCTGAAATCAGATGTTCGTGGTTAAATGGAGCCCAGGTGTAATTACCACTTGTTTAACACTGTGCTCCTCTCCACGCTTCTCCATTGTCAAGGTCAGCAGGTGACACACAAACAGCTGGATGTGCTGATTTAGTTTGCTGTGTTAAGTGGTTAAGTGGGCCTTGATTTGTGCATGTATGCGAGAGTTGATCTTTATACTGTTTTATATGTGCAGTATATGGGTTATGAAAGGAATGAGAGTGTTTTCATGGCTTTAGTATTAGAATCTGGACATGAATGTGAAGTTTGAATGTAGAAGTGTAGAATGTGGACGAATGTGAACTGCTTGTCTACATTCACTGTCAAAGGTCTGAGGGCAGCATCCTCAAGTATGATTGAATTTCATCCTTTACATTTTCTAATAAGAGTTACAAAGACAACCTGCAGTGGTTTGGATAACCCATACAGACCCAACATCTCACTGGCAACATGTTCAGTTTCTAGGGCCCTTATTTGAGTGTGTGTCCATAGAGAAATATAGAATTAAGTGGAACTGGAGCTTTGTGTGTGCTACCATGTTCTCTGACTGTATGGAAAAAAGTCACATGCTGCCCTTATTGTTGGATGTGCCATATCACTGATTTGGTGCCATATCTCTGAATGTCAAACATTTTTAATAATAATAAAGATGTCTGTTGTCAGTTATATCATATCCTTTATATTTGTGAAGTGAATGCACCAACAACATCAATTGTGTTTGATTAGAAGGTTTGATATTTCAGGTTTGTACTTGGGTGACAGGGATAATCAAGCCAACAAACAAGTTAAGACAACATATTTGCAGTGTAAACTGCATGACTAAGTCTGCACACGGTTGCCTCTAACTGTGTCAAGTTGTTAAATAAACTATATTAGACTTGCTTCTCCAGTTTCTGTCACTGAATGTAATATTTGAGTTGCTACAAGGTGGCCTGGGTGTCCCATACATACTCACTTTGAAGCCAAGACCCATCTAACTGTCAATGAAAATATTACTGTGAAAGTATTACGAAGTGTAATTAATTTTATTGACTTTGAATCCAAGACGAACCCAACTGTCCTGGATTCTTGTTTCTTTGTACTTTTTCCACCTTAAATAGAAGTGGCCATCAGACTCTTCTCCAATTTGTGGTAGCCAGTATAATTTTTTATTCAGCTGTGTGCTAACATTGGTCAGTTATTGTTGGCACAATTCATATTTTACACCAGTTCTTCACTAAGGAATGTTCTTTTTTGAAAAGTCATCAGATACAGCACTGATGTGACTTTGTTTTTCTACTTGTATGTTTCTAAGGTAGGCTAATTTTTCCCTAGCTAGTGAGCTAATACATTTTTCAATCTGACAATATTAAAGAAAACAAAATTCAATACTGAAATCTCCAACAATTTGCCCCAGACACTGATGACTGTTGCTGTTAAAGGACTGTGGTTAATTATCCAGTATTTGCAGTGGTAAGCTCTGTAATTTTAATGTCTAAGCACTAACATTAGGGACTGATTTTGAAATATAATGATTCCCTTGCTATCCTCAACCCTCACATTTGAAATTCTGTCTATGTCACTGATATCACAAACTGTCTTGGCTAATTGATTACTTTTGCAGGAAATTTGTGTGCATATTCATTTTAAGTCACTTCAAACACTTCTCTGTCAGCATGTTAAAGCAGCTTCATGCTGCCCTTATTGTTGTTTTATTTGGAGGACAATTTGGAATTCTTAATTCTGATATTTTTGATATATATTATTGATTTAGCTGTTTTCTTGTTCAAATACATTAATCAAATTGGAAACAAATGAACTAGCACATGAAAGCTCTGAGTTCTGATGAGTGCTGAAGTCATAAAGTGTGGCATAATTCTCAAGGATTTGTATCAGTTTTGTTGCTTTTGCAAAGAAACATGGCAATCTGCTTGATATTGAACATATTCTGTTATCGCAAATTGACAAAGAACATTTGTTCATTTGTTAAAAAACATTTTGGAAAACGAGGCTCCTCGGAACTGATGGGTCTGGTAATTGTGAAAAACTGTCTACTGTGTTCCTTCCACACATGTGTGTGATGCGTATTTGGGCAGATGATTGCTCCACTCTAATGGAGTGCTGTGGCCCGCTTTGACAGACAGATCTGCCGTGCGCTGTCGTGTGAGAGAAACGTCAGGTCGGCGGCGCGCTTCGCGCTGGACATTAATTATGGACGCACGTCTGTTTCTCTGACGACGCCAAGCTGGTCGGTGCATCCCGTCAGGCACACACATGCACACACACTCACATACGCACACACTTCCAAGCCTCCCCCTTTTTCACTTTGTCACATCAGATTTGCTAAAACAACAGTGAAAACATAACAGTTTCTCTCCCCATTCTCTCTTCTTTTGTGTCCTCGCGGTCCTTCTCCTCCCTCCTCTCCCCTCATGCCTCGCCTCGCCGTACAAATGGCTGGATCTGAAGGCGAGAGCGAAGAGGGGACATGACTGCAAGGTTTTGACTGCTCTTCGCTGGCCCAATAACCCGCCAAGGAGACTCAAAAGAGGCTGCTAATGGACTAGGCCCCCCGAGTGCTTGTCACACAAACATTTCTGCTGTCACAGCACTTTATCATACACACGCAGAGGAAGGAACGAGAGAGTGAGAGAAAAAGGGGGGGTGAAGAGAAAGAGAGAGCAAGTAAACATACTGCTAGCAGTGGCTCTTCATGCTTGTGTCCTAGCAACATGTCTCTCGCTGCATCCTTGTACACATCTTGGCCTGCTCCCCAAACCCACACACACTCACACACACAACACATGAATCTAGGATGAATGGTATTTGCCAGCCAATTACATCAGAGGGTAATAGGATTTCTGAATACTTCAACTTCTGCATTCATCTTATTCACCAGGCTCTGGGGCCTGTGCCATATTGCAGCTTTACATGTCGCTGAATAATATCAACACACTATAGACGAGAGTGCATTAAATATGGAGTAAGGGTTAACCCCCGACCTTGGAGTTTATTTACTTATTTATTTGTGTATTTATTTATTTATTTAGCTACATGTATAGCCGTACGTTAAACACGAGAGTAAATATTCATGCAGGTACATCTTTCGGCGTCTCCTTATAGTTGCAATTTCTCAGTCTTCAGACGATCTCGTCCAAGCTCGCTCTGCCACGGGATCAGACGTTTTGGCAGACATAATCCTGCACAAAATGCTCTACTCTGGTAATGGAGTCACCCAGAATTCCCCTCAGACCTCTGCCTCTTGTATCAGCATTGTCTCGGCCTCAGCCAGGCCTGGTGTACAAAGAAGCTTAAGTGGGGGAACTGAAGTCTCCACATGTGTGACCCCTCCCATCAAAAGCACACTTGGTCCAAGTGGAGTGAATTATTGATGCTGGTGTTCAGACGCGTTTTTGAAGCGGCACAAGTTAGATGAGGACTTCAGAAAGCAAACAGAGAGGACGAAACAGAAGAAGAAATGTGTGAGTTCACGTGTAAATCTCGATCATCTACTCAAGCCATGCCTCCCTATCTTGAAGTCTTGCCTTGAGGAATGGGCAAGCTGTTGTATCGTGCACTGACTGAACAAACAAGATCACGAACATGCCCTCAAAGAAGATGTTTCTGTATGATGTGTAGCATCTTGTCTTGTCTGGCTGTCGTTCTTTTAAAATTCTTTGTAATAAGGGAAATGCGAATGCAGTGATGCACAGAAGTAACTCATTAAAAGGCTTTGCAGGCTCACCGTTGGCCTTGATAAAAAATTCCATGTCTCGGAAGAGAAGGTCCTCAAGGCACCCTTGTCTTAACTGCTGGGATTTTTTGGTGGGCCAAACTGACAAACACACAAACCATTTCTGATGTTGAACAGCTCACAAGACAAGGCTTTTAGGCCTGCTGGAATGACAGTTGAGGGAATAAGCTGTGCAGGAATGAGGCGGTGTTGAGGGGCAGCCATGCAACTTTAAAGAGACAACACAATGCAAGAACAGTTTGTTTTCTGAGAGATGTGGGGAGACAGACAGACAAAGGAGGAGTGTGAGAGGGAGACGGAGAGAAAGACATTCCATTTTCTTTTCACATTTCCAAGAAAAGCTATGAGTTCTACTTTTGGCATTTTGCTGCATCTGTGATCTCTGTCGTTCGGTGAGACGTTTAAGCCCTTTGGTGTCATTCTTAACACTTTACAAAAGGCTAGCGCTTCATTGCTAGGTGGAGAATACCAGGTCAGTGAATATCAATAAATTACTTGCTACAGTCCATGACATGAATTTCCAAAAAATGAAAAATCTTGAAGATCACACTTGTTAAAACAATGGCTTATTTCCCCCACCCCAGATGGGTCAGTCAGCACAATTCATACATTTGTCTTGTATTGTCATACAACCCCCCACTCCCCAAAGTTCACTTATAATATCTATTTGATTTTATGTAGCAAAGACACATCTCTTTTAGGATGATTCTGCTGCTGTGCCTTTAATAATGAATAAAAAAGCTCTGTTCTGTTTGACAGTCCTGTACTGTGCCTTATTTAAAAGTAGTCTATGCTAAAACACATCAGAATGAACTGCTGTAGACTAAATAGTTGGGTAAACATCAGTGCACCTATTTTTGTAATCCCATGAAAATAGCGAATCCAAAATGTTTACCAGCTTTTATATACTTAGTTGAATGCTTTTGTTGAAGCAAAAGAAAATTGCATTTTGCATATAGATGGTTAAGAAATAGGCCTACTTATGCAGTTTCGGTGAGAATTAGCAAAAATATTGTGTTTTTTTGGCAAAAGTAACAATGTTGCTACAGCAAGCTGTGTGCACTTTAAAGAATGACATGAATTTGGATATAGCGCTATGGTTCAGGTTTGGTCTACTGCAGCAGGTGTTTCTGAATGGGGTCTGGGTTCGCTGCCTGTGCAGAGCTAGAGAGCAGGGCCTGCTCGGGTCCAGCCACTTCAACAACAACAGAAAAGACAATAAAATACATTCATCATGAAGCCTCCGTGAGTGGGGCAATTCATTCCGCGGGCCGACGAAAAGAAATATCATCAATATTTGACATTGTTTTATGGAGAAGGTACTTGATTTCATCCCCACGACGCCCAAAATGACCACGAGTGATCAATTACCATGGCCGAGATTTGTGTGCATTCCTGGCTTCGGGGGGGCGGCGGCCGCCGCCGCCGCGGCTGTAGCCGTTGCTGGACATGGCTTCTTCTCCATAGATTTTTATTCTGGCCGGCACTGGTTGTCCATGCACAATGAGTGTTGCATGGAAAGGAGGATTTGTGGGAAGCATTGGCCAGCTAGGCAGAGATCCCTGGGCTGGGATCAGGCTGCTGCCTTGGCGGCGGTACCCCGGGAGGCTGCAGTGGCTTGATTTGTGGCAGAGCAAGACTAATGAAGTGGTCGGTGTGCCACCCTGCTTCTTTTGCAAGATCAATTCGGCGGCGTACGGCGGCGGGCATGTTTTATGAATGATGGAGACCTCCTCAGGCCATCCATATACCTGAGCCTTCGCGTCACTGTGGGGCCCCACGGCACCGGGAGGCAGGGATCCGGCCATCCTTCTTGTTTGCAGCACAATACATTATCGCAAGCAGGCGACATCAGCACTAACTGCTGAGAAAGACAGAAAATAGTTAATGACTTTGTGATCTCCTGCTGGAAGCATTCAAAACGAGCGCGCCGATGCATCCAACACACAGCCACGGACACAGGGATCCACACTGACTGATAGTTACCGCCTCGATCCAGTCAGTGGCAGCTGACTGGCCGCATTAGCGAGTGGTCGCTTTTAACGTTAAATGCACTCCGAGTGGTATTTTGTTTTAAAGGCTTACACTTATTAAAATGGCTCAAACAGAGGTATTCGTCTCTCTGACCCCTGACAAGGATTTTATGCACGTGTTTGGGTAATGAGAATAGTTTACCATATTTAATGCAGCTTTAATGCGCTCGGCGAATACAGAGGGTAATGGTGTGTTTGTCTAGGTGATTAAGTGCTATCTCCATCGCTGTGACACTGTTGAACCTCACGATAAAACAGGACGGGGAGGGGGAAAGGAGGGGAAGAGAAAAGGTACAACCGACTCCGCATCATTTTATCATCCAAAATAAAACCAAAAAAAAAAAAATCATTATAATTAGCTGTTTTCTGCAGAGGGAAATGTAAAGCAGTGTTTTAAATGTGAGCAGCTACGCCCTTTGGATGGCCTCGCCTGGCCTGCTCCGGCAAGCGTGTGTCAATAAGAAAAATCTGACGCCAGTGTTTTTGCATGGGGAGATCATAGTGCCGAGCTCATCTGAAGCGTTGATGGCATTTTGAGACGAGAACATCGTATATAAAGATGTCATGAGCGCTGCCTCCTGCAGAGAGGTTGAAAGGGAAAAGTAGAGCACAATGAATACTTGCCAGAGTTTTCTGGAAACGATGAAATTTAAAGGCCTCCTTTTATTTTTCGCTTAGATTAAAATGAAAAAAGGGAGGACGAACAAGAGAGATGAGGAAGGAGAGAGAGAGAGAGAGAGAGAGAGAGAGAGAGAGAGAGAGAGAGAGAGAGAGAGAGAGAGAGAGAGAGA
>JBBMFX010000037.1:17673531-17692843 GCA_037832545.1 Rhabdalestes septentrionalis | reverse complement strand
CAACAACAACCTGTTTTTCCCTACTGGAAAAAAACAAACTGAAAATGCATATTTACATTGTGAATGTCTAATTTTAACTTAGGAAATCAAAAACGAAACATTCCCTGACTGGGGCTTTGCCAATGTCTGCAGTCTGCATACGTGTGAAGCGCTGTCAGCTAAATTGCAGTCAGCCATGCTTACAAAGTGTAATTAAAATGTTCTCAATTAACATATAGCCAAACGGAAACATGTTACCATAGTCTTGTGGGTTTTTTGGGTTTTTTTTAGACATTGTGTTATGCATTAGTGTTTCTGAGGGAAGGGGCAGTCTTCCGTTTCATTAAAAATGCTGAGATCCTGATTGAAACCCATGTGGCACCTTCTAATATCAAGAAAACGCATTACATTCGTGGCCACTCTTCCATCCACTATCAGGACTCTTGCACTTATCACTGTGTGCACTGCTAAAACTGGATCAATCAAGCACCCTTCCACTTATGAAGCTTCCCAGAAATCACTTTATGACTTCAACCTTACACCATGACAGAATAAAAAAAAAAAAAAGAAAGAAAGAAAGGAAGGAGAGAAAAGCTGCTGGCTGAAATTGAATCTCATTTGGAGGAACTCTGGGGCAGCTGATGACTTGATGAGATGAGCAGTTGTCATGGTGAGGGGGCCGGGGGTCCGGAGACGAGAGAGGGGAAAGATCTCTCCTCTTAACTAACCTGCATCTTGACAAGGCAATCAAGTGGCACGGGAGAGTAATTAAATGATAAGTTCATATTTGAGGGACAATCGCGTGGTGCGGGCTCTCTTGTCATGGCTCCTGGGCGGTGTGATGAATACCCTTATTAGCGGCTACGCTGCTCCCTGTCACACAGGCCCCGGGCCTGACAGCAGGGCCTGCCGCTGAGCTGCCCAGCGCCCCCACTGTGATGGCCGCTGATAGCCCCCTGTAAGGACACCTGGAGGTACATAATGTAGGACACTGACGTGGGCTGAGGGTTGAGACGTGGATGTGAAAGTCAACGAGGGGATGGAGATAAGCTACGTGCTGCTGGAGTGAGGCGAGGCCTCAGGAGCAGGTATTTGAAGCGTGGACGAGGAAATGGCAGTGCTAACATGGCCTAGTCGAAAGTAAATAGCAGAGCAAGAATGCAGCATCTGCTTTAGTAACTACAGCAATGGGTCAACAAATTAGATTTGATTCCATTAAATGTACTCCGTTTTCCTCCTTGGCCTAAAATAAAGCTTGATCTGCCAAGACATGGTGTCTGAAGTTCGCTTTTTAAGGTGAGATACAAGCCTAATTAAAGCTAAGTTATGGAGGCTTAAAGACAATTAGCATTTAGCTTGCACTAGTCATCACACATGCTTCAATCACACTGGCTTGTTAGGTAGTCTCAAGAACCTTTACTATTGTGTTTTTGTGGGGTCGCATTATTTAAAATATGAATGACAGTACATCTCATAGCAAAAAAATATCTCAGAGATGAAACTCAATGTAGGATTGCTAGAATAAGTGGTGGACCATGCACAGTCAGGGATGAGCTTCAAGCACCCTATATGTCTTCATCATGTAAACCTATTTTTTCTGGTGTTTATTTTTTAGTGTATAAAAGTTGTGAAATGACTTTCTTTGGTTTTTATACTTAATGGTAATGGTGTAATGGTGGGGATATTATTTTAATGTGCTATTGTGTTTGTGTGTGTGTGTCTGTGTGTGTATGTGTGTGTTTGTAAGAGAGAAAGCAAGAGCGTGGGGAAAAAAAGTAGATAAAAACAAATAGTACTAAAATCATAATCCTGGGAATCCTACTTTAACATTGTGAGTACATTGCTCAAATTTGCTGTAATAGAATAATAAACACAAATTTGGTGTCTAAAATATTCTGGAGCTGTAAAGTCAGTGTTAAGGCTCTGAGGCTGACGTTCCAAAAGCTTTTCTTAAGCACATCTCCGAACTTCTCCCAAACCCTGGATTTGTTGATGTGGTTTAGGGGACAGTTTGACTCAATGTGAGCTATAAAAGTGAACCAAACTTCAGTTGGTCATGCCAGACGACACCAGGGCTTGAGGAGACTCATCTTTGATCATATTCCATAAGTTGACTTCTCATTCTTGATTATCACTCTTGGTCCTGAGAAAATTATAGACCTTGTTCACTAAAAAGGTTGTGACTGACTACTTACAGAAGTAAGTCACACTCTGTCCTACACCACACTTTGTCTGCACCACCTTAATGAAGCTCTGGATGTGATTTGAGAGGGTTAAAAAAGAAAAAAACTAATACATATGTGTAGCTAATGATGTCCAGCATTTGTTAGCACTGCAGATACGTTTGGAAAATCATGAAGCAAAATTTGGACCCTAAATATACCTTGGACTAAATTTGGGGTCGGTGGAAAATTGAGTACATTTGAGGTGTTGCCGAACTATTCTTAAAAACATGGAACACTGAATTTTCTATTTCTCCAAAAGCTGCTGAGTGTGCTGATTCCAGACATGACTCATCGGTTATTAGTACTCTTGATATTATTTCCTGTAGATAAATGGAGAAATGAGGAGTGAGGGCAAAAAAATGGGAGCGAGATTTACACAAAGCAGCATGCTTCCCTCTCAATGCTTTACAACTCTATTCTGTTTCAAATGGCGGTTCGGTCCTTTGTGAAGGTGTGGAGCAATCATCCCCCCCAGCCCTCTTACTGGAGTCCTTCTGAATATGTGCCGATCACTCCCCCCACCCACCCCCCAAACACTCTCCGCTTTCATCTGCGCCTCTTTAAGTCCCATTTTGGCGTAATCCTGCGTTGTGTGCCACTGTCTCGGCAGGACGCCATTGTGATCCTCTCCTCATTGTGGTGGCGTTATAAAGCGGCCTCTGTTGTCTCGCCAGCTTCCTCCCTCAAACACAGCTTGTGTGTTCAATGGATACTTCCCTCGCGCAAAGGAAAATAAACCTGGGCCCTTTGACTGGCTCCATGACAGTGTCGTGTGAATATACAGGGTGGAGTGTGGGTGTATTGAGGGCGGAGACAGGTTGAGGATGGCCAGGAGAGTCGTGTGTGTGTTTGTGTCTGTTTCTGGGTGTCCGTCTGTCCTCTCATGCGAATGATCTCTTCGGGCCAAAAAAACCCTCGCTCCGAGTGTGAGAACCTCAAGATATGAGTCACCGCAATGATAGCATTTCAATATATCCCGTGTACTTTTTCTCCCCTTCGCGAGCAACATACTTAGCACTTACAGCAAAGTCTGAGTTCAGGGAGTCTGGTTAAGGGAAATAATAAAATAATAATACACTAATATTGAAAGCCTCAAATGCCAAAGGCCCTCTGAAGTCCTGCAGCAGAACAGGGGGCAATAAAGTATGCTCCACTTCAGGTTTCATGCTAATAAATCAGAAGGCTGGAGACCTTGCTTAAATTGCACCTTTATATAACTCCTAGGTAAAGGTCACTTCTCTTTTTTCGAGGTAATTTAAAGATCAAATTGGGGAGTGTCAGTGTTTCCATATTACACACGCCGCCCCTCGCGCCCGAACGCAGCATGAGGTGATATATTTTAATAATTTGTGCGACGGGCGCACGTATCCTACTGGGTAATCATTCTATGCTTTCTGGGCAATATTCACGTCTTTGGAAGGAACGAAGGTGCCGCGGCTACATTTTTCCACCCCTCACTTTGTTCTCCGTGTTAACGACAGGTCTCAGAGATTAGCTAATCATTATAATGATAGCCTTATTAAGTACAACACATGGAGGTGGAAGCACTGGATTTCTGTGCAATTAAAGATTCGGAACAGTAGTTAATGTATATTGGCTCTCTCTGGGCCCAGTAAGAGTCCAGACGCCTGTAAAAAAAAGCCACTCTGGGCAGACACGTCCACACGGAGTGACACTTAAGCCGGTGATGTCATCAAAGCAAACAATACAGCGGGCTGAAATGAGGCGTATGTTCCAGGCAACGTTGGCCAGTATCCATAGCAAATCACAGAAACTGTAACTTTCCCAGATGTGATTTATTGTTTTTTTTTTGTTTAATCCTGAACAGCAAACCAGAAAAACCTCAAAAATGATTGATATCTAGACCAAAGAGTAATGTAGAGATAAGTAAATCAGAGGACAAGCAAAACTGGGATTATATGGGGATGTTTTGGAAGTTGCAGCCTGGTCACTGATACATGAGGAGACTGTAATGAAAGGCTGCCCTTAAAACAACAAAGCAGCCTTCAAAGTAACAATCTCATGGAAAACCAAATTGTTTTGAGAATAAGAGTTTCATTAAGTAAGTAAACATTGCTAACATTTTGCGATGTAATTAAACACCCTGTTTTTGGGTGATGTCATGGGTCCCCACGCATTTACTGCACAGGTACAGGGATCCTCTGTGGATCCTTAAAAAAGTCTTGAATATTAAAAGGTCACAAAACATTTGAAAATGTCATTTTTCTATTGCAAGAGGCAGTGCGATCTAAAACAATGCCTAAAGAGTGGGTGGGAAAGAGTAATTTTGTGTTTTAAACTCTAGAAGTGTCTGCCAAACTAAACTTTCCAGATATCGGTGGTCCTGTGGTCACAAGCTGACCCCTCATGACGAGTTAGAGGATGGATTGATAAAGTAAATACACTGAAAAGACCATGTTAGGAAAAGAAACAGAGGTACCTGGCGCCAGACAGGGAAACAAAAACAGAGCAAGTAATATGTCACATGTTTACTTATATTCAGGCATGTATCAGTCCTCTGTTTTCAAATCACTTTAATAATAAGAAGCTACTAAAACATTTTTTTTGCATTTTTGTATAGTTGCGATTGTATTTCTTTGCCTTTTTGTTAGAAGTCTTTAAAGTAAATTGTCTTTAAACTTGAACATCACTCTACCCATTCACACTGAATCTATAAGGGGTGTTACATGCCAAATGGCTTTCTTTGAATGAAGCAATGTACAGGGCAGTGGAATCAAAGCAGAGATCATCTTCATAGATCATAGATATTAAAGGCACTGAAACAAAAACTGCCTGTTTTAATTATAAGACATAAAAGGGAGCTATGTAAAAGTGACTTTGCTTGCTTTAGTCCAATTTCATATGTCAGATACAAAAAAAAATGGCAGAAAGAGTCAACTTTAAAGAGTAGCTTCCTCTTCCCTTGGAGGAATACTTAAAAAAAGGCCTTTTGCCCACAACACCCCACCCTCTTCTCCTCATCTTCCTCCTTTTCCATCTCTCTCTCTCTTTCCCTCCCTCTCCCCCCACTGCTCTCGTATCCCCTTGGAGAGAGCGAGAGCCGTCAGATGCAGTTTGTCCTGATGGCTGACGGATCGTCCGAAGACACTCGTCTCTGGGCACTCCTCTATATATCGTTAATTTAATGCATGATGACGTGGCCAATTACGGCGCGGCTGCACGCTCAAATAGCATGTCAAAACCTGTGTATCAATCTATTAAATCCTGTCTCCTCGTGGCATTAGCAGGCACCTTAAAGGCAGTGCCGGCACTCACCAGGGAGAGAAAGTGCTGAGCTCATGGGGATCGGCCCTCAGATCTCGCCCGTGCCTTTTAGAGAATAGAAAAAGAAAAAAAAAATCAGCCCTTAACAAGACCTGTGCGCAGGTGAGCTATTTCCACAGAGCACATGCACTCCTGCATACCTGATGATGGCAGAGGATAGTGGAGTAAAAGCAAAGCATGAGACCTTCTTGCCTAATGTACATATCATTTTATTTCATTCACCTATACTTATTATCCATTTGATCAGAAATACACATTATCTAGCTTCACTTCTTTGAAGATCTGCAATTACAGATTTGGTCACATCTGTTAATACACAAGTATTAGGCCACCTATGCTCTGCTTATCAGTAGCAAGGGATCCCCACTGAGCCATTTATTGGTGATGAACCAAACTCAAGATTTACTGTCATGGTGCAGGTAGCAAAAAATAGTTATGGTCCTCCTCCCAGACTTCACTTTCACTACTTTTTTATCTTAAATATTATGGGTATCAGTCATGCTAGCATTGCTGAGTGTTTTTAAACACCTCATTGTCAATATCGACTTGTACCAAGGTTATACAAGGTATATCAAGAACAATAATTTAATCGTAAAATGTGAAAAGTAATATACTACACCCGTGTGAGTAATTGATTTCCATTCCCGCAGCACAGTCATTTTCCTTAGGTTTTACCTTGATTCCTCATTTGCTTTGTAACTTTTATGAGTTGAAACCTGACCCAAAGTGCACTGCGCTCCGTAGGAAACTGATTCGTCTGCTATATTTGTAACGCCCTTGTTTTGTCTGCGAGCCACGCCTGAGCTAAGGGCACAAACCTCATCGCTCAGAGCCGGACAAGGAGGGAGAATAATACACCTAGTCACAGATACACTGCCCATCAACAGTTTGCGGACACCTTGCTTTCTTTTGAAATTGATTTTTTTCCTGTGGTTAGTGAATGAAGTGAAAGGAAATACACAAAGTCCTTTTAATTTACAGTTAGAAGCAGTGCATTCTAAAATAGTGCCTAAAGAATGCGTGGAAAAGAGTGTGTTAAAGGTCATATGGAGCTAGAGGATGGACTGAGAACAAAGTTAAATACACTGGAAATGTTAGAAAAAGAAAGAGAGATACATTGGGGAAGACATGGAAACAAAGAAGAGAACAAGCAACATGCCATCTATTTACTAATATTCATGCATATCCAACATATAGGCATTTATCAATCCTCTGTTTTCACTTCACTTTATTAATAAGAAGCTACTACGTTTTCTTTTGGTATTTTTGTTTGGTTGCAGTTGTATTTTCTTGCCTTATTGTTTGAAGTATTTAAAGTAAAAATGCTTTAAATTTGAACATCACTTTAACTCTGCCCATTCACACTGATTTATAAGGAGTGTTACAGCCCTAATAGCTTCTTTGATTGAAGGCAAAGTA
This sequence comes from Rhabdalestes septentrionalis, assembly GCA_037832545.1. Lineage (NCBI taxonomy): Eukaryota > Metazoa > Chordata > Actinopteri > Characiformes > Alestidae > Rhabdalestes > Rhabdalestes septentrionalis. The sequence continues at coordinate 17,685,935 of JBBMFX010000037.1, read as the reverse complement.
CAGGGCCGTTTTAATTATAAGACATATGTTTGGTTTAAAATAACAAAATCACACCAATACCCACAAACATTTAAATCTGTCAATTCAATACAAAATTTTTGCTCTTACTTGAAGGACTTCCATTTGGAACACACTGATATACTGTACTTAAAATCACAATTTGAAATAAGATGAGTTAAACCTATTCTATTCCCACAAATGTGGAAATGTGATTTGTAAGAAAACAATATAATAGAATAAAATACTGTACCAATATTACAGTATAAAGTATACCCTATACAAGCTAGAAATAACAATATGGACATCTCTATTGTAAAATATGTATACATAAAATATATGTAAACTAAATATAGACTTGGGCAAGTTATATGTATATACACAATAAGTATACATATATATGAAGAGTGAATATATAAGTAGATAAAAGAACACTGTAGATGCGCACACACACATACAGGGACACAACAGAGTGACAGGCACTGACAATAACAGTAGAAATGCACCAGAAAAATTGCACATTACAAATTGCACATTTTGCCCAGTAGTAATAGCTCCACCCAAAAGATTGCACGTGTTGCATCAGAAAAATTGCACTCAAGTAATTTATGCACATAAACACTACCATGGTGTATTGGATGTGTGTGTGTTTGCCATACACACACAGACAAACAGACAAAGTCTTTGTCACCTGTGATTTACTGTATAAAGTTTCTTGTATATCTTCTTATTTAGTTTTGCTGTGAAAAAATAGACCTACTGCTTATTTCAAATATTTTAAAATATGTTATATTTTTGCCCTGTACTGTATCCCAAAATAACCCTGGTTATTCTTATGTGAAGCTGTTGCAGAGAAAACATGCCCGCCTGTGTTAAACTAAAAAAAGTTAGGTGTCCTCTGTCTTCAGAAGGGACATGTATTGCCAATAAAGTTTCTTTTTAGTGACATTCACTCTTTCACTGTGCCATAAAGCTGCACCTGTCCTTGGTGTAAGGACACAGGCTTCGGGGCACCGGCACCGCCGTGCCCTCCTCCCTCCCGGGCACCTGGCATCTCGCCTGCCATCATGCCGCACACACCATGCCAACACACACCCTCGATTGGAGAGAGAGCACTCACACACCCTCACTCTGAGAGCAATGCCCCTGTGTCACATTGACGAAAGTTTTTAATAAGTCCAGCCTGGCCTGATGAGATGCTGTTGACTGAGACTGATCCCACAGGCACAGCCGTAGATGAGAGGTTCCACCGGCACACCCGCTCATCTCACTATCTGTGTGGACACTCTTCTAAATCAGGGATACATGTTTTAGCCATCGCTGTTCAGATATGTGTTTAACATTCATTTGTTTTGTGAGGTGAGTCATACCTGACCATTTAGGGGACTGTGATCTTACACCTGTCCTTTTCCACTCATTTTGAGCTCAAACACTGACCAGAAATGTCTAAAATGTAAAGGATGTTTTTTCCTGTCCACAAAAAGACTGTACGAAAACATTTCATCATATTTAAATGATTGTTTTTGTCACATCACAGATGTGCTATCAAATATAATTCTTATTTCTGACAGAAGTTCTCCCAAAGATTCTTCAATAATTCATGGCACACTTAATTGTATTTGTTTTATCATTTTCTGAGAGTGTGTGATTTAATACATGGTGATATTCAAAAGTCAGAGACCAACCTTTCATTTATTTAATATCCAATCAAAACCACTTATATAAAGAGTTCCATTTCTCAGGCTAAGGAAAAAAACAAGAACACTAAACAGAAAGCAGCTACAATAACTAACTTTGATCCATAATATTTCTTCAGTGTTTAGAGTGTTTATTACAGCTTCCATTCTTTTCTGCAGACGCACTTTCAGTTTTCCATTCTTCTCGTAAACTCCTCCAAAATTGTCTTAAATTGTCAGCTGCAGTTACAGCTTCACTCCATTCAAGTTAATCCCAATTACAAATGTACACTCATCAGTTCATCCATCAGTCCATAAAACCTTCCATCTCACCACAGGCATCCCCTTTCTGTGTTCTAGAGCAGATTTTCTTCATTTGTCTGTTTCTTTTTCTCAGTAGTGGCTTCTTGAACAACTACACAACTTTACAGCGCTGAATCATCTCCTCACGGTGGAAGTGCTGGGGAATTTTTCAGATCTCAACAAGAGTGGAGTTTCAGGTTTTTATCCACCTCTCTGACGGATGAAAGATTTAAGTCCTGTTTATCTGAGCGGGATAGTTCTGGTGGTCTACTAGGTCTTGCACAGTTGCTTGGAATCAAAATGTTTTTCTTTCTTTTTTGATCTTTTTTCGAATTGCAGTTTTGGAAACTCCAGTTTTTCCCCTTATCTTTGTTTTCATTTCCCCTTCCTTGAGTAAGTGGATTATCTTTTATCTTGTGTTGGAAGGACACAACTGTAACTGGTTGGGAGGATTGGGAAGATAGAAGAGTTACATAACAGCACTGTATGTGATACTTAAAACTGACATATTACTGTCATTATAAATAGATTTGATATTGCATTCAGTGAGGAGGACTTTTGTGCATATAAGCTACGTATATTTTTCCTGTTACAGTGGATGATGGGAATAATTTGCTTGTAAACTGACAAGGAAAAGTCTTGCTGTTTACAGTGTTTAAATATGTTGAATACTCCCCATGCATTTCTTGACCAGTGGACCGATAATAATGTATAATTTCATAGAATCACATTAAACATACAATTTAATTAAACAAATGCAGAGTGTTTTCCCTTCTCCTGTAACCTAGTGCTCTACGTATGTCCAACTCAAGATCCCCAACACCTTCACACTAGTTCTAGCTTAGTTTCCCCCCTTTTACGGTGCCACCAATACTGGGAGGGTATGGGTCAGCATGTGCCCCCTCAAAAAATGGTGCACTACCGCTCTTCCACTAATGCAACATTACTGGAAACGTTTGAATCATGCTTCCACATTGACTAACATTGTGATGAATGGTAGAGGAGTGGGAGGGCCATCATTATGTGTTCTTGGACTCCTGACCACGGTTGGATGTGGCATCGTCGGGAATTCACATTCTCTTGATTATAGAGTTGCGCCCCTCGTCCTCAGCTATACGCCAACCATAATTTTCATACATATTCATTTTTTACTTGACAAGAACAGCAATATCCTCTAAAAAAATAGAAGCTTCAGTCAAATTCAAGTGAAGTTAAGTCAATACTGAGATGACCTGGATGTTTAAATGGTCACACCCTTCCGTACTGTCGAGATACTGGTAGTTATTTGGCCAGCTTTCCGCTTGCTTTTGAATGTTTATGTTGCTGTGACTGTTTGCATGCATGCTCTTATAACTGTGTGGGTGGGTGCACTGAGTTTATACAGAAAATATGCATATCTGCATCATGCCAATTAGAGCAGCGTGTGTGTTTGTGTGCGCGCGTGTGTATCGGCATGGTCTGTGTGTATGCGAATCATTGTGACAAGCTCAATCACTGTGAAACGTTCTGATTCATGCAACACGCCGTATGTACATGGCAGCCGTGTCAGTATGAACACATGTTATAAGCATCTTACTCTGTAATTTTCACGTACTACTGTACATCTGCTGGTGCAAAGAGGGTGCTTGTGTATTTTTGGAGCATGTAAATGTATTCATGAAGGGTTAAGTACATGTGCTTGCCTGCATGTGCATGCTAACGAACAGTAAACCCTCCCCACCACACAAACACACACATCAACACACTTCTACACACACACTTCCTCTTCTTGCTCTCTCTCACTCTCTCTCTTCATCTCCCTCTCTCGTGGGACTCTTCTCGTCTGACAGAGCGGCTGTAAAGTTTGTCTGCCTTAGCTCACTCTTTGATGCTGTCACATTCGATCGGCTCAAAAAGTTCAGGCCCATCAACCACTTGCAAATTAGAAACCCTTGTACATGGTGCTACATTTGTGCTGCCAGCGGCATCTTGTTCCCTACCCACCACAAAGCAGCCAGCCCCATCCTGCTCTGGCTTCTAAACTGCAATCAGCTCCTGGTTTGAAGTCATGCTCACATATGGAGACAAAGATGGTTCGCAGAGGCACTTAACAGGGAATGATTATCAATGTGCATATAAGTAGTGCATTGCGGCGATCATTTTAGGAAGCCTCCAGAAACATATGTTCATGTTTATGGGCGCCGAGACGGCAGCATGTACGCCTTATTCAAGCCAGTCATCACATGTGACTGCAAACGCTGTAATGTCTGCTGGATTACACGACTTAGGTCATAAAACATTAAATATGTCATCATCTCAACTCTTAAATGCATATCTGGGGTTGCTCACAACCCATGACCCCCTTGTCCCCAGATATTTGGCCCATAAAAGAATGATTCTTTTAAGAAACACTTTTTGTAAAGACTAGTGAATGTGAAGAAGTTTAAAGACTCTCCAGAAATTGTAAAGACTCCAATAATAAATTATTTATTTATTAATGTTCTAGAAACTTATGGCCAAGCCAACAACTGTGTTAAGAATGTTAAAAAAATTTTTAAAGGCACATATAGGATGGTTGGTGTATTGAAGGTTTAAACCCCCACCCCCAACCCCCCACCCCCCAAACCTAGACTAAAATAATCTAGTGACACTTAACACTGACACTGAAATTTGGTCTGAGATTAGGCTTTTCAAAATTTCCATAATTACTTTGTTAGTATGTAAACAAAGTCCTTCAGAGCGGTTTGATGAGAGATGCTCCATTCCAGAGAAGCAAACAGTCTGAATTGTTCATAGTGGTGAGAGAAACCAGATGTCTGAAGAGTTTAATGCCTCCAAATGCTGCACCGCAGAAGGCTATTGCACAAAATGACTCATATGCTTCTTAATACCTGACAGTTTTGACTGAGCATTTTGGCCTAAAACATATATATATATTTTTAAGAATCCATTCATAGTGGAGGTATACATGACAGTATACATACTTTCCACTATTTTACCATTCTCAAAATTTCATATAAAATCTCAGAAGAAGTTCACAGGTTAGTGAATCATAGCTCTACATTTGTGTTGTAGACATTCTGATCCCTGGTTCCACCAATGTACAGCCATCAAAAAGTTAATCTACATATCAAAACGCATGGATTGACTTTGTTTACCTCTCAGTTTCATCGTGCAGATGTCCACACTTCTCTTTTCCAGAAAGGGTGAATCACCCATCCTCAGTCTTCGCTGTCCACATTGCTGGTTAGTGCTTAATGTTCCCATTTCCCCAATATAACAGCATCAGCATATGCTTGTGATGGCTTTGCATGTCAGTGGGTGGATCTATGCACCTCTCATGTTGGGATCGCGCTGTACTGTAGCGGTTATATAAATGGCGGCGCAGGGGCTTTGAGATGGAGAGAGGCTCTGATGGGCCCGTTGCTCGACGGGCCCTGATCGCCCAAGTGACAGAACTAATCTCCAGCCCCGGTGCCGTGCTCCGGACTGCTCTCTGATCAGCTCCCATTAGAGTTAAACACTTTGAATGATTTGGAATAAAATCAAAATCAATTTGTGCAGCCCTCTATTCACAGCCGTCCCCCTGGGCAACAGGCCTTGTCACATCCTGTCGCAGGAAAATTGACGTTTTGACACACGCACGCTGGAAAAAAAAAAAAAGATAGAGAGTGAGTGTGAGGCAGAGATAGAGAGAAAGAGAGAGTGTGCGATATAGAGATAGAGAGAGAGAGAGAGAGAGAGAGAGAGAGAGAGAGAGAGAGAGAGAAACTAGAGAAGATGAAAAAAGGCAATGCTCGATGAAGAGGAGGAGGTAGTTTGCTACCGTCTCAGCATGTCACAGCTGAGGAGGGACAATCATGAGCCGTCAATCAATTCATTTGCGTGGCTTAGAGCTGCTAGCTTTGCTAGGAGGGGCGATCTGTACTCACAGGATTGCTTCTTTCCTTTCTTTCCTCCCCCCTTTTGCTTGCATGTCTGCAGCTAATACCCGCCTTAGTTCCGATCATGAGACAGAGACAGATGGAGGATGCTAGCCATACGGAGGTGTGTGTGTGTGTGATGTGAAATTTGATTGACAGCGGATGTCATAGGTTTGGACAAGGTGAAATATGACTGACAGGCAAGCTGAAAGAAGCTCTCTCTCTCTCTCTCTCTCTCTCTCTCTCTCTCTCTCTCTCATATGCTTTCTCTCCCCGTTTTCTATGCTATATGATGTGTGTTGGAGACATGCAGATGTCTGAGTGAGGCAGAGAGATGGAGAGAGATGTGGGGGTGTGTAGGGGTGCGTGTGTGTGTGTGTGCGTGTGTACATTCGAGTCGGGTCACAGCGAGGTGAGTGGCCTTATCAGGCACACGCAGAAGATGTCGTCCATTTGCTATGACACGGGCTGTGGTATCTGGGCTCCGCTTGCAGGGGAGATGTACTGTTTGTCATTTTGACAGTTTTGGGTGGGCACAGTGCCTCGCACAGCGCAGACAGTGTGAACTTTCGCTGAAGAGCCGTCAGTCTTCCAGGGCCTTATGGGGATTTTCATCTTAAACAAAACAGAGAGAGCGTAAAAGACACAGACCCAAGGATACAAGACACGCCGCTCTAATCAGTCTCACCACTACCCGAGTGGAAAAATTCAAGGCCCTCAAATGGGCCACGTCTTCCTTTTTTATGTTGTTTTTTTGCTGCTCTCAAGAGCGGAATCGCCGCGTCTCCCCCCCTCGTGAAATTAACCAGAGCCGACATGGCCATGCGGATGTGCAGTTAGCTGCCATCTCTTTTGTTTTGCGAGGATGCGCACATATGAATAATAACGTTGACAACGTTACTCGCACACGGCAGCACGGGAAAATAAGTGCAGCGTCTTGGAATCACCTTAGCGTAATTCAATTATTTTGGTTGGTTTTACTTAATGACACGTAATTAGTTGGCGTTGTAATGATAATTAATTACGCCTTAATTAAAGGTCTATCAATGGACATTAATTTAAAGTGTTACCTAATTAATCTTTTTTTTCCTTTCATTTCTTTGTAGCTCACACTCATCTTGATATGCACCTGCATGTTCGCGTGGTCTTAAACAGATTGCCCGGGGGGTGCGGACGGCTGCGGTGTAAACATCTGGCCCTGTGCTCTTTTTGTGGATGCAGCTGACAGGCCAAAAGTGCGGCCCGACGCCTTAACGCGAGGTGATGCTTCCACTGGCCAAATGGCCCAGTTTGTGTTCGTGGGATGTAGGGATTGTGACACCGCTGTTAAACGGGTGAATCAGACATGTCAGGCCGCTGAAAGGAGTGACAGTGAAGGCCAGAGTTTCTGGCTGAGGGGTCCGCGTGCTGCCGCTGACCCTGCGGAGACACAAGGCCTGTGCTACAATTAGTTACAGAGGAGCGTTGCTCTCTAATAGGCAGCGAGAAGGAAGCATGTCTTTCTGATCCGAATTGTCAGAGGCTGATAAACATCTTTAGCGCTTGTACAGGAGCACAGGAGAATACGGGTCTACTGTGGGGCATGGTGTCAGACATGATATAAAAGGCGCACTTAATTATACACTCACAAGTTTTTCTCCCTTATATTGTATTATACCGCACCAAGCATATCTTTCCATGTCTGACATGCAATGTGTTTTGTCATCATGTAGTGATTATAATAGTTTCATTTATTTGTTTCATTCAGTTTAGGTTTACATTTTCTAGGCCTCATCATTTACTATATAGTCGCTGTTTGTGTGTAGCTTGTCTCAGGTATTAGCCAGACATCTACTCATAATCATTGAATATTGACCCACAATGATGATCTTTACTAACCTACAACATGTATTAAGATGTACTTGTTTACTTTGTCGGCTCATACCCATGATCGTATCAATCATACCTTATAACATAATATTTTAAAAGCAGCTAGTGCCCTGGTGTTCAGAGAGCTGCCCCTGCAATTGAAAGGTTGTGGGTTTGAATCCCAGGACAGCTAGTGGCACAACTGAGGTTCCCTCAAGTAAGCGACCATCTCCACACACTGCTCCCTGCTTTAATTGGAGAATGAGTTAAATGCAGAGAAAGAGTTTCTTGCTGTTCGCACTGTGTGCTGTAGTGTGTTCACATATGACAAATGGACAGTTTACTGTACATTTGAAAACAATCTGTGAAACTTTAAAACTTAAGGTAGCTATTAATATCATGTTTCACCTCCCACTCAAACCAGACACACATATCTTAGCATTTAGGCTAAAGTTTGATCATTAGATCCTTTCACACCCTCCCAAACATGAAGACAACAATGGACATTTTATACACACTGCAATCTTCACACAAACTTCAGTGTGCTTTTATTATTAAACGCCAAGAGAGCTGGATGCTATGAGTAGTCACGCTAAGCACATTATCACTTTTCTTTCAGCCAGTGTGACTCAGAGATGCGGACTCTGGGAAACAGACCATTCAGCCAACAGCATGAGGAATGGCACACAATCCATGCCCAGTAGTCCAAGAAGGCCTGATTAGCCTCAGTCCCTTTGGGTGAGTAGGATGACCCTCCCTTTCCTCACATGACTCAGTTGAGCTGTCCAACAATGTTGCATTAGCAGCAGTTTTTAAACGATGCAGTGGCACTTCACATGACTTAGAATAAGCTCATGGTGGCCTTCACCCTCCCGATGCCGGTGGCATTGAATGACAGAGTAGGTTACTAAACTGGGCAGAAAATCAAGAAATACATCTGATCTCTGCTGACTTGGGACCTGTATGACCCTAAACGTATATCTCTTGACATTTTGTATTCAACAGTTTCTTCATTAGTCTAACAAAATCACTGACAGTGTGTTTGTAGCTTGTCTCAGGTATTAGCCAGTTATTTAGTCGTAATCTTTGAAACTTGACTCATAATGATGATCTTTACCACCATACAATGTGTATCAAGATGTACTTGTTTATTTTGTTGGCTCATACTCATGGTCATGCCAACTATTACTTAGACCGTACTATTTTAAAGCAGCTACTGTCCTGGTGGTTAGGGAGCTGCCCCTGCAATTGAAATGTCGTGGGTTTGAATCCCAGGACTGCTAGTGTCACCACTGGGGTTCCCTTGAGTAAGGGACCGTCTCCACACACTGCTCCCTAGGCGCTGTGTTCCGAGCTTAAATGTGGAAAAAGAGTTTCGTTAAATGCGCAGAAATAGTTTCATGCATAAATGCACAGAAAGAGTTTCATGCTGTTCACACTGTGGGCTTGGGTGTGTTCACATATGACAAATGGACAGTTTACACTTTATTAGTTAACACATTGTTACTTCATTAGTCTAAATGCGATTAAAAGTACAACCAAACAGCTGTTAGTATAGAATAATCTGTTTGTAGACAGGAACATGGAACAAAGTCAAAAACTTTAGTAAAACTTAAATGGGATTTAAAGGACTGAAATTACTTATACTAAAAGAATATATACTTATATTAGAATAATATTCATGTTTTAAAATAATATTTTAAAAACAGTATATAACGTTTCATTGTATGATGGGGAGAGCTAGCTATTGTGTGAAACTGGCCATGAACAAAACTTAGCAGAAATTCAGGAAAGTAAAACAAATTGAATCCAAGAAATAGATTTTTGATGAGATTTTTTATAAACTTCATAGGGTTGAAGAGTATCATATGACCTCATGTGCCTATTTGAAGAAACTATTTACAGTGTCCGTGCACGGGGAATACACAGCAAACTGAAAATTGCCGGTTAAGTCTCCCTGTTTTATACCATCAGCAACTTAGCATCTTTGGAGTTGAATTATGATTGATTTTCATTTTAAATGAATTAACAGTAAATGCAATCACATGCAATTCCCATGTGTTTTCATTAAACTCCCAGCATCCGGCATCTAAATTAAATATCTTTTTGGGCCATGCACACAAACACCTAAGATTCATAGAATGCACCACCAAAAAAAAAAAAAAAACGGCACATATATGCGGTGAACAGATGAACACATTGTTAACGATCCGCTTGTCAAAATGCTTGGGAAAAAAAGGAGAAGATGTCATTACTCTGCATTTGATTTAGAAATCCAAAGGACAGTGAAGGGTGGGAGAAGGGAAAAAAAACGCATAATCTCCACTGCGCCGCATTGATGAGATGCATTCATTTATTTCCCCTTTGCTAATGTTTACGCCGTCTCAGTGACAATGGGCAGGCGATTAGAGGGAATGGAGGAGAGTGGCATTGGCTCTCTCTCTCTCTCTCTCTCTCTCCCATTCCCTCCATCTCGCTCGCCCCTTCCCCACTAATGACACGTCACACGCATGCGGCTTCCCGACGTTGAAAGACACGGTGTCAATCATCACCACGGAAACAGACCCCATGATGTCACCCAGCTGGCCCCTCTCGACAGCTGATGGGCATCAGAGACGGCGCTGTGGCTCCTCTGCTGCGCTCTGATTGGCCGGATTACTCTGCTGCAGTGCTAATAACCCACTGCCTCAAAATGGCCGTAATATCTTGACAGTAAAAAAAAAAAAAAAAGCCAAAAAAAAATACAGGATTCATGCCTCTCATATGACTGTGTTTATTTCGGTAATGAATCTTTGTGTTTGGGAGCAGTTGCCCATTTTTGTTCATCTTTTGTCCATCTGTTGGTGAGTGCGGATTACTGGTGCTGGTGCTCTATTTCCCTTACTTTCTATCTCTTAGTACATATATATATATATATAGGACTACATCGCACTGTAGAGGTGCGAGTGCACTATATCCAGCGCCCACACATACACTCACACTCGCATGCTTACGCACTCTTATTCAGGGAGTGTAAGCGGTGCAACATGACAAGTTGGCTGCTGTGTGTCAGAAGGCAGTAGGCAGGCAGAGGGAGAAAGAGGAGTGTGAAGGGTGCTCAGCAGAAGGCCCAGGCAGACGCCACACTCCCATGGGTGTAATCGCTCTTTGTTTACGCTGCCAGGGTGTTATTTTAGCTGTCTGTTTGGGCCTGACTCTCAGTGGCTTGGGATACAGAGACGCCGGGGGGGGGGGGGAGAAGATCGTCTTAAGAAAGTCTCGTCCACACAGCTCGCACCTTCCTCTGGCACGTGGGCTGAAGGACGTTGGCTTCAAACATATTTTCATGATCTAAGTAAATAAGAGATTTCACAAATACCGAATTTTACAAAGAAGCCACTGACAGGTCTAGACTGTCCTTCTGCACTCATTTATCTCTATGATAATGCAACACTCTTGACTCCAGGATATAAACTGTTAAATGTTAAGAAAATAAAGTCTCTATGCACCCAAGCAGTTTTTGGACCATCTCTGTTGGCCCACTCATCATCACACAATGTAAAGGGCAGCTTTCCAATGAGGGAAAAATAAAGAAAGAAAAATAGAGCTGCACAAAAAGGTGTTACAAAAGTAAGAAAGTGAAGATTGGGAGACTTTCCTGTGTAGTTACTGGGTAACAATTTCTTTCCTTCTAAGTTCGAGGTATTGCTAGGTATTAACAGAGTATGCATGAGATACTAATTCCCAAGTACTATGGGTACAAATAATATTTCTTTTAGACATCTATTTTGAATAAGTAACTAGAGAGTTGATACAGGATATAATAAATATCTAGTCGAATAATTAAGTGGACAACCATGGTGGATTATAACACGCATACTTACAATATTTCCTTGCAGAAGTGTAAGATGTGGATTTTTGTACTATTCTCCTATTCTGCAGTAAAATTACTGTCATATTACAGTGAAATTTACTATACGTTTGTGCTTTGCACCAAGTAGCTTCAACGAAATTTTCAATTGTGAAGTATTTTATCCGATTCTTATATTAGATTTAAGAAGAATCTATTGGATCTGCCATTGTACTTCCATTGTAATTTAATCATTTTAGCTGCACCTCACACTAATGCAATAACTTAAGTGGCATATCAATGCAATTTCATTCAACTATCTTCAAACTGTTGTTATCTAAAGAAATTATGCTTTATTAAATTGTCTATTGAGCACTGATCTTGTTCGTGTCTAGATCGTAAAAGATTGTAAAATACATGTTACCAGCTACTGGATAATAAGGCTTCAAATTTAACCACACAAAAAGCAGTTTAGTGGGTTAACAAACCCATGCTGTCTTCTTTATGCCCAGTCTTCAGCTCCATCTTCTTCTTTCTAAGTACACCTTAATAAAAGCACTTGGAAACATCTCACATCCCACACTGGTGATTGTAATCATTGTTTATGGTGGGCGGTAAACCCTACTGAACTGAACGCTCCATGCTGGGCTTTGAAGTTGGGGCGGGTGCAGATATAACGCGGCGGATTGCTGGCAAACACAGAGCGCATAAACACAGTCCCACACAAGCAGTCCCTCACTGCTCGCCTTCTGATTGCTGCACTAGTCTGCTCTGGTCGTGAAATGTGCTAATATCTCTCTCTCTCTCTCTCTCTTTCTCTCTCTCTCTCTCTCTCTCTCTCTCTCTCTC
>JBBMFX010000037.1:17662983-17673431 GCA_037832545.1 Rhabdalestes septentrionalis | reverse complement strand
TTCTTTCTCTCTCTGTCTTTCTGTCTCAGTCTTTCTCTCTCTTTCTCAGTCTTTCTCTTCCTCTCTTTTTCTTTCTCTCTCTCTTTCTCAGTCTCTCTCTCTTTCTCAGTCTCTCTCTCTCTCTCTCTCTCGCTCTCTCTCTCTTTTACCTTTCTCACCTTTGCTATTTCATGTATCATTGTCTCTCTTCCCTTCATCCACATACACTTTCTCTGTCCTTCCCAACTCTCCCTCCGTCTCCACCGTTCATTCGTTGTCCCTCCTTCCATCTGTAAACTCTTGAATTCCGGCTTAGTCTCTCCACCTTCCTTTCTCTAATTCTCTTTATTTTGCCTCATGGTCTTTCTCACTCATTTATAGCTCCCTCTCTCTCTCTCTGTCTGTCTCTCTCACACTCTTTTTTCTCTCTGGCCGGCTCCGGGGTGGAGGCCTACCCCAGTAGAATATAATAAGATTTTATTTAACAAAGTGTCCATGTCAAACAAGGCCCATTCCTCTGGCGACAGCCATCGTGGCGAGCTCAGATAGGCAGAGAGCAGAGGCAGGGAGAGAGAGGGATGGCTGTCGGGGGGAAAAAAAAAGAAGAAGAAGAAACGCCAGGCCCAAGATTGGCCCGGCATTCATTAAAGCACAGAACACGGCGCATATTTTCATTATTCACACAAAGGTACGTGTCAGCTAATCACGGCAAAATCGCCGGCGTTTAAAAAGCCAACAGACAGACTCCATCCATTACGTCAATTATGAATTAGCACCTCTCCGCCATCTCGCTGCTCGGAAACGTCTAGTGCTGTCTTAATTAGCCAAACACGGGGCATCAATTCCTCCCAGCCAACGCTGTCTCCTCACGAACACACACACACAAACACACACACACACACATAAAGAGAGAGAGAAAGCTGAGATTTGAAATGGAACGTGGGGACATTTAATGAGACAGGCTCTTGTGTTTGTCATGGTTTGACGATACATTACCTTATCTTATACCCTTGCCTGTTTCAAGAGTAAAATCTATCAACAGCACCTCCTGAAGTGCCTGGAACATATAGGAGACATATAGGATTCAACACAGTGTTACTGGCAAAATTCAGTACTTAACACAGTAACTATTACTAATAATATTTAGAAATTAACACAGCAAAATGTTTTGGCAATATTCAGTAATTAACACAGTAACTATTACTGGAAACACACAGTGCTCAACACAGTAAATATTACTGTTAATAATCAGTACTTAACATAGTAACTATTACTGACAATACTCAGTACTTACAGTAAAAAATATTGGTAATACATAACACAGTGACTTACTGGTAATACTCAGTACTTAACACAGTAACTGTTACTGACAGTATGCAGTACATAACACAATAACTGTTACTGAGAGTACTCAGTATATAACACTGTAACTGTTACTGACAGTACTCAGTACATATGACAGTAACTTACTGATAATACTCAGTACTTAACACAGTAACTTTCTTGTAATACTCATTTCACAACACAGTGACTTTCTGGTAATGCTCAGTACTTAACACAGTGACTATTACTGACAATTTTCAGTTCCTCACATGGTAACTATTACTGAGAGTGCAGTAACTTTTACTGGCAATACTCAGTACTTAACACAGTGACTTTCTGGTAACACAGTAACTATTACTGCTGAAGTACTCTATTGCAAATTCTGATTACATAGTAACAATAACTTGTAATATTTAACACTTAATTCAGCACTAACAATTACAGGTAATATTTAATACAAATGGTAGAATTGAATTTTTTATTAAACACAACAAATTGTACTGGTAATGTCCTGCACTTAATTAGTCACAGACAATATTACTAGTAATAAGGCTGTACAAAAATTTATTGCCTTTTTATTGTCTATCCTTTAAAAATGTATTTAAAATATGAACCAAATTTGAGGCACAATGATTGGAAAACAAAATATATTGTCTTCATTAAATATTTGTACCTTTGTTTGCCACAGTTGTTGTCATGTTTTCCTTTAACATTTTTAATATTTAATGTTAATGGATAACAGCTCTGAGTCTTTCCTTACACACTTAATGAGCCTGGAGATCAAGGGATCTGAAACCATTCCACCATGCAGAATCTTACTAGATCTTTCCTTGGTTTACATTTGTGTACTCTGCTCTGCAGGTCATCCTATGGGTTTATATGGGATTTAGGTTAGGGGACAGTGAATACCATTGCAGAGCCTTGATTGTGTAATCAGTGACCATGTTTAGGACCATTTCGAAGTGTGCTACTGAAAGATCCACCCACAGTCCATTTTAAATTCCCTGGCTGGGAGAGTCAAATTAGTGAAAAATTGGCTAGCACTTGATGGAAACATCAGAACAGGTTGTCCATGAATAACATCACAGATCCAACACCATACTTGACATGCTATGCTAAATCCAAATTTTTATTGTCAAGAAGTTTTCCATTTAGTATTTTATATCAGTAAATTTCTTCTGGCAACTCTCCCAAACAACTTGTGGTTATGTAGGTGGCATCCAATTGCAGTTTGGAAGATGTCCTGACCTCAGTGATAGACTAATGTCTACAATTCCCCAGGTGTGATCCATGAAGATTCTGGGGACCTTTATCCTCTGTAGTGTGCATGGGGTCAAAATAGACAAATGTGTTCTTTTTCATGATAATACTTATGTTACTTCCTTCAATCATTTGACTTAATTATAAGACTTTAAAGATAAGGATTAAATATTTTTTTACAGCCTAATTCACTCATGTCTTAGCAGAGGTTTGAGAGTAATGTGCGGTTATTTAGGCATGAAGTACAAAATCAACTAACTCATGTCTTGGCTACATTTAGTGTTTGAAAATGTATGCACTTTATTTTTGCTAACCCCTTTTAGCAACCTCACAAGATGCTCCTCCGCCATACTCAAAATTCTGCCATGCATACCTATACACAACCAGCCATGACATCCCCCCTACATTCACAACAAACAACCCCAAGCCATCTGTCCGGCACAGTGGAGATTGGATATTAGCCCCTGTGCTGTCCAAACCCGGCCCCTTCCCTCTGTGTCACTGTCTCTTTAAGAGAGGTGGAGGGAGCCCCTCCCTCTTCCTCCGGCTGCCACGGCTACAGCCGGCGAGCATTGTGGAGTGTGACATGATCACGCTCACTTTCCGTAGTTAAGCCCTCGCTGGGGTCGGCCACTCCAGCTGCTCAATGAGTCATTTGATTGTCATCTACCTAGCGCACTCACGGCTTGGGTGGGAGGGGGAGATCTGGCCTGAAAAGGAGGGAGAAGGAGGAGTGATAGAGAGAGAAGGGGAGGCCATGGAGATAGAGAGACAGAGAGAGGGTGGACGCAATGGGAAAGAAAGGCCGAGCAAGGGAATGAAAGAAAGAAGAGGCTATATAGAGGGAACATCGAGATGGGGTGGGTAGGGAAGGAGCCAGTGAGGTAGAAAAAGGGAGAAGGATAGGAATCAGTTAGAGAGAGTGAGAGAGAGAGAGAGAGGGAGAGAGCGCCTGGAGCGTTGTCTGCCGAGGATGACAGGCAGTCACACAGGCTGAGCCCCCGCGCAGGCAAAAATAAGTGAGTTAGAACAGAGCTGCTGGCTCTGTAATAAAGCGTTTAATGGACAGACAGCCTCTCTTTGCCTTCCTCAGGGCAACACTAAATCCCTCTTTATTGTAGTTTGCACAGATGTTAGTGAGTTATCCATTTCTCTAATCACACTGGATGCTGGCACATCCATCTTAAGTTGAAAAACAACCTCTCTCACCCACCTCACCCCCCCCTCGCCTCGCTCGTTCACAAACATCCTGCCTCTCTCATCCTCTCTTCTCCTTTTTAAAGTTGAAAGTGAGTCATCTATAGGTCAGTCGCACCGATACAAATAGAATTCAGACAATATTGGGCCCTGATTCGAGGTTTCATGCGATTAGCCAGTGCCGCCGGTCAAGCTTGCTTTATGGCTTATGGTGTGTTTCTTGCACAGGGGTGGCGGCTGGACGCGATATTGCCGAGCAGCCCCTGTCATAAAGACACAGACACTGTCCTCAGGCCTTCATCGCACTAACAGGATTCGGCCTCCGTCGAGCAGGACCAGCCATGTCAGATTGGTTTTGAGGCCCCACCCCCCCCACCACCCCCCAAAATTTCATAACAGCAAAGCTTGGGCCAACACAAGCAAACCCGATTTGCTCATTGATAAATAGCTAAGTGAGGGGAGAAAGTAAGTTTGGATTAGAGAAATGTGTGTCAGGCTAAAGCGATAAGCACAGGCATATGTGCTTTAACCTGATGTAATCTCATTCATCAGAAATCAGCACAGGCAGGAGAGACAGTCATGCTTTAAATGGTATATGGGCCTTTTTTTTTGGTTTGTTTGTTTCTTTGTTTTTTTGCCCCCAAACTACTTTTAGAAAATCTCTCAGACAGGCCGTGTTCCACCACCACCCTGTGACTTCCAGCACACACCCTTTTTCTGAAAATTGTGTGTTTTCATGTGATTGTTTTGTCTCTTCTAGCCGCTTTGAAAGAGTCCCTTCCCTTCATCAGCCCCGCTGCCTGAGACAGACAGACTGTCTGTAGCCATGAGCATGTGAGCGATACGAACAGAAAAAAGGGGGGAGCACAGAAGCGAGACCGATTCGGTATTCGGCAAAACGCAGACGGGTTAAATCTGGAAGCGTGACAAAAATGTGTCCGGCTTAATGATGTCAACTAATGTTCTCTATGCCCTTCTGCAGACTGTCTTCCTGCCTGCCTCTCTCTCTCTCTCTCTCTCTCTTCTCTCTCTTGCTTTCTCTCTCGCCTCTTTCTCTCTCTATCTCTCTCTTACCTGTCTCTCTCTCTTTCTCTCTCTCTCTGTCTCACCTCTACTACTCTACCATTCCTTCTCTCTCTCTCTGTCTGGCCTCTCTCTCTCTCCTCCTATTTTTTTCCCATCCCCTTCTCTCACTCCTTCACTCAATCTTCTCTCTCACTTTTTCTCTGCCTCTTTTCTGTTTTCTCTGTTTCTCTCTCACTTCTGTCACGTGTTCCATGCAGCATATGGTTCACTCTCTTTCTATCAGTTTTCCTAACAGTTTAGTTTAATCTTTCCTTCAGTTTTCCCAACAGTTTTTCTCACTTTCTTTGTTACACTTTCCTATGTTTCCTTTCTCGTTGCGTTGTTCCCACACACAAATTTCTGTCTTTCTGTTGCTCTCTGCACGGTTTCTCTCTTTTGTTCCTTGTCTCATTCTGTCTCTCATTCTTCTTACCGCCCATCTCATACTGCCGCCCTGTTTACACACTTGAACACTGCCATGCAAACAGGTTTCTTTTTTTGTCTTTAGCTCCCGTGATTGTTGCCCTCTTCACTCTGGAACATCTGTCTGAAAATGGAGCAGGGTGCTGAAAAAGAAGCCAAACGGATGGCCCTTGTGGGACGTCCTGTGGCAGGAGAGCGGGAAGAAGGTGCTTAAGGAGAGCGTAAGTCGTGCAGGAGGAACGCGAGGGAAAAGGTCACTCAGAGTTCAGTGTGATGGGGATGAGTGATGGCTGTAGAGCGGGGGGCTCTGTTGCTGGGTCTTGTTCTTTTCTGTGCTGGCTGACGGGCCTCACAGCGGTAGCCTGAGCCTTGATGGATTGGCAGCGAGTGAAAGGAAACACACACACACATACAAACATACGCACACACACATGCTTCACCACCAACGCTGCCACTCCCACCACCCCAGCACTGACGCTTGAGAGAGTGCTTTGGACTGCCCCCTCATGGCTCTGTCTTTCTCTCTCCCTCATTTCTCATCTTTCTATGTTTCTCTTTCTCTCCCCCCTTTATTCTTTTTTCACTTGCTTCATTTCTCCCTCTTTCTGCCTCCCTTTCTCTATCCTTCTCTCTCTCTTTCTCTCTCCCTAACCTCTGACAGCTGCCGCCCTCAGGGCTGCATGTTAGAAGCTGGTGGGTTCAGGCTGAGGGCCGTGGGGATCCAGGAGAGAAAGTGATGAGTAAAGTATTTAATCGCTGGACATCCTCCTGACCAGGTCAGCGGCAGAGGCTGCCCAAGGCTGCCGTGACTGGGCCTGAGCCGAGGGAGAGCTTGTTGTACCTGGCTGGACACAAAAGGGCCCGGAGCAGCGGGGGTGGGCTACTAAAATAAACATCAAAGGAGCAGAGGGGATGTGTAGCGGACCCTTTTGTTGCCTGGAAATGGAGGGCTCCCCTGGGGGTGGGGTGAGTGTGTGTGTGTGTGTGTGTGTATGTGTGTGTGTTGGAGGGCGCAGTTTTGGCACTGAATGAGATGGTCTGTCTCGGGCGCACTTCCTGGTGAAATATTTTTGATAAATAAATCTCAAGGACTCCGGACGCGTTAACTGCTTAGCGACTGGTGGGCCAAGCTGAGATAATCGAAACAGGCATCTCACTTCTTCTCTTTTTTACTACCTCTCCTGCCACCTGAAGAGGAGGAACGAGAGCCACAGGGTCATCTAAATAGCAGCTCATGATGACCCTTTCCTTCACTAATCGTCATAAGCATTTTCCCAAAACATCACAATGTACATGCTAGAAGTGCTGTGAACACACAGCTAAATTGGATATTGCTAAGGGCCACTTCACTGCAGCACTTTGTGAATGGAGACTAAGTTCTGGATCTGTGGCATTGGGACATAACTAGTTTAAATGAGGCAAACATTCTAGAATAGTTTGAATGGGAGTATTCCACAACAGTGTCAGGTTTCATGATGTTTAAATACAAACCAGGGTAAATGGCTGACAGATCTCTAGATTACTGTCAAAGACTTTTCAAGAAAAGTGTGAATGTGAAACATGGGGAGGAATGTTCTGGAACAGTATGATTAAGAGACTGTATAAATAGGAGACAACAGCATTCTAATTATTCTATAGGGCATATTAAGGATAAGAAAGCCTTATGTAGTTGGTTTCAATTGGATCAATGTTGATGGAGAAACAGTGTAAATTGAAGATTTTCTGGAATATATTGAATGGAAGAAGATTACAGAATGGTGGAACTGAGTGAAAATTTAGAACATTCTAGAACAGAGTCAGTGTTGAATAGTATTCTAGAACAATGTGAATGGGAAGAGCATTCTAGAACGCTGGGAAATTGAGGAGCATTCAAGAACACTGTGAATCTGAGAAGAGTTTTAGAACACTGTGAATCTGGTTAGCATTCTAGAAAAACATTCCAGATCAGTGTGAATTGAAAGAACATTCTAGGACAATGTCAATGGCGAAGAGCCATCTAGAACAATGTGAATGAGGGAGATGTTTCTAGAAGGATACTGTAAATGAGATGAGAATTCTCAGCTCTTAATGAGATGAATTTATATTTCCACAACAATCACACACAGGTATCAAGCACCAGGGCAGTTTCCCCTCAGTGACTGGAATTCAGGGTCATTTCATACACAAACACAAGAAAAAGTAAAGAATTAATTTCTTCGGAGCTTTAGAATTTTGTAGAACTTGTACTGTTGCTCTAAGTGGCAAATTGTTAACATGGGCTCATTTCGGCTCTTTAGCCATGTTGCTGTTGCAAGCCAAGAAAAAGTTGCAATCTATTGGTGTTCGTTGGGTGGGGGTAGTCTGGCCTCATCTCCTCAATCAGCTTCG
This sequence comes from Rhabdalestes septentrionalis, assembly GCA_037832545.1. NCBI lineage: Eukaryota > Metazoa > Chordata > Actinopteri > Characiformes > Alestidae > Rhabdalestes > Rhabdalestes septentrionalis. Next base: position 17,665,817 of record JBBMFX010000037.1, on the reverse strand, counting down.
TCTTAAAAATAGTCACCAAAACAAGTGAAAAAGTCTCACAGCTCAGACTGCGCCTCACCCGTCAGTGTGCCACTTTCAATTCTTCCGAAAATAACAAATCTATTTTGATGTGAGGGTAAACAATATCAATTAGGTTTGAACCGGCGCACGAAAGAGCCTTTGCTGTGTCAAAACTGAAGCTCCGTAATGACACCAACCTAAAACCTTAGTGGCTCTGAAGGTGTCTCTGGAGCACGGCTGCTCTCGCAGCCATTAGGGTTTGTTTGCTTGTTTGTTTTCGCGTATGTTGGTCCCCATGGATGTGTCTAATTGCTCAGTGTGATTGTGTAATGTATTCACAGTCAAGGAGAATAGACAGGGTATAATGCACGCTTGTGTATGAGTGTGTGTGTGTGTGTGTGTGTGTGTGTATGTGTGTGTGTGCGTGTGATCTCGGGTGTGCTTATGCGAGCTCCGGTGCAAAGTGTGTCTCATTTGTACCCTGTGTTCTAATAAATGTTAAGCTGTCAGCCAGTGTGTTTTGCTGCAGTCTATGCGCACTGTCTTGCTCTACAAACAGCTCCAACAGCAGGACAGTAATAGACCTCGGCTGTAATGTGCTGTTCCCGAAAACCTGCCGTTTCTGATGCTTTTGGAAGACGGTCGTGTACACACATGCCTGCCAGTCTTTTCATGTGTTTGTTTATGGTGTGCCTTCGGATATCTAGCACGCGAGCATATGTCTGAGCGAAAACGTATGGCTTGATTGGCCGTGTGCATAACTGTGTGTAGGTGGTTGAGTTTGCACGTAAACGTAGCTGCATATCGGCTATTAGAGACTACGCATGGCACGGGCCTAGACGTGAGCGTGCACTGGTGTATGCAGTCGAGCAGGCGAGACAGTGGTGGGGCTGGTGGTGGGGAGGGGGTGTGGTAGGGGAGGAGATGATTATGCCCATCTGTGGCGGATGCCAGGTGTGCAGCCCCTCCCCCCCCTCCCCCTTCTTGCGCCTGCATGCTTGAGATGCTCCACTCCCCTCATCACACTCCATCAGGCCGCTCCAGCTGCCAGCCACCATGCTAACTAGTACCAAGGGGCGCTAGAGCAGCAGCACAAGCACATACACTCTCCACAGCCAGATTAACCCTACAGTGTAAGAGACGCTGTGCCATCTAAGTGTATTGGTCCGAACGACAGAGACACAACAGGTTGTCAGGTCGAATTTGAACTCCCTTTCATGAGAACCTACCATTTATATGGACACATCAGATATTGAGGTTTTATCGTCACACAGTACCTGTACAACATGGCTTACCATTAGGTTTAGTTTGGGTGCCTTCCGTTCTCTTTTTCCCCTCGTTTTGTGTTCTAAACATTGTGTCCAGCCAACATGTCTAAGATGCCTAATACTTGCAGGATTTGGATTTGTGTTATAATTGGCATTTGCTTTCTACAGTCAGTCAAACATCTCAAGCTCTTTGAATATCGGGAATAATTGAATGATCCAAAACATGTTAACTGGTAGAATATGAACAGAACAAATGGCAAATTGTCATCATACAGCAAAACATCTCCTTATGTGGACATTCCTTCAGTTTGGATTGATGCTCGAGGTGTCAGATGTCAGGCTGAGCTTTGTTTGGAGATGCTATGTTACATAGAACCAACATTTTTGTACTAGCTGTAATAGCTACTAGGGTAATAGCTGCTACTAGGGTTTAAATATTGACGTCACATGCAAATTGCCATAACAAACAACAACGCCCAATTTTATGTCTTAGAAGCAAATGGAAAAGTATGAAATCTTTGAACCCAGGAGAACTTTCAGAATAGATTCTGCACACAATTGGGCCGGGAACACCTACAAAGGGAGTGGGGGTCTGGCAAGCCAAGAGAAAGTGCAGCAAACAGTGTGTAGGAGATGCACACTGGTTTTAGACTGTTTTACACTTTTTTACTTGTTGAAATCAGATTTTACTAATACAGTTCCATCTGTTAATCACTTTGATAAATGTTATTTAAATACTGAATCATGTAATCAGTGTCTAATATATAGCAAGGCAAATCACAAGGTTATCACAATGTGGCATTATGTCCATATCACACAGCCCTGGCTCACACACACACAGAGGCATGTACACACACGAAGTGGGACCACCCCACACCACGGGACGCGCCTCGTAAAACACCCTACGACAGGCTGATTGATCCGACGCTGAAAATGGGCAATATTCCTCCCGCATCGATATCAATAAAAGCTTTCAGGCTTGAGGCCACGCAGACCTCCTTTTTGTTTCTCTTCGAGCAGAGAGGAGGAAAGAAAAAATCCATAGACAATTGATGGTGTCTGGAAGAAAGGCTCTATTGGAGTATATCAAATCGGACTATCGAAGGGGGGGAAGTTTGCCCTGTAAATTAGACTGTTTGCTTCAAGTTCAGTGATAGAGTGAAGAATAAAAAAAGCCTTCTTGTTCAGCTACATGCAGTGCAGGGCACTTTTTCCACTCTTCTTAAAATCTAGCTCCAGTTACTGACTTCTGTCAGGGGGGAGGGGATGGAGCGGGGGCTGCTGTGGGTGCTGTTTGGGTGGGAGGGGTAAAATTAACAACCAGTATCTTTGAACTTGTTTTTTTTCCCCACTTTTCATTAATTCAAGTATCTCTCACTCTCTCTCTCCCTCCCTCTCTCAGAGTAGGTACTGTGCAGGCAGGGTGATGCTTTGGGCTGCTCAGATAAAATCAGGCCAATCTGTGGTATAATGAGAGGTATAATATGTCCCGTGAGAGAGAGAGAGAGAGAGAGAGAGAGAGAGAGAGAGAGAGAGAGAGAGAGAGAGAGAGAGAGAGAGAGAGAG
>JBBMFX010000037.1:17603039-17614447 GCA_037832545.1 Rhabdalestes septentrionalis | reverse complement strand
GGGGGCGTTGGACCACGCGCGATTGGACCCCATCTTTCCCCCTCTTCTGTTTTTTTATAGACCCTTCATACGCCCGTTCTTGTTCTCCTTCTTCTTTCCTCTCGTTCATTCTGGATTGTAGTTTGTGCAAGGAGACGCCAAGGAGACCCTCGAAACCCCCTGAGACAGGGGCTGGCGCGTGCGCATCTCTCAGGAACCGGTAAGTATGCAGAGCTCGGCGGTGTTTCTCCAGATGTGTGTGTGTGTGTGTGTGTGTGTGTGTGTGTGTGTGTGTGTGTGTGTGTGTATGTGTGTGTGTGTGCTCTTTTGACAGGGGCGCGTGCGTCTTGGTTGTTTCTTCTGGTTTTTTTTTTGAGGGGTGATGAACGTTTTGCAGGCGGGTTAAGAGGGTCGTGTTAGTCTGAAGATGAATGACAGAGTGCAGGGCTGTAGAACACAGTCTGGTCCGTACAGAGCTGTTTACTTTTATTTAGAATAACCGCCAAACCCTGCCACTGTTATCTAATTTGGTATCTCACATATGGTTGCTGTTTCTTTGCGTTGTTTATTATGCAGTTCATTGCAAATGCTATAAAGACAGTCATTTCAACCCATGCATCATGAACATATGGGTTAAATGTATCAGTTCTTGGTGGAGTGTGTTGGTGTGATGCTTATTTAGATGAAAACCATACACACACTTCCGCACAGTGACAGTGGATGGGAATCTGAGTGAGCCTTTATTAGACTGTGTGTGTGAAACAGGTTTATAGGGGTGATCAGTGGAGTGTGTTGTATCGAACTCTGTGTTTGCTCCTTTTGGACAGTTTGGTGGCTTTGTTATGTGTGTTATTGCTTTGTCTCCTGCTGTGCTGCGCCTGTCACTTCAGTCTCACACACACACACACACACTCACAAACACTCACACACACGCCTCGGCAGCTGCTCCTTCTTTGACACTAAGTCGAATGTGCCCTCTGTTGCAACGCCTGTTCCTTTACACACATATTCATGTTCCCGCTCCCTCTGCACACACACACACACACACACACACTCTTTCATTGACACTGAGACAGTTGTGTCCCATGTAACAACAAACGTCCCTCACACTATTAGTCTTTCAATCTTCATTCTTTCTTTCTCTCTTTCCCAAATTTCTCCCTCTCCCTCGTCTTTATCTCTCTCTCTTCTCTCTCCTGAATTCCATGTCTATTATTACTTCTGTCTCCCTTTTCTCAACATCCCCATTTCTCACTCTTTTTCTTTTTCTGTATTTCTCTTCTGTCTGTCTCTCCTTCTTTCCTATTCAATCTTATCTCCATTCTTCTCCTCTATATTTCCATTCTGTTTTCTTTCTATTGCTGTTCTTTCTATAATCTCTATACATCCCACACACAAACACATGCTTTTTTTCCGACGCCTGTGACAGTTGTGCACCATTTCACTACACCTGTCCCTTACGCACTCATTTTCTTTCACCTGTCTCCTTTTGCCCCTCTCTCTCTATCTCTCTCTCTCTCTAACTCACACACACACACACACACACACACACACACACACACACATGCAGGGCACTGAAAAATGAAACCTAAAGCTATGCCCTCGTAAAAGTGGCATTAAACCCCACACCCCCCTGCCTTGAAGACGTGTGTGCGTCTTCTCACAGACAGATGGTGGTGTGTGTGGATATATTTTACCTCTCCTCTCCCCCCGCCCCCCACCAGATTGAGGCCGGGGACACTAAAAAGCCCATAAAACTCAAAGATGAGCGGATAGAGCTAATAATATAATCATTGGAAACACCTGCAAAAGGCGCAGATGGGCCATCTCAGCCCGCCTGTCCGTCAGCAGCGGGTAGGTCCGCCTCCCCATATGGAAAGCACAGCGACTGAGGGGTCCTCACACACACACAACCTCATTCTCACACACTCCCATCTTTCTCTCTCTTTCACTCACTCATTCACTCACTCACTCACTATTTGGCATGCATTCTCTTTAGCCTCACTCCCTCCCCCCTCTCTCTCTAACACACATTCCTTCTCTCCTATTCCACGCCTCTCCTTCTCCTACCTGGTTAGCCCCAAATAGCTCTCTGCTGGACATACTATATGACCTTTGTAAGTTATTTCATGTATTATTAAGAGCATCCACAAAAGAACTTGAGAATAAGTTACTCTTTTTACTTTACAATTTTTTAACACTCTCAGCCATTGCCTAACACTCTCACTCTCCTTGCTTGTCCATTTCTTCTCCTTACTCACTCACTCGCTTACTGAGACTCTAATTTACTCAGTTACTCACACTAGTCCCGTTCTTTCACACATGTCCTGTACCCTTTCACTCCCTCTCTCTTACTCACACACACACATGTACACTCTTATTTCTCCTACTCTTCCTTCTCCCACTTCTCTTATCCTAAATCCCAAATAGATCCCTGGTGGACCTGGGGACTTAAAGTGCACAATATAAATGCTGAAGACATTATATCCTGGCTTATGTTCTGCACTACATGGTGACTAAGGAAGACACCCTTGCACAGCCCTCTCTCCTTTCTCCAACTGTCTCTCCCACTTTTCTCTGTTTCACTCTCACATTCTGTTTCTCTTCTTTCTGCCACTCTCTATCTACCTTTCCCTGTCTCTCTCTGTCTCTCTGTCTCTCTCTCTCTCTCTCTCTCTCTCTCTCTCCCCCCCCCCTCCTTTCTCTCTCTGTTTTCTGCTGACGTGGCTGTGAGATATCTGCTCTCTTTGGCAGGCTGTTCTTCAGTACTCGGCGAATATCACTATTTTTGTTCTTCTGCTCTTCAACATCGACTCATTTGCTCCATCTCACCTCAAATAACCTCAAATAAGAATCTGAGCAGTTTCTGTAGCACCTTTGGCAGCTGCTGTTGTTTTAGCGATGCTAACATAATTTAGTTCCTGTTTACAGTAATGCTTGGCAATATTTATGATTAATGGCATGGTTTTCATGATTATTATTATTATTATTATTATTATTATTATTATTATTATTATTATTATTGTACATAAAATTCTATAATTAATTCAGAAGTTGTGTATTGTTCACTTTTATATTCAAAGTACTGCTATATAAACAAAAGTGAAATATCATTTGGTTGCAAACACTTTAAACGAATAAGGAACTTTTTAACAGCACAATTCCCATTAACACAGTTTCACGGCTGTAATATGGACAAAAGTAATGAGACGTCTGACCTCCACGGAAACCAGCTAATACTTAGAGCTGCATGCTCTGCTCACTCAAGAGCCCCAAAAACAATAAAAAAACCTTTCAAAATAAAAGGATTAAAAAAAACACCTGTAATGCAAAATAAAATAATTATGGGCATTAATTAACTAATGTTCTAACACGATAATAATGCGTTTATTAACACATTATTATAATGTTGGAGATTAAATTTTTTGTTTGTTTTTTTTAAAAATCAAGATTAATTGCATGATTTTCTGCGATTAATCATATTGTTATAAGCAAAATGTGATAATGAATTCAAATGTAGTGTATTGGGCACGTTGATTTTTAAAGTAGTGCCATGTGAACAAAGGTATGATAATATTTGTTTTGAAAACACTCTAAACAAATCTGGAGCTTTTTAATAGCAGTGTCCCTTTAACAGTTAGGCAGAGGCAGGGCATTCACCTTTTTTTCTAGTTTGTTATTTGAAAGCAAGGTACCACAGCACAGGGGTTATAGCTTTATAAAAATTATAATGGGTGAGACATTGAGCATATTATTTGCATATATCTCATCATTATCAGTGTTATAAACTGAGTGTATAGCCTGAATTTTCTTCAGTGGAGAATTTTTGACAAGGCAGCATTAATCAATACAATTAAATATATTTTTCTCTGATTATGCATATTATTCACCTATTTCGCATCATTATCAGTGTTATAAACGGACTATAAATTGAATAAACTTAAAGGGGCTATTTTTTGCAAAGGTAGCGTGAATCGATCAACTCTGCTGCCGATTTGCGCTGTGGTAGCATTTTTCGACAAGACAGCTTTAATTGTCTGAAAAACGACACCCGCGGCCAAGAGCCATGATAAGAACCGGCACCTTCTGAAAAACAGCATGTTCACATTTATAATGTTTTATTTTTTCTTTGAACAGGTACCAACAGAAACATTTTTATTTTACTTAGAGGTGAAGCAGTCGAGCAGAGAAAAAAAAAACCTTTCTAAATAAGAGTAATGAAAAAACTGAATTAATGCATGATAAAGTAATTGTTGGCATTAATTAATGTATTAAAGCATATAAGCAGATATATTTCAGTGTAGGTTACACTTTGGCAAAACAAACTTTTCTATTTTACACCTTTTGTTCATGATGAACACGCCAAGGAGGCTGAGACCTCAGGGGATCTGCTAATATCAGATGTGGAAAAACAGACTGGTGTTGTCTCTTTAGATTAACTGAACATACATTAAAGAGATTAACTATAAGCAAAGCATACGTTTGTTAAAGGAGCTAAACCCAGAAGATGTTGTCTTGAGCCCTAGAATTTAGCCACAGTTTAAATATAACATCTGTCATGCAGCACCACATACACAAGTTTGTGAAATTTGATCTTTTCCTGCTATGCTATTTTAGAAATATTGACTTCCCCGCTCACACATTTTTCTGTTTCCTTGGCCGATGTGACAGAGGATGGTGCCGTGATGTTCTCTCTTGGACTTTGTGTTTCATCAAAGCAGGACATGGCTACAGGGAACATTATAGCTCAGAGGAGGTTTGTTTCTAGATGCCTGCAGTCCTGAAGTCATGCTGTACTGAGATAAGCACAAATTCCTCTTCAGTTTTTCTCCATGGACACATTAACTGTCCCTGGCACTTTATCAGAAACCTTACTTGAACCTAAGGTCAGTCTGTGGAAGCACAAGTGTAGGGTTTCCAATGAAGTGAACTTTGAGACTAAATACAAAGTAGGAGTTTCAAATAAAGTGATCTGGCAATGGAAGGGAGGTATTTCCAGTAAAGTGCTAGTGAATGGAAGCACAAGGTGTTTCCAGTAAAGTGGCCAAGGGGGCTTCCAATGAATAGTAAAGTGAACACACCATAACTCACATTGTGAAATTCTTCCTACATTAAACCCATTCACTGTGTGGGGGTGAATGGGTTTCATGTAGGGGTTTGTAATACATATTACTGTTTAGAGTAGGTTATAATAAATATTACCATGGTCAGTGCTGTTCAGTTTAGTTGTCATGCCTTCATATCATCTACAGAATTACTTTGGAGCATATAAGTACAGTGGGATGTGTGTTCATGCAGTTTTTGTCATTAAAAAAAGAATCATTTTTCTTTGTTTACTTTCGTTTTTCTGTCAGTCATTGCAAGTGTATTTTGTGCGACTGTAACACATGATAGGAGCCTAGTGTGTACAACACATGCCTGTATAACTGATGACAACAGAGCTGCAGGTTCAAAACCCCACTTTCTACACTTAACCCTTAGCTGCTCCAGGGGGACTGTCCCTGTATGTAATGAAAGTAAGTCACTTTGGGTAATGGTATCTGCCAAGGGCCACTTTACCTTTATCTTTTACAGAGTGATTAGTAGATGTGGGATGTTTCTTATCGAGTGAGAAGCAATGGGCTCTCATAAGACTTTTTCACCAGTGGACGAGAGGCAGAACGATGTTTAGCTGCAGTGCTACTGTGCAGCTAGAGAATAACTTCCCCCAGTTTAGTGCTGTCAGTGGCTACTGTTTCTGATGCCATGCCACTAGCTAGGAATAATGCTCTGAATAATAGCATCAGCCAATAGCGTGCGCCAAATGAACGTAATGTAAATGTGGCTAGCGCTACCCTCTGCAAGCAAAGCTAGCTTTTAGCCGCTGTGATTTTGAGCTGCAAAACATATCGAGAGAGAGAGAGAGAGAGAGAGAGAGTTAGATACTGACTGACTGTGTGGGGATGTGTGGATGCTTATGCATGTCCCAACCTGTGCACATGCAAGAGTTTATAAAAGCATGGCTGCATACACAAAAGTCTGAGTGTGTGTGTCTTCTGGCATCTTGACCATGTTTGGCATATGTAGGCCAAGCACATTCCTGTACAGTGAAAAAATATGACATGTTTGGGGTCTAATGCTTGCATATTTACTTTTGAAAAAAGAACACAAAAGATCCAGGCCTCTGTAAGACTGCTGTGTCTTTAGATATGCTGACATATGCAGTCTGATTTTATAAATAACTGCCTGTCATGCAGTGGCAGAAACCTCATAAGTGAGTCTAGCACAGATTACCGGGCACCTCCATACACTCACCAAGCTTAAGATAGCTTACTGTTTCCATCTTCTCATTCAGATTATCTCTTTCCACCTTAAATCATGGAGCAGCTACATTCTGGCCCCGGGGCCACAGGGTTGACCCTATTTTTTTGGCTCCAGGTGTAAAATTTTGTACTTCATTTTGTTCTGCAGCTCTTTCTTTCAATTTTGAAGCGGCTGCATCAGTGAGGGTGGAAACAGTTTTAATTACAAATTGGCGAATACAAAACATTTTAAATGGAGATCATTTGAGGTAATCGGTGGGGTATAAGCTCCCATTACTTATTAGCAACATACGTCTCAGAGCTTTAGTGCTACAACTAAAGAACCAAACAGCATGTCTTGCCAGCCCAGAGTTTGAGTTAAGGGTAGTCGTATTTTTCACCGAAACCATCTCGTTAAGGCCGTCTTTGTCCAGTCCTCTGTGAGTCACTCTTCCAGTCTCGCTGCTGCTTTTCTCACTCCGTCCACATTTTCCTCTGCGCTCTCACGGCTTCCCATCAGACCTTGCTTTGTTAAGCTTGGGCGCATTTTTTGGAGGGTTCTCCACACGCCTGCGCTGGGAGACAGTAGATTAGAGGAAAGAATGTGGAGCAGGACTGTGATAGCAGCGCAGAGGGACTGTGAATTCCAGCTATGGAGAGAATGGACGCTTATGCTCCGTCTGAAGGATGGGTGGCATTCCGGCGTTATTTCCCTGGTCCTGGGCGGGGGCAGAGACACACTCGGCCCAAAAAGGACACATTCAGCTACAGCCATGTCCATACTGCAGATAACTGCTGAATCAGGGTTCTGCTTCTCACACTTTTTCACTGGAGCTTTGAAATTATGCAGTGGTATTTATATGTCTTTTTATTTGAAACCCAGTAATATTCATAGATATGACACTAGGTCCATCATTGCAGGTGCAGAAGCTACTTTACAAAGCTATTAAAGGCCCAGAAATCTCATAATATTTCTTGATACCACTTTACTATAAGACTACAGTTGTATACAGTTTATAAATCATTAATACGCAGCTATAAACAAGTTATAACAGTTGGCATACATGCGGGCTCACTACTTTGCATGATGTTTTAATAGTCATAGCATGTTAACAAATAATTGATGAAGTTGACAGTGTAAACTTCTGCTGGAGAATGTCAGAGTGAGTCTGCATCAGTGCCATTATGTGTACAGCTGCTTATTAATGATTTATAAACTGTCTGGTCTATTTCAGGCATTATAAATGATTTGTAATCAGGTTGCAGTCTTATTCTAAAGTGTTACCGGTTTGCATCTGTACCCAAGGAAAATGCAATTCATGTTATTTTCTTTTTGGAAACGTCATGCGTCAGGTTTTTTTGACTAAACCTAAATAAATTGTCAGTTCTTACACGGGGTGCACAGATAGAACACAACAATAAACATTGGTGCTTATGAATATGTTTGTGGAAATCAGGCAATTTTGGTCAGATATTTACAATGAAAAATGACAATTCTGGTTAGATATTTACAATGGAAAATCTGATCATTCTGATCTGAAATTTATGGTGAAAATTGGTCAGTTCTGGTCAGATATTTACAATAGAAACCTGCTGAGTTCAGTTTACTCTGCAATTGATGTGACTGTTTTTTGGAAGCGAATGTAATGAAAGGTCACATTTGTACGTAAGCTTTTACAAAAACCTAAATAAATGCTTATAAATGTTTGTAAATGTTTATAATGAGGCTTATTTCAAGAAGTTTCAGTTGTCAGACGACTTTCAAAATGGACAAAAATGACCTTTATGACAAATAATCTTTTCCAGCAAGGCAGAAAATGTACAACAGTGTTTATAAATGCTTAATACCAAAAAGGCCCAAACATAAATGCTATAACTACTGATACTTGTTATTCAAGTGTAACAGTGTTAAATGGGTGACACTTAACTGCTGTAGACAGAACGAAAATGGCTAAAGACCTGCATGCTGACTGGGTCATTCTGTACAGGTATAATATAAACAGGTGGCTGTTTTTGCATCTATTTGACTACTGTTTAGATTTATCTGATACAACTTGAACCACACCCTAATAATGCATATTGCTTAAGTGTATTTGTGGCTAATCAGATTGAGATCTGTTTGCTGTTGCTATGTCGCTAATAGACCTTGATATTTATGGCATTTAGCATTTTGGTGCAGGAGTTGCTTTGCTATCACTCAGAATGTATCTGTAACTACTACAATAGGTCAGAATTCAAACCAGCCGTAAACTACAGAACCAGAGCAGGTGTTGAAACCTGATTTATAGTTGATACCTGATAATAGACAATGCTGTAATATTATATATAACAAGACCTGACATTTCAACAGGTGCTGGAATAGTGCTAATTCAGTTGCTTCTCAAAGAGATGGGTCTTCATTTGGCGAGTAACTGTGCTGATAGGACACTCAGTGAGAGTTTGGTCCACCACTTGAGAGCAAGAACAGAGAACAGGGTCAAGCCTTGCTTTAATCTTGAGTGGTTCTGGGTATGCCTGATTTCTATCTGGTAGGGAGGGGCTGGATCCAGTTTGGCGTTTGAGGTCATTAGGGTTCAAACCTGATGTTCCGCAGCAGTGGAGGGACATATGTGAACTTGGGCTGATGCTCTTCGCTGGATCAGTTTCAACAGCCTGATGGTCCTCACAGGAAGGCCAGCCAGGAGCGAGCTGCGGTCGACAAGCCTTGAGATAACAAGAGACCTGGGTGGCCTCCCAGGAGAGAAAGGGTCGAGCCCTGCAGATGTTGTAGAGGAGGATCAGGCCTGACCCAGGCGGGTTTACAGCGTGAGCCAAGAGCAAGAATTACACCGACCAATCACATGTGTTTGGTTTTTTCTTCTCTGTGTAAGATAACTTGTTAGACACATACCAGGAGAGGTAATCTACTGAACTGAACACAGAGCAGGAACATCATGGACTGAGTGAACAGTGATATATCTGTTCAGTGTTGGCAGTCCAGAGGGAGGGGTCTTGCCCATGAAGAAATGTATTGTATTGTGTGGGCACCATCATAGTATCATGAAGGGTTCTGGTTGTCAAATGTGTCTTTGAGAGAATTAAGTGAGGGCAGAGGAATTGTTAAATCCAGGAAGTAAGATCCACAGACATTTAATACCGAAAAAGAAACACTAGCATGAACAAGGGATCCAGGGGTCAAAACTAAAACACAATAGAACCCAAAAGATAACAAGAACTGGTGCATGACAGAAACACAAGGTGAAACATTCAGGTTTGACATAGATGCAAGTAAACAGCACAACTAGGATTGACGAGTTCCAACAGTTTTACAAAGTGTAGAGTTACGAAGAGCTTACGAAGAGTGTAGAGTTTTTGCAAATAATCCATAAACAGACTGAAACGCAAGTGGAGTGAATAGACTAGACAATGGAAAACACCTGGACAGGGATGGAGACAGAGATAAGACCGATGAACAGGATGGAAAGGGGGCTGGACTAAGACGGGGCTAAGAAAAACAACAACCAACTCACATATAAAAGGTAAACAAAAGCACATGGAGAGGGCAAACAATAACATAGAACAGAAAACCGGTGAAAAAGGCGTAAAGAACACACAAAAACCAAGAAACTGGGGATAAGTCAAGGAGAAGAGTACAGAGATGTGGTCATAGCTGCTGGCTAACATCTGGCTAATATGTTTCCAAGACCACCTCCTGAAGAGAACAGATTAAAATCTCTTTTAATGTATTGGGTGTGTTTACATCTGCATATGGAAAACCCCAGTCCAGATATAATACTGATACTCAAGACAGCCAGGTGTAAACCAGGTCTGTCATATTTAGACTGTGTGGACCAAGTACTGATGGTATGATTTGAGACAATGGGCCGGTTTCACTAAAGTGGTTTAGACAGGTCTATGGGATAAGATAGGTCTTAAGTTTGTTTATTGACCAGTCTAAAGATTTTATGTTTGTTAATAGACCAGTCTGAAGTTCGTAAGTTTGTTTATTGACCGGCCTAAAGAGTTGAAGTTTGTTTATAGATTATTCTAAAAGTCTTAAGTGTGTATATAGACCAGTCTAAAGGTCTTAAGTTTGTTAATAGACCTAATATAAGAAAGTCAGTTTCACAAAAGTTAACACCAACTCATTTTAGTCTTAAAATGTTTGCCACCTCATCCCCATGCTAACATGGGTCTAAAGTGCTATGTCACCATGCTAACAACAGGAAGAGATGCTCGTGATTTGTGGTTTGCTGATGAATTTATGGAGAGAGCTATAACACGGAAAAGAGTTTTCAGGGATCGTACGAACCCGCAAGGAATGAAATACTTTATACTTTGAATCTTTTTTGAACTGCGACAACATCCCTGATGACAGCGGGATTTGGACTGTTAACGGATGTGGCCATCTTTTTCCAAACAGCGTTTTTCTATTCGTTGTTGCATTCTTCACTAAATTTCCCCAATAAAATGACTTTATATGTGTTGAATTCCTCCAAAATACACCGTTTTTTGTTCTGGAAAGAATATTACAATACCCAGAATTCTTTGTGGCATAGTACTACTTAAGATATTCAGGGTCTTAACTGATTTGTACAACAATATTGTTCAAGCCTGACTATACCCTGTATCTAATTTAGAGTTACAGTCTATCTTTGTGAAACCTGCACAATGTTGTGCACTTCATCAAAAAACATCAAAGAAAACAGTTTTCCATGGCATTGACCCTTTAAGATCTCTCCTCTGCCCCTGTTCAGCATTTGTAATCCAGTAGCATTTGAAGTGGATGAAAGTAAAGCACACTTGAGCCAAGCGCCTTCAGTTTCTGATCAGTCGTGGCTTGACTCTGGGTGTGATTGTGTGTGTGTGTTTCTTTAGTGGAGTTTTTCTTGTAAATCATTTGGTCTTATTTGAACACCTGGTATGCATTGAATCAACATGTCTGGCCTAATTTAGCGCTCACCCAGATCCATCCTAAAGCCTGTACATCAAGCTCCTTTCATACTGCCTGAGAGATGAAAGGATGAACCCAAACGAGTGAATGTCTGTGCAGACACACATCTGCTCTTTCTGAACCACGTCCAGAGTGCGATTACACTGTTTTCTCTCTCTCTCTCTCTCTCTCTCTCTCTCTCTCCCTCTCTCTCTCTCTCTCTCTCTCTCTCCCTC
>JBBMFX010000037.1:17583952-17595725 GCA_037832545.1 Rhabdalestes septentrionalis | reverse complement strand
AGAGAGAGAGAGAGAGAGAGAGAGAGAGATAGAGAGAGAGAGAGAGAGAGGGAGAGAGAGAGAGAGAGAGAGAGAGACCTTAATTGTCTCAAAAACAATAAATTAAACCTGACTGCCTTATAAAAAGTTTCATATAAAAAGTACATGTAAATAATGTAACCCGTTTAGCCATAATATGGAAAAAATTGCCTCTTGTAAGTGCCAAAATGTTTCATTGTATTCCGACAGAGAGGCAGCCATCATAATGTTTAAAATTAGACTTTAATATTTCATCGCATCGGAAGGTTTATTCTCATTAAACACTGTGGGCTTTTTTTCTTCTTTTTTTTCTCAGCCTCCAAATGTCAGCAGGAGAAACGTGTGAATGTGTTTCTGTTTGCTCTCGAGCTTTTCCGCAGCTCCTATACAGGCCGCACCGGGGGAGGATCAAATCTACTAGTCTGCTGGAGTGTATGGCTCACAGAATGTGTTAAACAGAGAGAGACTCTCAGTGGATAATTCTTGAGAGAAATGCTGCAAATCTTCAAACATTTCTGATTCTGATTGTTTTGGTAATTGCACGGTAATGACTGAAACATCCATACTGACACTGGAAACAATGGCAGTGGAAACATTTCAAATGGCTGAGAAGAAAATGAACATATCAGATCAATCTGATATCGAGAGTATTCTGTACGTCTCGTCATCTTACACTTCACAAGGCACTGACTGTCACGAATGCACACACACACACACACACACACATGCACAAACACACAGAGCCCCTCTCCTGCCCCATGGGACTGCTCTATTGCTCTTGGTTTATCACTGTCCAGTGTGCAGTTGGCCACTGTAATTAGAAAAGCTCGGACATGCATTTGCAGTGTCCTGCTTAGGGCCGAATCACCAATAACAGCATTTATTGTTTTCTAATCAGGGCCCCTTCGGCTGCTCCAATCACTCAGTAAATAATGGAGATGTCAATACTCTCAGGTCCGTGACTCGCCCAAACCCCCGCGCCCGCTCGCCATAAAAGCCCCTCATTAATCACCCCTTACGTTTGAAAAGAGTTAAAACTGTCAGTCGCTGAAAACCCGGCCCACTAAAACCCCTTCATCGTTTACCGTCCGCGCTCAACCAACCCAGACCTTTCCCTCATCAGTGGTCAAGCGGCCCGAATCTTCCCCCCTGCCACAAGAGCACTTCAATTGATTAGCGCATTCACAGCCAGTACTGGCTCCAGAATTACTCCACTAATTTTGCACTGAGCTATTTGCCCAGGCACAAATAACCTCATCAGGTAGAAGCTGAGGTCTGAAACTAAACCCAGTGACCTAACGGCTACATCCCATTCATCACTGTAAATGGACATTAGGGTGATCAGGAGGATCAGGTTTCGAAGATTTCACGATGCAGTACATCACACATTGGCAGGTGATTGGGGGATGTTGGTAGTTGTTGATGAGATACTGGTTGGTGCAACAACAACAAAAAAAGAAAGAAAAATAAACATTTGATGATGAACAGCACATTTGTTGCCATTGTGCCTTCTGCTTACAACTGATAATAAGTCCTCTAATCCATTGCATGGTAGTGGATAATGTTTGGCCTGAAACCACTTCTGAATGGCCTCCTTTATGTTCATAACCTTGGACTTTACTAGGACACTTTTAATGTTAATATTCAAGCTTTGACATTCGCTTGCAACTATAAAACCATTATTTTACCAAGATGCACCATCTACTCGCTATACTGCCTCGATCATCCCAGGAAACAGGATGTGATGCCTTCCTTTTTCATTTGTAAAAACTGTAATCTTTCATAGTGTAAAAAAATTTATGTTGTCTAGATTTTATACCCTATACACAAAATGTCCATAGACACACAAATGTATATATTTATGTATATATGTATGTATATTTATGTATATAAAGTAAAAGATGTATCAAAATGTCTACGGAGTGTTTCATCTGTGTCATCTAAACATAAAATCTACATTCTGCCACATGCCACTAGAAGCATGTGCAAAACACATTCTTGCGTAGGTTTTCACAAATGAGTAAAAATGAAAGATATATGTTCTCTGAACCAACCAGCCAAATTTCCAGAAATAGCCAATTCAAAACCAAAAGTAGAAAAGTGGTCGACGGAACTCACAGTATTGCAATATGAAATATAATGTATTTAGGACACTACGCAATGGATATATCATTCAAGAATTCCATAAAACATGTACATTAATAAGAGGAATGGATTTTGCTGAAGCCAATTAATCAGTAAAGTTAATCAAATTGGATCAAAAGTCAGTACTGAATACACCATGTCATTATTGTTATGGACATAAATTATTAAAGGAATTCATTTGTTCATTCAAACCTGTTACAAACATGATGCCAGTAAATACTCAAATATGGACATTTGTAAGCTAATGTAAGTTAAAGGGCAAACGTCAACATCATGTAACCGAATTCTTTGTCAGTATCCCTGCACACATGCATACCAGACTGGAGGCTTAATTTCTATTTAAAGATCAGACTGCTTTACGAGCACAAATATGTTTTGAATGCGTTGTCAGTTATGTGACCAAGCTGAACAGTGAAAATATAGGTTAACAGACGTGAGGAGGTGTAATCACAGTAAGAGTTGAATACGGGGGATGGAGGTGTGTTAAAACTTATTGAAAACATGTTTGTTTGGAGGAAACTCAAGAGCTGACACCACTAAACAAGACTCCTAAATCTCAGTGATGGGGTGCATGTTCTCGGGCCGTATTTCTGTCATGAGGGATGTAGAGTAATGTCGGCTACGTTCTGCTGTTGTCCCAGTGGTGGGCGGACTGCGGAGGCCGCTTTACTGCCTAATGCCTCAGATCCTGTCCTATGACTTATGGTGTGTCTGGGCATTTTAATGCTGCTGCTAACCCTCCAAAAATGTTCCCCTTAATTAGGCCCTGCACCACATGAAAGTTGCTGTGTTGCTGTACAGGAAGTGATTCAGTATTTTCCCTTGTCAAACATTTTCTTCCTCCTTCAGCCCAGCCCTAATGAGATTTAGAGCTTAATATAAACTGTTGTTTAGATTGGTTCCCCTCCATTTGGAGGGGCTTTGAAAGAGGGAAAAAAAGATGACTGACTCCGGTGACCTCCCCTCTGTATGTCTAATCTCGGCCTCTAATTCGTCATTTCTCCACATGATGAAGCCATTAGCTATCTGACTAGGGGACATCACCAGTTCTTCTTTATGTCGAGATGTCCTGTAATGCCATAATCTGGAGGTTTGGTATAAATATTAAAACCAACAGGTCCACTTATGACATTTGTATAGTCCTGTGTACATAAAACCAGCCATAACTGATTTTTATACAACCCTTTCAACCTCGCTTGATTTAAATATATCAGTTAAAATTTTAATTACTGTATCTTTAAGACATATTTTTTAAATGAGTATGTTTCTAATTGGCTGCCCTGAACTGAGCCTTATTTTTTTTAAAATAGGTTAATCTATGGAATAGAAAATGTGTAACTGTGCTGATTTTAAAAACAAGTTTAAAACAAGACGATTTCATAGCATTGTTTCTATATGTGGACGATGTGAGCTGGAAGTGAATGGTATATGAAAAATCAGTGTTCATATATTACATAAAAGTTGGTTTTTAAAACTAAGTTTACCATGATATCAGCCCTTTAAATATGGCATACATTTCTGTAATTCATCCTTGAATGAAAGGTCAAGTAGGAGCAGCAGAAACAGTTGATAAAGCCTGAATGCACAATGAAGTCATGCCACCTCATTGTCGAACATACAGTACAAGATTAGATGCTGGATTTGCTTGATAGCGGTGTATATGCTCAGAGGGGACTAGTCTCTCCTTGGCTGCCTTATGAGCTGAATTTGAATGAGACTCCCTTTTGGTAAGTGGATGTTTTAAGCAGACCCTTCAATTATCATCCTGCTTATTTAAACATTTATCTCCTCCTTGGATATAGATTTCTGCTGTCCCCCACTCTGACTCCGTTTTTCTGACAGAACGCCTCGCCACAAAACGCATGCGCACACTGCATGCTGATGTGTAATAGCACCAGGAAGCCAACAAAAAACAAGCCATTTCCTCTGCCGGCCCCTCCTCCCCGCCGCCCTGGTGATGAACACACAAATGGTGACGGCTGAAGCAGAAAACCATTTCTCAAGTTAAATGCCATGTGGCTATGTAGTATGCTGTTCACTTCAAAACCAAGCGCCACTCGTCCCAAAGCTGTCGCACAACAAAGAGACCATGAGAAGGTGGGGTCAGCCAGCGTAGCCACAATGTTACTAAAACAGTTTTTCAGTTCTAGTCCACTGGGATTGCCCACGCCTGCTTATAACATAATTATCATGACAAGAGCACAGTGACTACAGGCTTGCAGCAGCACTTCAGTTGTGCTTGGTCAGTATTAGGATTGCTGCTGGACGTTTTAGCGATATCCGACTTTGTTGGAAAGTCATGAAAAGAAAAAATATATAATGTTGATTTTGACCTGGAGAAAATAGAGGAATTATTCTTTAAACTCATTTTGCTGTTACGCCACACAAACTGAATACATATTAAAGGAGTATGCCCTTAATGGTTTAGAGGACGTAAGACACTGTGTTTTCTACTTATGGCAGGAAGTGGGTGTAACCATATGCAGTTTTTCCAGATATGATTTTTAAGGTCATAGAAGTCAAGATTTGATTTTTGTGTTATATTTGAGCATCTGCTTTGAGTATCACCAAGCCAAAACAAACACCAGGCTGCACTTTTAGTGTCCTTTTATGTATATACTTCTTTTACTCCTCTCATCGTCTTTTCTTATTTTTCTCTATTCTTTCTTTATCCATATTTAAATTTAAATTGACCTTCTGTGTATACAAAATATATGTTCATAAACTTGAACTTGAATTTAAACTTGAACTTGAACTGAGCTTTAAATTGGTCATATGTTATCCAGTACAAATGCCTGGTTTTAGATCATTACAATCTCCTCTAAGTATCGCTCAGGATAATTTAGCAGTTTGTACAATATCAATTTTATCTTAAAGTATCAAATCAGATGCGACAAAATGTGTTGGAGTTAAAAATACTGATTACATAAAAAAAAATATATATATAAGACTCATATGCAACTGCTTTTATTGCTTTTATTATAGTAAGAAATAATCCTGGGTGTAACCATATGCATATTTAATGACATTTATTTCACAATGAATGAGCCACTAGAAATGATCCAGGAATATGTGGCAAGACTCTTACTCTATTAATTTACATTAAAAGTTCATTTCAGAAGATCCTTTTCTGGTAAATAAAAATAAAACATAAAAATGCTCTTTACTCTTTAAACCAGAACACTAGGATCAATATGTCACAAAAGAACAATTAAGGAAGAATATGTAATCTGCCTACATCTGACTCTAAGCACGAACTGAGGCTAATTCCATTTCAAACATATTTCATATGCTTTTTTAAATTAATTACTGTCGCCATACCAGCATCGCCCTAGACATCACCCTCTTTATTACAGAAACTGCTGCTGTGCACAGTAATGTCTTTGTTTGCTGCATTAAAAGATGGCACAACACATGTATGGATGCTACCCGGCGATGACCACTTTGTGATTATGATTAACTGCATTCCTCCGTAACCCCTTATGTGTAATGGGGCTACTTTTCAAAATGAAAGCTTACCTCAGAGAATGCCCAGCACTCTCCCCTCTCTCACTAAGCACCCTTCACCCCTGTAGGGGTATTTTGGTGACCCTGTCCCAGCCTGGCCAACTGCCGTCCCTGTGCAAGAGTCTGGATCGATGGAGGCTTTCAGTCAGCCTCGCCATCCATTCCCTCTTGTTAATGACAGCCATAATTCACATGACTGCGAAATATATATATAAATATTTCACCTCCGAGCTGTGACCTTTCTGTCTGCTGGCTGACAGCTCAGGGGGAAAAGGTGTCAATTAATGACATTTAGAAATTTCATATCACTCTCAATAACCCTGAGATTTTTAAGGGGGAGTATTGAAGGGTGGGCCGGGTGCTCATCCAGGGCAGAGCAACTTTCATGAGGTAAGATGGCAGCCAAGGGGAACCATTAACGTCACCCGTTCCTGTGCAATCATTTCCGACTCGGGTCAGCATTAAATCTAATTGATCATCCTGATTGTCGTGGGGTGATAAATTCCTCATCACAGTTTTCCCATTTAAATCAGACTCTCCATCAAGCCTCCAGCCTCATTTAGCTTGACTTGGGAAATAAAAAGGGGCTTAGGGCCGGAGAAATATGACTTCACTTCACTTCACTAAACTGTAGTGGCCTCTTCCAAAACTCTTAAAAATAAAGGTTACAAAACATGGAAGCCATGCATACTGGCACTAAGCCTTGAGCTCAGGTCAATAACATTAAACTTGAACAATACTGCTAATACACTACAGGCTGGTTTTAAATAATATTTTAGTGCTAAGCTAGCTTGTAAAAGACAACATATTTTACTGAAGCTTGCAGCTTATAGTTTACCTTTTTCTATTCATAAAAACTGCCTGAAATTTGGTAAGACTATCACATCTATTCATAGTCATGATCATATCTAGGCATAGAGTGACCATTTGTCTCACATTATCTTTCCCTTCATTGAAAATCCAAATAAAAATGGCGCATTTCTCTATCTCTATCTACATTAGTCCAACTCCTGAAATGTTAGAGCTTACTTGGCTTTATCTAGCTAGATACCACAAAGATAGTCTTGAAATTAAACATTTTTGATGGGCTTTTCCATTTCCTGATTCTTAGCAAAGAAATAAGTTCATTACTACAAAATTTTAACACAATAAACATGAAAACAATATTATACAAAAGTGAATTCATTTTTTTTAAATAATGTATATAAATCAGTAGACCTTCTCTGAACTTTCAAAGCTTCTTGACCCTTTTATTAACTTCTTGAGCCTTGTATATCTCATTTATGATCCTTTAGATCCCTTAAAATATGCCTTAAGTAACCAAACATAGTTTATTTCTTTGCTATCAAGAGCCTTTTTCAGCAACCTCAGTTATAAAAACTTAGGCCCAATGTTGTTGAGAAAAGTGCCATCATCTTGAGCTTGACCATGCGAGCTACAGTAGCTCCTGCATTCTAACCTGTCCCCCCAGTGACAGGCCCACTCTGGCTGAATCGCCATGGCTGCATCCCAAAGGATCTCAAACATGGCGCAATCTTGCACGGATCAGCTGCACATTACCGTGCTATCATCTTGTTCACATATGAGAGCGGTGACACTAAGCCGGGTGAAACTCTCTCCTACCGCCCCCCCGCCTCCCCGCCCCCACCACCTCTCGCTCTCTGTCAATCTCTCCTCTCCCTGCTGCTCTTTCCATTCCACTCAAATGCTAGATCTGTTCCATATCAGTGCCACTGGGCCCGCGGTTGAATATCAGTCCCATTCAAATCGGGGGGTAAATAGCTATGGGGTGACATAACCTTTCTTGTAGAACCTGGCTGCACCGTATACAAATAATTGAAGCCCTTGACCCTGTCTCGCCGCATACAGCTGTAAGTACGAACCTGACATTTTGATACCGCTCCTGGGCCCTTTTCCCCCACTTGTTATTTTTCTGTTTCAATAATCCATGACGGGCAGCAGGGAAAGAGAAGGGAGACGGAGGGGAAAGCGTGAATGATTAAGACTGTCAAGCTCAAATAATGTCTTTTGAAAGCTGGCCATAAATCTGCTTTTGTGACATTTCCGAACCCGACACGTGGCACGCGTGTGGTTAACTTCCATCAAATGTCTCGCATGTTATGCGCATTTATTTATGCTGGATTGTTTATCTGTTTTGCACCATCTTGCAGCCAGTGCAACCTCTCCCTATCCTGATACAGCCACAGGCTGTGTTTTGAGCTTTTACAACAATGTGGTAATAGCATGCGGGAAGAGGTGATTTGGAACATTTAGAGATTGAAAAGTCAATGCGTCCTATTTCTAGAATGTGCTGCGGTGAGCACATAGTAACAGAGGGAGTCATTTTAGACTGACAGCTATCGATGGTGCTGGCTCATCTACAGAGCTGCAGAGCACCGTTAACACGTCCTGAGGAAAGATGCACTTGTTTTTTCCCCATTGACTGGCTCCGGTTCAGTCGATGGTTATCGCCCGCTATATTCACTCATTATAATATCAGCCCTCACCGCCTTTCTCTCCTCTTTCTATTTCCCACCCCTTCGTCTTCGATGTTCTCGTTTTAATCATCGCCCTGTGTTGGCTCACTGTCGCATCCCGGAATTTATACCCCCTCTGCTGCATTTGCATATTGCCTAATATGGACATTTCCAATTGAGGGTGTCACTGATAGCCCACATGTTTCATGGCTATTATCATGCACAATACAAAGATAAGAGCAATGAAGTTAATTCCTGACCTTAAGCCTCGCTCCTTTCAACCCCAAATCATTTTTCATTTACTTCTGATCTGCATTTTGAATCCTGATGCCAGTGTTTATCACCTAATTGGAGACATGATGAAGACCTCCTTTGCGGCAATGCACACACACATCAAGTGTCCTACTTCAAATCTCCTCGTTTGGATGCATAACTTTCCAGAGAGTGCAAGAGAGTGGTGGATTTCGTGGGTTCGTGGAGGCCTTTTGAGGTTTTGAGCGTTAGCATATTTCATGACTACCTTAGGCCATAACATCCTCTCTGCTTTCCTCCGCCCTCCCTTCCTCTCCCGCTTTAATTCTGCCCTGTTGTGATAAACAGCTGCCATCAGTGTAAAATATTAATGGCGGGGGCTGATTTGGGGTGTTGAAGAGTGTCATTCATTTGCCTTTTAATCTACTGGCAGAAAAATGAATACGGCTCTCTCCCACGCTTTCGTAGCCTCAAAGACCTCCCAAAGTCATCCGCTTCCTTACTGACAGCTGTATTTTGGGGCATCCTGAAGTACACGCGTGTGTGCATCAGCACCAGTTAGCGGTGGGGAGAAGTCACCCATGAAAATTTAACGTGACACGAAACTACCGCCCCGAATGTTCTTCCGAAAGGGCCGAAAACGAAAACCACTCACCGCTGCAACCGCTTAAATATTTCAATACTGAGACCTCAAAAAAAAGAGACTGCCACTCACGTCACCTAAGCGTCCCTACCATGACACTTCGAAGGCCAGTGATGAACATAGGTCTCCAAAAAAGTTCAGTGTCCTCCTCATCACAGCTGTCTTTGGCATCCCTTATTACAGTGTTTGGAAAATAGTTTGCTCATTGTCTGCCTGCTGCTTTGTGCTGGTTGTCTCCACGGAGGAGTCGAGTTGAGAGAGAATCCGCAGAAAAGAGGAGATCCATGATTAATGCGATTGCATTTATAATTCTGCTTAATAACGATCATAATTATTACATTAATCATCACAGACCATCGACAGCATTAATGTTTCTCCAAATGGTGATCATGCTCAAGCAGATATTAAAGTGTGACAATATTTTATTCAAAGCCACCGATAAAGATGTCTCTCGGTAGATACCTGTCTGGGGAAGCGAGGGGGTTTGAGAAAGAAGATTTATAACTCTGTTTTAACCCAAAGAAAATACGCAGTTAAGACTCCCTCTGCCCCTTTGTCTAGATCTTAATAAGGGTATCTAATTAATATTTATGGCATAATTGCCTTTTTCCTTTTTTGTGTGGAAAAGGAATAACAAGGCCAAAATACTGTTGTTGGTAATTAAGACAAATGCATTAATTATTAAAGATGCAAACATGTCAAGCAAGCATAACTAATTATTTGAGCGTGTTAACAGTTGTTTAATGTTAGCAGCCAATGAATTATTTAGTGTGTGCATGCCATTTTTGGACTGTTTGAAATGAGAAATGATAAGGGGGGTGAGCAAAGTCACGGTCTCTTTCGAAAAGAAGCAAAACAAGTCAGGAAACTTTTACAAACAGCCCCCTCCTCACCCA
This sequence comes from Rhabdalestes septentrionalis, assembly GCA_037832545.1. NCBI lineage: Eukaryota > Metazoa > Chordata > Actinopteri > Characiformes > Alestidae > Rhabdalestes > Rhabdalestes septentrionalis. The sequence continues at coordinate 17,585,787 of JBBMFX010000037.1, read as the reverse complement.
CACACCTCCCACCTATAAATGCATATCCCAGTTTTATGTAGGGTTCAAAGCTGATATGAATATGCACGCGCCATGCGGTGTGTACGCATGTATTTAGCATTTCCCGCACCTTTGGGGTACTTTGGGGAAGCATATTTGATGCCACTGCTTTGTTGCGGGGCAGTGGGAGCGCTGTGAGACGGCAGGGGTAAACAAAAGTGACAGCAAACAATTTATTTTGTTACGTCTTAATTGTCACCTGATGCGCTCACAATCTGGAGCCCTGTCGAAAAAAAAAGAAAAAAAATGCAGATCAGGTTTCGCTGCAGGTGTGAGAGGGAGAGGTTGGAGGGCCCCAGGCACGGAGATCCTGTATATTTCGCTTGAGTTTCTACCGAAAGCTTAATGGACTTCAAATAAATTCAACGGTCAGAAGCTTGCTCTGTCCCGTCTAGCAGGGTGGGGTGTGTTTGCTGGTGTGAATGTTGATGTGGTATTAGATATTCTTGCCTAAAAATGTTCTTGTTTCAGACTTAAACAGAAAAAAGGTTCAACCATAAAAATACTGGCTGCTTTATATTTACTTTACATTTTATTGAGGGTTTTTTTTTTGAATAAAATTGATTATTACACTGGCTAAAAATTTTGATAAATTATACCATCAGCCAATATAATCGTGTGTATATTTTATTTTCAGCATCAATAATTTAGTATTTTTGTGAGGGATCTGAGAGTCTGTCAACTGTGAACAGTGCAGTAGGACTGTGATCTCAAATGTAAGAAAAAGACATAATATTGATTTTTTTTTATTTCTGAATGGTACAAACAGTGAATACACATAAACAGTGTATATAAACACACAAGACCAGATGGAAAACTAAGAGAACTGTGCAAACTATTTCCCTTAGCCATTAATAACTGTGCCTCACTGAAGTGATCTACACCACCACCGTTCGTTATACAGAGCAGATGATTGCTGCTCCGTGCAAATAAGCTTTGCTGTCATCAAGAAATTGACAATTATGTTCGGCTGAGAGGCATATGCAATTCGGTCCCATTCTGTCTCCTCAAATACGACACAATCCTTTATCATAAAGAGATCTGTTAGAGACAGATATATATTGGTAATGTAATTGTGCCATAAAAGTGCACGGATCAGATTGTTCACAAGAGAAAAAAAGCTCTTTAATTGCATCTAGGGGATCGCATGTGACTCAGATGCTGGGTCGATAGCTAGGTGACAGGTTAACAAGTGAAAAAGTAGGCAAACAATATTTTTGCCTACTAATATTCTCATCAAAATGAGAGCTACAATTAAATATTTTGCTTGCTCCAAACTACCACTGGTGTGTTTCAAACAAAATAGAGGTATGGAAATATCATTCGTTCTCCTAAACAGTCTCATTGGTTTTGGGAAATATCTATTAGCTTGTAGCCTTATCTAAAATGGTTATGGAGTGGGCTGCAAGACACTGGACGCAATGGCTTTAGCTTTCAAATACGTCTCTATAAAGCACAAACTGGGAAGATTAGAGGAAATTGGAAGAGAATGTGATGCAAGTCCCCGCAACACAGTCCATATACACCTTTGAGTACATTTGCAGGCTCGAATCAATGTACCCAATGACCCATTGATTAGGCAGGAGAGGATTGCACCAGAACTCACTCTGTCTGTACTTCACACTCCTCAATCCTATCTTTCTTGGTTCAAGGGTCTGCTGGTTAATGATTTTACTCACGCCACACACACACACACACACACACACACACACAACACGAGAATCCCATGCGCACGCAGACACAACACGAGTGCGCACTCTCGTGCACGCACACACACACACACGCACACCACGAGA
>JBBMFX010000037.1:17561581-17583942 GCA_037832545.1 Rhabdalestes septentrionalis | reverse complement strand
TCCTGCAAAGGCGGGCTTCATATCAATTGCTTTCACAGCCATACGCACACACACAAACACACACACACACACACACACACACACACACACACACACACACACACATTTAAACAAACATCTCCCAGGCACAACAGATTTGATATTGAAAGGGTAAAGAACATGCTATGAACATTATGATTAACATAAACACACACTAGATCATCTGTGATCCACTCGTCCAAACAATCTTCTCCACTAAACCACAGACTACAGTACCCAGAGAGCACCTCATGACTGATCCCCAAAGGGGGCAGCAGAATGTGTCTATACAGTATAGGAAAGTGTGTAGGTGTGAGAGTTAACCCCCCACCCCCCTCCCCTCCGTCTCTCTGGATATGATTTATGGGCTGATCCTGGCCTGTAGGGAGTTGACAGTTGCTTTCATTTTCTTATATATATTTTTCCCTCCTTGCCAAGGTCATGGGGGAGTAGGGCCTCGACAGAGCCCCTCCCACACACTTCTCCCCTTGTTGCCCCCCCCTCCCCCCACTTCCTCTGATGGTCCCATGAATCATTCCGTCTTCCCATCGAGCCTCCTGAAGCCTCCTTCCCAATGCGCCCGCCTTGACTTCCGCCATCCTTCTTCATTTCCACTAACAATTTGGTAATGAAATATTGATTTTTAGTTAGATTCAAATGGATGTTATTAAGTTTGCATTGATAAATCGCTCTGTGGTCCAACATTGGAAGCGTGGTACCAAAGTGGGCTGCCCAGAACCTGGACACACCTGAGGACGTGCTGACTGGAATGGCTAAATCACAGCTGAAACACACCCTCGCGCACTCTGTTCAGACGTTCCTGAAACGGTCATTTGTGCCGAGGCTGATAAGGGCAGAGGGATTTGGAGCTAAGGAACGCTGTTAGTGGAGATGGAAGCATTCATCACACCTGATATCTCTCCACATGACCTGTCCACTTTAGCTAACCGCTGCAAACAAGAATGCATACTACTCAAATGTGCACAACAGGCCTACTGGTGTATGGCTGATTTTTGTACTAGACAAGGGTTTGTTTGAGTGAAAATCAATGCAAATAACCATTTCAGTCACAGTTAGTAGAGGCGCCTTTACCAACTTTCAGTCAATCAAGGGTCTTTAGACATAAGGAATCTGTTCGGCGATGCTGTTAGGAGTATCTAATATCTATTTATTCTGCTCCCCTATTTCCCAGGAGGCCCAGGTAGGCATTTTTGGGTTTGGAGTTTCAGACCATGTTGGGGGAAATCTGTGGCAGAGGGAGTTTTCCCTTTCCAGACGGCTGTTTATTTTAGCTTCACCCAATCGTTTAAATGCAGCTGACAAAGAGAGGCGCGTTAAGAAAGTGACATTTCCTCGGCGCGGCCCGCTCGTAGGCAGCTCCCGTTTTCGTTGTTTTAACATGGTAATTGCTCTGTGTATTTACTCTCCCCGGGTTTTAAACACATGCCTTCACACCAGTGCTCCTTCTCGGCTCTCCCAGCTCACTCGCTCACGCTCTCTCTCTCTCTCTCTCTCTCTCTCTCTCTCTATCACTTTCTCACTCGAGTTTTCTCTCACTCTCTCACTCAGTCTCTCTCCTTTTCTTCCCCTCTTCATTCGCCTCTCCAAACCACACCGGCCGGGCCACAGCAGATCCCTCTAGCTAAGTGAACATGATGGCTGCCCGGGGAAAAAAAGACAAAATGAATGTGGTATTAAAAAGGCGGATCTGACAAGATGGACATGCCGAGGTGGGGGGCTATGGTGGGGACCCCAGGGTGCATATGAGGTGTCCTTTCCGGGGAAGGGTATTTACATTTTTCTCCAGCGTCCCAGTGACAGGGACACAATTTCCTGTCCCGTCTGGTGCAGTTTGACGTGAGCCTGGACTGAAATGTAATCTTGTGCCGAGCCATGGTTCCTCCCAAGAGTATTGCAGAAACCTTGGACTTCGGTTCAGTAATCTCCTTTTTTTTCTTTTCTTTTTTTTTAACTGCTTCGAATTTTGCCCAAAAGGAAAGACCAATGAAAGATTTGCAGCTCAATACCAGGGGTCTATCATACATCAGGTATCGCATAGCTTACATAAAGGGAGAAAGAAACTGAGATATTTAGTGGGGCAATATGTTTGTAGGGGTGATAGTATACGAATGTACGTGTGTCTGTGTGTGTACTAGGGGTCAGAGATTTCTCATGAGACCACGGCTTGGTAGAGGACACGGGTTGCTCTGTCATAGTGATTAATGTGTGGACGGCACACATATACACACTCTACAGACAGGCCTCACACACACTCCCACACTGGCACACGTGTGCTTGACGTGTTCATGACCATGCATGGCATGAGTCAACGTGCATGACCTGCAAGTGACACTCCATATAAACATGCTAAAATACATAAACCTCGTATGCTGCTGAACTGTTGTCAACCATCACGACAGCTCTATTGCAGGTCCATGAAGAAGGAATGCAAAACCGGTAGAATGGTAGACTTATCCCACCCTCTGGAACTTGGAGGGCAAAAGTCAGTTTTGATGATCAGGCTTACAGTGGTGGCATATAGTGACAGTCGCAAAATATTCATGCTGAAAACTGCAGGGCACAAATAAATGAGATATTAAACATTAGAAATCATTTTTAGACTTTTGTTTCCTATCTTTGTTTCCTATCTTTGGTTAGCTTAATGTTTTCATTTACTTTTTATGTAACTGTAAATTCCAACAAATAAATGGTAATTTATTTATTATTTTTATTATTAGTAATAGTAGCGATAAAAATGTCTTTTTTTACTATGTGTTTTCTTGTAAATGTATTTTTGTTCAACCATTTTAATTAGTAATAAATGAACATAATATATGTGTCCTTCATTGGATTGTGGGCTTGCATACCATCACTAATTTGGCCACAATGCTGAAACGAAGCAGAAAAGAAAAAAACTGATGTTTCTTTGGCTTCTTAGCCGTCTCGACTAATGTCCAGGTGTACAAGAGCTAAGACATGATAGTGTGCCATGGCATGCTGGTATCATTTTGTACATACATGGTATTTGCCAGCCAAGGTGGAACAAAACATAGTGTCACCTTAAAGCATGTTCATTTAGCTCAGCTCAACAACCACATTTCTTAAACGATCAGTTCAATAAATAAAAATCGGTTCAATTGGCACAAAAATGAATGTTACATTAATGTAGGATATGGTCTCACCCAACACGTTTAAAAGTTCAAGTATGTTTGTGCGTAGGTGTTCGAATATCTTGATTTGCACCGGATTAATCAATAAAAGAGCAACATGTTTGGTGGTAAGAGATTTTTTACCATTTCTGGGGGTGATGATATAGAATTTTCTGTGCCCCAGAATCTATATGGTGGTATTTGCTTTATCATGTAGCAGCATAAATACCAGTCTGATACATAACTACTACTAAACACAAAAGAGAGACACTGCTGTACCTCCCTCCCAGATATACTAGCAGATTCAACATTTTCACCTCATCCATTCTGCCTTATTAAAATTCACTATAACAGGTAGAAAATCTGTACATTTTAGCATGAATTTCTTCCACCCTGAGTCAAGCCAGGAGATTGTGTTTCAGTTTACAATCAAATAACCAGAGCCCGCTCACTCGACCTCTCATCACTTCCCCTGACTCTGTAACCTTCTTCACCAGGCAATTTGGAGACTGGGGGCCCAGATCAAATCCTGATCCAGCCACTCCTCTGAAACGAGGCCTTGTCTTGTGCTGCATGTAGATAACCCATGTTATTAGCTACCCGATGGTCAATCAATAAAGCACTTCCATGGCCGTGGCGATGAACTAAGTCTGGAAGGCAGATAAGCATCTCTCTCATGCTGTCGCTGTAATTGGTAGCCTCTCAATCTCGGCTTGTTTGACAAGGGCTTTGCATATTGAAAAACAGCAAGCACAGTGCAAGACTATCTACAGGAATTAATGCAGACCACAAAGACATCTCATTTTAGGTGTTGTTTATGCCAGACACTGACAGAGGCCTCTGTGAATGGCATGCACAAAAAATAAAATAAAAAAATGAAAGCACTGATTAAAAAGGGCCACAAACCACATCAGCAGCAGCTCTGAGTTTATTAGTGCAAAATCATTTGAGAAACAAACAGTTATTCCTGTCAAAAAGACCAAGAACCTGCCATTTGTCAGGCGGCTTTAAATAATACTTACATGCTCAATTAGGCCAAAGTGTGACACTAAGGACAATTTTATAGCTTAAGAAAGACAAAGTATGGTCAAAGTCTGTTAGACAAAACATTACAAAGTAAGATTGTGTTACAATTTCCAACATTTACTGGAAGAACAGAATCAAAATACCAATCTGTTAAAAAAGAAAACCTTCCTGATTTACATTTGTGCAGGTAAACTGAACAGATACAAACACAGAACTAAGTGACTGGAGAACATCATTACCCAACAACACAGCCATAAATATATATTTAGTTAACATTATCCTCTCTACGTTGTCCAACATTTGAGCTAAAAATGGTTTGCTCAACAGCAGCTATAAATGTTGAGCACTGAGACAGTATGTCATGGAAAATTCCTGCGTAGTATTGGTAAAGTCTGTTTAATCCTGCAATAATTGTTAGCAAAAATCATGGTTGACACGTCCCTCAGTCAAGTCACAATGTTGCTAAAACTTCAGCAATGAGAATGTCAGTGGAAATAAGGTATGCAATGTTATTAAGATAGAAAATGGATGGAAAGGTATCTCTGAGTATCTGAATGGTGCCTGAATTATATATACAATTTAAAATGTTACCATCTAAGGATGTCTAGAAGGGGTAGCTGGTGGTCTGGTAGTACGTGAGTTCCCCCTGTATAAGAAGGTTATGCGTTCAAGTCCAAGGAATGCTAGTGGCACCACTGAAGTACTCATGAACAAGACACTGCTCCCTAGGCGCCCCCCGTTTCTGGCAGCCCCCTGCTTTACCTTGATGAACAGGTTAAATGTAGAGAAAGAATTTCACACTGTTTAAACCATGTGTTGTAATATGTTCATATGTGAATTTAAGGGGCCACTTCATTTATCTGGGTATGTCAAGTTTGCTGGTCAAGACACACATGTAAACCTGTGGGTTAACTTTGGAGAGCTAGCTAAACAGATTAACAGATTAAAAATAGAAATTGAAGATAATACAGAAACTGAAATTAGCAGTAGTTTCCTTATACACTGTCTCTAGTGTGTAGGATCACATGACTCACTCTTTCTCTATATGGTGACTGTCAGTGGACTGCCATTATCAAGTCATTCTACAGATTTTCAATAAGGTTTAAGTCCGGGCTCTGACTCAGCCATGCAAGGACCTTCACCTTTTTCTCCTTCAGCCACTGTGTGGACAATTTTCCTGTGTGCTTTGGGTCATTGTCATGTGGGAAGGTGAACCTTCTTCCCATTGATAACTTCCCGGCCAGGAGTAGCATGTTTTTCTTCAAGGATTTGATGGTTTTTCCCACTATCTATTTTTCCTTCTTTCCTGACAAGTGTCCCATTCCCTGCAGCAAGGAACAACCCCCACAACAGCATGCTACCATCTCTATGCTTTACTGTGTTCATGGTGATCCTTGGATGATAAGCTCGATTGTATTTCCGCCGTATGTATTATTTGGTTTTAAGGCCACATATTTCAATTTTGTGACTGTAGCTCCTTTTTCCATTTGTCATTAGAATCTTTAGGTGCATTTTGGCCAAGAGAGACTTTATGTGGTATTTATTGAGGAGTAGGAACCCTTAATACAACCCACATGTGTGAAGCACTTGTGCTGTAGTTGATACATACAAAAAATGACCTCTTTCTGCTATAACTTCCTGTAATTTCATAGCTGCCATATTCCTCTTGGTAGCTTCTGTGACAAGTTTCCTCCTAGCTCTTCTATACAATTTGGATCAGGGGAGGGTCCTAATAGTACCAAACATTTTCCACTTCTTAACTGTATTTACTGTGCTCCTAGGGCTTGTTAAAGCATTTGATGAAGCAATTTTTATAACCATCTCCTAACTTGTGCCTGTTTGCAACTTTATATCAGAAATAGTTTAACAGTGTCTTGCCAACCATTGTGGATTGTTCGTGATTGTTACCAAACACTGGAATGTTGCTGGAATAGCTGTTTTTATGCTGAAAATCAAAATGCTTATAACAGTGATTGTTACTGTTGCCATATTTTTCACTTGAGTGTTATAAGTAGTAAAATACTTTAAATGCTGCATTTTTGCAATGTCTTCATTTCAAGCCGTAAAGTAAAAAACTTTGATTACTAAAATATTGTTTTATTTTGTCATTGACATACTGATATTTTGTTCTTGATCAAAAAAATGATTTTAAGGATTCTCCTCTTTGTACTTCGGTCATTACCAGAAGTGACCTTTTCATTATCTATGACTTTCCAGAATGCAGCACATAAGCTTACAATGACTATAAAAGCATTTCTACAGTTTACGCACTTAATAGTTGTGCTGTGATTGCAAACCCTTAGAACTATTCAGAAGATTAATTGAATTTCTGTAAATGTGTAATTTTGGAATGCTGGCAGTCATTGATAATCGAGCAGAAGGACTAACGAGCCAAATGACCTAGAGGGAATGGAGGAACCAGATTTTTCTGACAATGAAGCATAGGTATGGCAGATTTGTTTTTTTCCAATATTTAATTATATGTAGCCACATTTGCAGCAAAATTCTGAGTGTGCATGTATAAAAAAAGTGCAAATATAGAGAAGGTGAACAGAGAATTTGTAAGAGAATACAGCTATTAGACTACTGACAGGGGAGCTACCCTTGTAATGTTGAGGCTTAGGCATGGAGGCAGAAAAATATTTTCTGCACACAAAATTGAAGAAATCTTATTCATTTGAATTTGTTTAACCCTTTCAAGTCAGAATACATTACCAGACAACAGCACATACACCGTATTCCCAGAGAAAATAAAACAAATCATGTATGGCCTCAGGCACCTCCAGCACATATCACACTATCAAATTGCTGGAAAAGGATTGCATGGTTAAAATATGAAGGACTCAGCGTTAGCTGCGGAGTGTGATCCAGATGCGTGCTAAATGGAGATGTTTATGGGCAGCAGATTGGAGCAGTGAGGCGGGGAGGAGGGTCCCAGTCGCCCAGCTCTCGGCGGAACAGTACTTGGTACACATTCCCCCATGGTGCTGGATGAATTTGGAGCACTGATGAGGAAGATGATGGTGTTGCAGCACGGAGCATTGTCCCATCTGTCTCTTCTCTTTTCTCTTCCACTGTGTCTTTATTTTTTTCTTTTTTGTTCAAGATAATGTTATGAAGGGTTTGTTTTTTGCCCCCAGAAATTTTCACTGAGAGTGTATTTTTCCCTGTCTGTCCCCTCTTATTCAGCTCCTTTCATTAACTTATCTTTCTTTATCTTCAGCTAAGCCTTTGTTTGTGTTTTGTTTGTAACGTGTATTCCTTTTCTTGATTTCTGTTATTTTAAGGCTTTTCTAGGCCATAGTATTTTTGTTGCTACATTTTCCTCGGGTGGCACGGTAGCTTCCCAAGAAAGGGTGTCCTTTCTGTGTGGAGTTCTTCCAGGGCCCATGTATGTTTCTGCTGGGTATTCTGGTTTCCTTCCACAGTCCAAAGACAAGGCAAGTTGGAGAATTCTGCCAGGTATGAGTGTGTTTTTCTGTTTGTGTTCTGTTTATAATAATAATTCTATTTTTTTAAGAAAAGAAAACAAAATCATCAAACTAAGGATTTTTGGCATCCAGATCATTACATGTTGTTAAGAAATGACAAGAATCTTCATTTTTTTGTCTTATTTTGTTGTAGACTTGCAGTCCCAAGCTGCAGAATCACAGCCTACTGAGATTCAGTGTCAAATGTGTTGTAATATTTTATGAGTGTGAAATGCTTTCAGGATTTGTCATCCGTTGCAGTAAGCAATTCTTCCTACTCACAATTTGTGGTTAGCACAAGCTAGTTTGGGAATGACCGGTTGCTCAAGGCCATTGCATGATACAGCATACACAAGAGCACGAAAAATAAAGAGATTTATTAAATAATTGCATTTATTACTTGTGTGTTAATTTGAGATATTTATAAACTGAGATATTTGGAACTTGTAAGATTGAAATCTGAAGCTAAAATCCTTTAACTGCTTTTAATAGATATCCAGATGAGATTTATTTATATACCATGTCCTTTCTTAATGGTTTTGTTGATAAGCTTCCAATAGATGTATAATCAGTTAATAATCTATAGTTCTTTTCATTGTTTTATTTCTATAGCTGGAAAGATTCTTTCAAATGTGGTAATGCTAGGCATGAGCTATCAATACATTTTCTTGACTATTAGTTATAAATATGTTAGCCCCCATCCAGTCTTATGACTATCCATCACTGAGTACTCGTACCAAAGCACAATCATATAAACTAATACCATTTTCTCTTGAGGAGGAGGATGATATAAACTCATGTCTTTATTCTCTTTCTCTTTTCACTTTTGTAGCCTGTCTGTTTTTAGCTGTGTCCAGTATTATGTTATGTAGGAAACTTGAAGGAGGCAGCTTGTTGTTGGGTAATTGTGCTAGGCTACTGCTACACTGGCTTTGCTGGTGGCCCTCAGGGGAATGGAAGATGGTAAGTGTTGACAGTAGAGCAGGACCGGAAGGTGGCAGGGCTGACAGTGGCAGGCGTTGCCTGACCGAAGCTGCTGGTCTTGGTCTTAGTCTCGGCCCAGGCACTGGGGGGGAGCAGTGGGAGTGGCAGGCCGGGGGGAGGCGAGCTGTCAGAGTTGGATCAGTAGGCCAGGCAGTTTTTCCAGTACAGGGTGAGTTCCAGACAGCCACTGAGGGGACCAGCCAGAGGTCCGGCAGGCGCGTCGAGACCAAGGCTGCTGAACCCTAGAGCAACATGACACAGTCTACGCAAACACACAAAGTAAACAGACACTGTACTCAGGGATCCACAGACAAATACAAACAATACAAGACAAATGTGACTCTGCCTTGTTCTTTCTTTGTGCCTCTATTACACAGGCATGGCCCATTACGAGCATGTTTGAGATTGCGGAGCGCATTCTCCCTGTAAATGCTTCAGAAAATCTGTTTAAATAGTCTCTAAATCACATCTGCATAACATGATATCTGAGCAAATCTGTCACAGCTATAACAATTACACAGCACTAAACCAGTGTAAGCTTGTCTATAGCAATTGGAGCTAAGATGTAGCTAAAGCGAAAACATAGTTACAGCAAGATAAGAGTTATGCACCGCCTTTTTTTTGTTCCGTCAGAATAAATTACGCTCCCTCCAGAGCCACACTGCTATTTTGAGGGGAGCATTTCTGTTAAATCATGTATTAACACGCAGCAGACGTATCCTTCATCATACTGGAAGGAAACAGCAGCATGGCCTTTGCAAAAAAAAAAGAGCAATTACAGCTATTAAGAAAGCAAAGCATGCCAATAAGCCATTATTCAACTTCCACTTCCACATTTTTCAAAGGCATAAATCTCGGGCTCAAATGAAAAACATCTTGTTTTCGCTCTGCGCCAAAGATTCTTGAGAGACAACCCCTTAATCAAAATATTGCTCCGTCATTTTTTTCTCCCATTTTTCCATCCTCTGCTGGGGATTTCTTAATGATAATGCTGTTGGTCTTCATCTGGGTTGTGAGCAAGGATGTGTTATCCTCTCCTTCAACCTCCCCCTCCAATCGTTTGTCATCCTCAAGACATGGTTCTTTGATTTTTATGGAAAATGGGGCCTGCAATATCAATCTGAGATGCTTTTGTGTTTCAAAGACACACAAAAGATTGCAAAAAGATCTGGAGCGTCCAATTATAGACCATATTAAATGAAAAGATAAAATCAGGCATCCCAGTACAACTGAATTTCTGCACATTTTCGACATATGAACATCGTGAGAGTTTCTCATGTCTTAGAGAGATGGAGACATTCCCTCTTCAGACACTTTGGAGCCAGCCCTTACTTTGTATGAATATGCACTTTTGAATATGCGGGGTGATGATCTCATGTAAAACATGGTGATTGAAAAAAATAATATAGAAAGGACTTAACCAACTGTGACGAGTAATTACCTGTACTTTACTTACTGCATTTAAGTGGTTTCCTCTTCAGAGATTTCTTCCTCTTTTTTAATCGTTCTTAATTCTGTCACTCCTCACTGATTCTACTTCTTCAATTTCCAATTACAAATGCATTTCGGTAAGTTGCCAGATTGCATAAGAATGTTATTGTGCACCACATCATCACCACATACACCTTTTGCATGGCTTAAGGGCCTCGTAGATGGTTAGACGTATACTTGATCCCAGTTTATCAGTAAGCAAAAAATAAGTATATAAGTAATTATAATTGCTGCCACACACTCCAACTGCAAAATGGCGAGGCAAAGGGTATTTCAAAGCGCAGCAAAGAAGTATATGAAGTATTTACTGTATCAGGAGAAACAGAAGACAGACTAAGATGTCAGTTGATTTAATACACTGGAAAATTTTCTGAACTGTGGTTTTATCATCAGTAGTTGGTTCGATCTCCTGTGATCCCAAAGCTTTCCTTGGCCAGGAGTCATACCCGGCTCTCTATGGGTTGGTAGGATGACTCCTCCCTGTCTGCCGCTCAGTTTGAAGGATGTTAGCCAGTACAGGCCTCTGGCTGCTGTGACAGTATTGGCAGATAGTATTCTCCTCCAAGTGTGTTGAGCTGTCACCGAATCGTGATTTCAATGTCTCAGATGAAGCGTGTTCTGGTCTTCAGCCTCCAAGCTTTGTAGCAATGTAAGACAGAGAAAAAAGTAGGCATTTAAAAAAAAAAAGTTTTTGAATTCATTAACAGAATTAATGTATTTAAGATTTTTCATTAACACATTTCAAATACAAGCCAGTAAATCCTCATTTTATTTTAAGTTTCTATTGTAAAATCATCATCATTCTGGACCTGTATTCAGCTTCATACAAGTGAGACTCTGAAAGTTGTAGAGTAGTAATATATTACCATAATAATTTTATATATGCAAACAAAGGAAAACCTAACTTTCAAAAGCAATTCTATACTCCAAATGTTTTAATGAGAGTAAACTCTTTAGATCATTCAACCTCTAGTAATAATACATAAAACAAGCCAAAATGTCTAGAAATATGCTTGAATCATCTTGCGACGATGTTACAATAATCTCTACATCAATTATCTATTTTAACAAGCTTTCACTTGTCAGTACAGCATTTTTGTCATGTAAAATGTATCATGTGTCAAGGTGTGCAGTCCTGAGGCACTGTTGTGTATCATCAGGATCTTGAAATATTGGTGAATATTGATAGCCTGGTGTCAATTTATTTTAATGTAAACAGAATCAATTCTGATTTTGTTGAAGGGTTAAATAAGGTTTGATTTAGATTTACTGATCAAGAACAGACCTGGGTCTGCTTGAGATACGGGCCTATTCATGAAACATTCAGGGCCGTAGCCTCAGACGGTCAGGCCTATTGACGCCCCTGGTGGATTGGACTCTGATGAGAGTCAGTGGACATACGTCAATGGACAAAGAGTCACTCGTGCATGCCCAGAGATGGACTGGTCGTGATGTGATGTGAGTCCATATGCCACCCCCCTGTCCAGTGTCATGAATCAGGACCATCATGGCTTCTCTCTCTCTCTCTCTCTCTCTCTCTCTCTCTCTCTCTCTCTCTCTCTCATTGGGGGGTGGAGTGAAGGGGCTTCTCTGCCATTACTGGCTAATGAGCCATGCAGGAAAATACACCTTCAGCTGCCACATGATGAGGGCTCACTGACATTCTAGCCCTCAACAGACACCAGCATGTGTGTGTGTATGTGTGTGTGTGTGTGTGCACGCTCATACACTCCTACCACCAGCACCATGAGTGTGTGTTGAAGTGTGAGACTGTGCGTACGTGCACTCTCTCTTATTTTGTCCATCAATCACATCATTAGTCAAAGCAGACAGAGCTGTCAGACTGAGCTGGCAGGAGGGCCCGCAGACAGGCGTTAGCGTGTTAGCGCGTTAGCGTCTCACCCTCTACCCGCATCTGCAGTCAACCAACCAGTACTCCAGATCTCCACACTAACACAGCACCACAGTGCAGGGAATGGGAAGAAGGATTGAGAGGAGGAAAGAGAAGGTTAGAAGTATAGTACATAATGGCAAGACTGAGTTCATAACAGTCAATGATATATGAAGTTAGAATGAAAGAAGTCAAGAAACCAAACTATTTAATGGATTTTTGAGAAAACAAAATTGGTTCTTCAGTTGCAATATAGTATCCCTTCCAAAAAAATCCTTTTTGGCATATTTGTGTATAAATAGTAAAAATACATTGAGACACACAGGTGCTGTGATTTGAAGGGTCATTCCAACCAAAATGAAAAATGTACATCTGTAGTAAACCAGACTCTCACCCCTTTCAGCAGTGCCATAGTAGTGTAACTACAGCGAGAAACTATTTGGCGGTTTAAAGACTTGGAAAATTCCCTTCTGATGATGTATCTTGAAGGTCAAAGTTACTTTTGGAAAACTACAGTGACTTTAATGTGCATTTCTATTTTTCTATTTATTTTTTTTAGATGTTGAGTGCAGAAGGAAGCCAGACAGCTAACATTACAACCAGGAAGCCACATTCTTCATTGCCGCTGTATAGTGTGGTAATAGTCTTTAAATCAATATACAACAGGGAAAATTGATTACTCCATTCTTTCAGAGACAGATATGACTCATCAGATAATTAGGACAACATGCTTAAAGCTAAAGTTAGCAAGGTAGCTACTTGTTTAGTAACCTTCCCACATACTGGCTCATTCTCTCAGCTTGGGAAGATATAAAGCTGGTCTCTGGCTAACCTGGGTGTATTTATTAGCAAATACACAGATTCCCCATACTTTGTGTCATGCTGGAAAAAAACATGAAAACAATATTTTGTTAGACTGAAGGGATGAGGGTTATACTGTTGTGGTTAGGGATACCCCATAATACATTAAACAGTCAGCAACAGTTTATAAAAGTTGTAAAAAATAGATAGTAAATTGAGAAAATAAATTGACAAAAATTCCATCGTAGACTATAGTGTTTATTTAGCCTACAATCACAAACAATGAAATCATCAAAATAAATTAATTCTCATGCCTGTTGATCCCAGGATAGTCTCCAGGTACCTGAGACCCTTGTAAGGACTAAGTGTTTACAGAAAATAAATGGATTCATGTTTTTACATACCTCCAACATAAATATGCAGAGCTTACTCTTTCATCACACTGTCGTATTTTATTTCGACCTTGAAATTGTATGCTTTTTAAATGTTCCAAGTAAGGAAATACAATGTGTTTATAATAGTGTTAACGTATTATTATTATTATTATTATTATTATTATTATTATTATTATTATTATTATTATTATTATTATTATTTTAATTACTATTATTATTACTATCTACAATCCGAAATCCTATTACAAGAGGAGTAATGGAGTAATTGACATTAAGCTGCTGAAGTTAGACATAGTTCAAATGAGAAAGTTAGCAAATAAGTGAGGACATGACTTTCTTGGCACAGATTTTTTGCAAAGCAGTGAAAAAAAACCAAGGCCTCTTCCTCTATTTCAGTTCAACAGTTAACTTTAATTATGTCTGTTAGAACCCAGCTGTAAATCTGAGAACTCTGGCCATGACAACATCTGGCATGGCTCACCATGGAATCAACCCTCTCCCCAATCAACAGAGAGAAAGAGAGAGAGCCAGAGAGAGGGAGATTGCATGATGGAGGAGACAGAAAGCAGAGCAGAGGGGCATCAGAACACTGGCGTTGATTAGAGAAGCGGATGATTTAAGCTTGAGTGGTGACACTTCCAGTTTTCCCAGGAAATAGGTTACAAATGATTGAATAGATAATCAGGATATGGTACTATTGCTCTCAGATTTGTTTTGTTGGCAGCCTTCCTTTCCTGCTGCAAAGACTGCTACTAAAGCCTGCAGGCAAACAGAAACATGCGCGCACACACACACACACACACACACACACACACACACACACACACACACACACACATGGACACATACGCATACATGGGCACATGCATACAAAATGCTGCTTTCAATCCTTCGGCTAGTACAGTGATCTCTATTACTCATGGATGGGCATTGGGAATGCAGATACGGTGGAAACTGACAGACTGCAATACAATACAGAGATGAAGGCATGTGAACACTCTCATGGTGGTCTTCTCCTGGTTCCTTATTACTCAGCAGTAGTGTGGAGAGAACAGGACTGGGCCCAATTTTCCTTCATGTTTTTATGCCTCGTTTGTATTCCTTGAACTTTTTTTATGTTTCCTGGGAAGATTTATCAAGCTAATAGGTTTATAAATAACATTTATTGTGGAGAGCCATTGAAAATAAGGAGGAATAGAGGGAGCTCGGACCTGCCAGAGCTCCAGCACCTGGCCTTTCTGGGAGAGCTCACATCCGTTAAGCATTTTCTACTTTATTAACCCGTCTTTAGGGTGTAGACACCGTGTCTCCGCCATCCTGCCCTTCAGGCTCTTTTAGATTTCCTCCAATCTCTTTGTATGTGTGTGTGTGTATGTGTGTGTGTGTGTGTGTGTGTGTGTGTGTGTGTGTGTGTGTGTTTTACTTTATTCCTTTATTTTGTTGCCCCCTTAGTCTCAGATTTTTAATTTAGTTTGCCCCCCCCCCTTTTTTTTAAGTACTATTAAAATATCTAATGTTCACAACCTCTCTTACTCAGACAGCCTAAACGACTTAAAGGCTCCATGTTATATAAAAAAAGACAAAAAAAACCTTCTTGCTGAAAATACCCTAAGTTTTATTGTTGGTTTTGTGATTAGTTTTCTCCTACTTTAGGAGGATATGGAAGAGATTTGGGATGCCATAACATTCTTTACACAGGGACATAAATGCAGATTTGCCCCTTAAAGCATGTTCTACAGTTTCCCAGACATAACACACTGTGGCTTTAAGACTGATATATGTAAATGATCTCTGTTCCGACTGGCTGATCTGAATTGTGCCTCATTCAAAAAGCAATCCAAGCTGAAACACTTCTTTATTACTTCAACATGAATAGGCTGAGCTAAACTGGCCTAAGCTGAAAAGGTACCTAGAAGAAGGGTACCTGCATTTTCACCACAAAAACAAAACAGTGTTTTTACAGCATAGAAAAACTGGTTATGAAAATATTTCTATACAAACACATATTTATGTATGGATAGACATGCATTTTTGTATTCATGGACAGTGGTATTAATCGTTCTCTAACCAAAACTTTTCTGTAGGTTACAAATGCTAAATTGTCCACTCCAAGAGTGGGATGTGGAGTACATCAACGTCTTCTATCTTTTTTTTATTAGCTGTGGTTTGTTGAAGAATTAGACCATTAGAAAGGGAGAGAGTGTGGACAAAGTCAAGAGGAAAAAAACCACCCTCAGCATCAGCAATCATGACGTTTAATATCTGACCAGAGACCTTTGAGCAGAGCTGATTGTTCGAACTGGCTCTCATCCATTTCGTTTTGAACAGACCAGCCTTGTTTCACCGGTCATTTTAATTCCAGCAACATGCCCTTGAAGAAATCTTAATAAAGGGGCAAAACATGAAATCCACTGATTATGCCTCCTCATAATGACAGCCCTACAAATATAGTGCCATTAAGACATATTACTACTCTCACATGACGTGAATAGAACTTTCTTTTAGGCGTTTTAATTTATATAATTGTTTTTTTAATATAATTTTATGTTCAGAGCCAGGAAAACAAATTTTGCTGTAGGACCAGTGCTAAGAAAAAGATATACTTCTCAATTTATCCCATCGATGATATTTGACCTGACAGAACACTTCAAGATCTGAGAACATTCATCGGCATGGATCTCTAAGAGTTCTTGATTATCACTTGCTGATCCAAAGAGTGGGATTATCAGTTCAAGCCTAGTAAGACACTGTTGTATGGTGGAGGAATGCTTTGCATTATACCACTCTCAGTGAACCAGGTTTATCCACCAGCATTTTAGATTTTGGTGACATTTTTTACAATGCATTTAACAAGGTTATCCAGATGCTTTAGGAGGCCAGGTTACAGTTTTTGAAAGCCACAACCTTACTCAGGTTTGTGAAGGCATTTTCAAATAACTTCCAGTAACATTTAGCAAACTCCATGCATTTCTGTTTAAGACAGTTCAGAGAAAGTGGTTCCTTGGCAAGTCTTACAAATACCTGGACATCTTATTCATGATCCCAGAGTACAAGATTTGGACAATGGGATCTTTTTCCAGATCTTCATTTGCATTCATTTGTCCTAAGGATTTTACTCAGACTATCATAGTGGTAACAATTTACCACAAAATCATTCCTCTGAAAAGTCCCATTAATTAAAAACTGAACAAAACATATTTAGAGCTTGTTATTCTTGCCCCCATTAGCATTAGCATTTTCAAGTATGTCAGTAATATTGACCTACCATTACACATTCATTCTAAACTTTGAAATTAATCAGTAACACACTTTCCTTTAAAAAAATGCCATTTAAAATTACTGGCATGCCCACGAATAACATTTAGTGAATTCTCCCCTTGTGAGAGTAACAGTACTGAACAGCTGTCTGTGATTCCTAACAGGTCTTGGACATGCTGCAGATATCTGTAGGTTTATTCTTATAACGAACAAGATGTGGGAGATGGTACACCCTATTGGAATCCCCTTTGGAAGTCCGGCCAGTTGGTGCTGAAAACTGCTGATGTTAATCTGAGTTTGAACAAGTGATCATGTCTCGGATCGCTGTTGGGAAATAATAGTGGTCGAGTCCTTTTTGTATGAGGTCATGTGGAATTGATCTATAAGCATTAGTGAGATCTATCCAGACAACTGTTAGGTTACTTTTCTTCTGCTTTGCTTTTTGGATCAATTGGCTGATCATCAAGATGTGTTCCAGACAGCCCGAAAAGCCTGGGATACCACTTTCTGGGTGGATGTATTGAAATATCCACACAGATGTATTGATAAGAGTTGATCCTTCTTGCCAACACAGAAAGGGAAGATCTTATACTTTACGTTCAGGAGGGTGATTGTCCTGAACTGGAAGATTAGGGATATCCCCTTCTCTTTCGGAAAAAAACCCCCACCCTTCTGCCAATTTCTAGCTTGGTGGAATCATGCCATTGGCCCAAATCTTCCTCATAAACTTTGACAACCTCCAAAGAAGTTTTGGGCATTTCTTGTACATCTTATATGGTATACCACTTGGGCTGATAATTTGGATTTGCGGACAATGTCCTTAACTTCCTACCACATGGGTGCTTTTGAATTAAGCTCAGTCGCTGGTTTTTCAGGCCTACGGATGTTGCGGTTGGTTCCTAGTCCCTGACTCCTTTTGGGGTCACTTTGAGCTTCCAACAGCTGGATAGTAGGCCAGATTTGTCTTCATGAAAATGTATGGACCTTTCACAAACTACGCTCGCCTCTTCTCCTTTTTCTGCCAATGCAGCCGAAGGTATTCTGCTCTCCTGACCTTGCACAGTTGTTCTCACAGTTTACTTGTTATGTCTTTGATACCTTTTTCTTGGTCGGTGAGCTGGTTTTGAACAACTTGTTAAGTGCCATTATCTCACTCCTAAGGCAACGAATTTCCCTCTCGCTCCTGTTTGGTGCTGTGCTGTAGTTGAGACAGGCCTTTGTGATCCATTGTGCCAAACCATTCCTTAGCCAGGTAATAAACTATGGATTATAATTGTAGTTCTAATATAATTTTGCAGAGCTCAGATGCTGCGTTTTGGATTTTGCACTCAGGAATGTTTGGTAATTGAATGGGAACCGTATGCTCAGATGGCCTCTTCCTATTTTCCACTATTCCTTTCTTTTGTCTCATACCCTCAATTATGCTTAAAGATAATTTGATTATTAATTTCAGGCCCATAACCCTCTTGACTGAGTGGACAGCTCTTGGGTTTTACCCATGTCAAACATGATAAAGGTATTTTTTATGTATGTGACCATATAATATATACCAAGGAAAGTATGCATGCCCCTCCTGAAGGATACTGGAATTTCTGGAGTTCAATGTATCTATATTACAAGTCAGTTTACACAGGCAATTCACTATACACTCCCCATGCCACACATACATACATGCACCTCATTCAGATACCCATTGACCCGATCCACAGTGTGCATTTTAAGCTTGTGCTCCATCATCTGTCTTTATTTGAGGAGAGGGTTAAAAACAAAACTAATGATTGCTATCAGAGGGAGGATGAGGAGAGTGTCACCTGGTGAAAAGTAGACCTGCCACAAAGCGCCAAGGCTGCCATTATTCACTCACTCCAAAAGGCTTGGATATACTTGTACATACGATTAAAAATAATAACTTAATGCTTCCTCCCTCAGACACAGTTGTGTCACTGAGATATTACCAATTAGCACTTTTCTTTAGCCTCCCCTCCTTTTCTACATATTCTCATCCACTTCCCTCTGATTGCTTCATTTACACACTCAAGCTTCATATGCATGGTATTTCGCTGTAATATAAAATAATGGCTGTTTCTTTTTGTAATGTAGTCCTAGCGTCTACAATGAAAAATATACTAAATAGTGAAACCAATTTTTGCTTTGGTGCTAGTGTTATTGATTATCTTAATTTATTATGAGCATTACTGAATAAATCATACTGCAGCTGCTACTGAAGATATTAAAAAAATAAAAGAAGTATAAAGAAGTAGAAAATAGAAAATGACCTTCTGTGAGTTAATCTTTTGTCACCTGCATACTTACTAAAAAGGTTGAAAAAAGGTCAGGTAAACATGATTCAATAGTTAATTAGCCACATTTCACTCTGATTGTGTGATAATTATATTTTGAAGTATGAACTAGAAATCAAAACCTGTCATTTAGCACTGTATACAGCTATCTTTTACCATAAATCTTCCATGTACCTCAACTGCAGAAGAAAACTAAACCTTAATACAGAATTTCTCAACATTCTCTAGACCCGTTCTTTTGGATCCTCCTCTTCAGCTCACCTCACTGGTTTTCAATGGGGTTTAAGTCAAGGGACTGCAGTGGCCATGTCAAATTCTTTATTCTGTGGTCACTGGACCATTATTGAATCGCGATGGACCTATGTTTAGGATCACTGTCCACATGAAAGATCCAAACATGATGTAGCTTTTAGCTTTTTGGCCAAAGCAAACAGGTTTTCATTTAATATCGCATGGAGTGCATAATTTCATGTCTCCAAACAAAGCACCCTTTGGAGAAACAATAGCCTAAAACCCTTACAATCCATCCACCATACTTAAGAGTGTGAAAGAAGTTATTTCTGAATAATCATCCCTCATTTTATGCCAAACTCACTTTGCGTGTTTGTTAACAAAAAGCTCTTTTTTTAACTTGCGAACTCCAGGTACATATGTTTGAAGATAAAAGAAAGGCTTTCTTCTGTCACTGCTTTCAAAATGGGTTGGTTGTCATGGAGATGGCATCAAAACAAATTTTGGAGACTCCTAGATGAATGTTTTCAGACAATTTGTATGATCCCTAGATATATTTTTGCCTTCTTTGTTAATAAGTTGTTAATCAAGTGTTTTTAATGTATTAGATTAGCCAGTTTACACTCTTGTTTTCTTTTAATCGTCTAAAACACATAAAACATTAAAATGTTTAACATAAATGGGCCAATAGAAATGTGCAATTTTTATTTTAGTTTTAGAACGGGCGATGAAATACAGATACATCCACACAAGAGATTACACATGAAATTTTGTCAGTCAAAGCACCTTCATATTGCACTGGCTAAGGCTGGTTCAGAAAGCGGCGTTTACTTATTGAGTCATAATAAATGTATTTAACACTCTTATTACTAGGTGTTGGTTTGCCATCCATTTTAACTGAATGAACCTTTATCTTAATAATCAATAAGTGCAGAGTAAATTAGCTTTATCTAATGAATAGACTGACAAGGTCTTGCATTCTGTGAAGCCACAGTTTCCCTCTTTCCGATTTTGCATCATGCAAGCTGCTACCATTTCTTCAATGTTTATGTACACAAACACACACACAAACACACACACACACATGGTCACAAAGTATGCACATCCCATCAACAAAGTGGAGCATTTTTCCCCATGTGGCCAGATAATTATATGGAGAAAAATATCATAAAAGCGGAAACAGAAGGAGATGTTGAATGATGCTGCCAAATGCTTTGAGGGCCACCTGTCCATAAATTTATAAATAGAAAATAGAGGGGCGGGGGGGGGCATTCTGCCACAGGAAAAAGGAAGTATACAGCATGTGTGTGTGTGTGTGTGTGTGTGTTTGTGTGTGTGTGTGTGTGTTTAGGTACAGTGCTCTTCTGCTCAAAAAGAGGGCTTCACCACTTTTCTATGCTACGTTCAATGACATGCTGGAATGAGTGCAGGGTCAAGTCCTGCATCTTGATTATGCTGTTGATACTCCCTGGGGTTCCGCCCATTGATTTGCACATCTAGTTTACCTTGTTTTCCTATCCATTTGTGACACCCTACAACTGCCCATGATCGAGAAAAGTGTCATACACATAAATTATGGCCGGCTATATGTTAAATAATTTTATAAATTATCTTCAGTGAGGGGGTGGCCACCGGCTGAGGGATTGTATGGCTGTGTATTTGTGCGTGTGTTTGTGCGTGTTTGTGTGTGTGTGTGTGGGTGCACATTCTGGTTGTAGCAGTCTCTTGCTCTGATTATTCCGACCATGTTGTCATGTGTAATGAAGCAAAGGGCCCTATCATTAATCAAAGGGACCAATCGGATAACTAATTCAGGCAATAGAACTGAACCACAAGACCCAGTGGCTAGTGAGCACACTAGGACAGGCTGGGCCTTACTGAGATAGAAGAGAGAGAGAGAGAGTGAGAGAGAGAGAGAAGGGATCAATATCTCTCTTCAGGGCAGAGGCAGTTCAAAATCAGTTTCTAATTTGGCATATTAAAGCCATAATGGCGGTTGCGGAGCTGAGTTGCGCGGGGGGACAGGCGAGGTTAATTAGCCTGCTGCACTCCCAGACTGAAGTGGAGTCACACGCGTGCTCCCGCTTTAATTAACACTGATGGGGTGTGTGTGTGTGTGTGTGTGTGTGTGTGTGTGTGTGTGTGTGTTGAATGGGGGAAATGAGGGTGGGGAGAGAGGTCTGGTTACAGGGACAAAAATGAAAAACAATGTGCATTCTGCAGGCTTAGATAGCAGGGATGTGTCCAATTGATACGCAAATAGACTCAGAGACCCACAGCCCAGTGTTTATGCATCTGCTTGATACATAACATAGCACACTGTGGTCAGATGCAGTGTTTTCTCTCTATATCCCATCAAGGATAGCTTATTAATCACTTTTTAACATTGAATAAAGTAAAACATACTTACATCATCTATTACTAATAGTAATAATGCCCACCTTTAATTGTATATAGTTATTTTCTGAAAGATCAGTTTGTTTCTTTAAAAATATAAAAAGACTTATAAAAATGAATAAAAACATACATGCACACACAAATATTTATCAGAATCGGAATCAGAAAACTTTATTGAGCCTGGAGGACATTGCTTATGTAACGACTGAAGAGATGCACAGAGACACAGTGATGAGAACAATATGGAATCTGAAGCCTAAATTAAATCGAAATAAAAATCAGTAGAAGATAAAAATGGTAATTATAAATATATATATAAGTAACAATTGGAGTAAGTTATTGAATAACAGTTATTATATAAGTAGTAATATTTAACATAAAGACTACTGCACATAAGATATTACACATAATAAAGTGATTCAGCAACCATATATATTAGGGTTGTGCAAAGCAGCCACTGTTCGTATCTGTTCTTTTTTTTGGTGAAAGGGGAAAATTATTCGTATTCCTATTTCTATTCATATTTGAGTAAAATTCATAATTCAGCGCACAAACTCTGTCCGCCCCCCTCCCCGAATCTACTCCTGAACTTGAGCATGTGATAGGGGCTGGTGGGGGGTGTAAGAACGGAGTATCTAAAAGTGAAAGTCAACATCGGTCAGCACGAAAATCCTCCTCTGAATTTAACCCATTCACCAAGTGAAGCAGCCATGAGCACGGCGGCTGGGGAGCAGTGTGTGGGGACTGTTCCCTCACTCAGGGTATCTCAGAGGTGCCTAGAGGAAATATATGCAGGTGCAGGTAGCTCAGTGGGTAGGATACTTGCCGCTGAAGCATGAGGTCATGGGTTTGAATTTTACCTTCAGCACCACCACTGGGTCCCTGAGAAAGACCCTTAACCCCAAGTTGATCCTGGGAGACCGTCCGCTTGAGTCGACTATATATATATA
>JBBMFX010000037.1:17448079-17460067 GCA_037832545.1 Rhabdalestes septentrionalis | reverse complement strand
ACCCCATCCAGCACCTTTGGGATGAACTGGAACGGAGATTGTGATCCAGACCTTCTCGTCCAACATCAGTGTCTGACTTCATAAATGCGACCGAATGAATAGACACAAATTCCCACAGAGACTCCAGAATTTTGTGGAAAGTCTTCCAAAAAGAGTGGAAGCTGATACAGCTGCAAAGTGGGACACACTCCAGATTAAAGTCTATTTATCATGAAAGTCTCTGTTGGTGTAATGGTCAGGCGTCCCAATACTTTGGTCCATATACGGTATAATGACGTAATGGCCAGTTTAGGTCTGCTGATTTTTGGTTCTGCGGCCCCGTTCTGGTCATGTGACCCTGACAGTGCGGGCGGGTGGCGGCGAGTCTCCCTGGCAGTGGAGGGAAAGTGCCACATCATTACAGTACGAGTCTCAGCGCGGCGGCGTTAATGCGCACTGACACAAGAAACGTCTCCCGAAAACCTCAAAGGTCAAAACTGTCCTGAACTATTTCATCAACGAGAACCAGTCTGAGAACCGACAGGAACTCGCCTCGGCTGGGTTCAGACACAGGTCTGATAACGTTACAGCACACGGTAATAATAATAATAATAATAATAATAATAATAATAATAATAATAATAATAATAATAATAATAATAATAATATAAAAACGAAGAATAACATAACAATGTATGGGACTGAAGAACAATGTTGAACTTCCTATAACACAGCCATGGGTCTCTGAACCAGAATCTGCTGGGTGACCTTTGTAATTTACAGAGCTTATGGTTTGGAACGGTAGCGACTGACCACAGACCAGTGCTTAATCACTCTCCCTCCATGGAGTAAACCTTCAAAATGCCGCTTCATACAACCATAAAACTCAGTCCGCGGGTGTGAGCCAAGCCTCTCTCGGCGGACGTGTAATGGCCTCCTATCACCAAAGTGACTTGACACAGGCAATGGCCATCTTTCCCTAGCTCCTCTTTAAATAAAGGTGATTCGGTCACCGCGTCAGCTCGCACGCACCCTCGAGTTATGCGTCGCCATTGTCAGGAGCAAGGACCTTTTTATTTTTTACCCACAGCTGCTTACTGCTAAATACTGCCTTGTCCAGAAGGGGACAATCTGTGTCTCTAATTGCTGTCACTGAAGCCTAGATTCATTATGTGACTTTCCCATTAAAATGTGAGCATTAATTTGTATAATGAAATATCACCCACTGCAGTGTTCATTAGCTGTGGCCCCACACTGTATGCCGCACAATGTTAGCTACCTAGAAAACTGCGCTTAATTTCACTAATGGATATTTTCCCACTCACTGTTGGAGAGGAAATTAATACTGTAACATTAGCTCTTTAACTTTTGGAGAAATTTAAATTCACTTCATTCCTTTCAAGCCAGCGTTAGAGAGTCATTAATCTAACATTGTGTTGCACAATGCCCCGGTCCTCTCAGTAAGCAAAGGCATTGTGATGGGCTCACAGCACACTGATTGAGGGTCGCTTTGTGTCATCTGCATGTCTGATTGTTTTAAATCGGGGAGGGGCTATTCGTTTAAACACTATTTGGGGTCTGATAAGGAGGGAGGAGTATGAGGGCAGGAGGATGGAAGGTGGCAATCACTTGATGATCGCACGGCTGATAAAAATGATTAAAAGCCTCAGCCAGGATGTTTTTTTTTGCCCTGCTTAAGTTGCTGTGGGCTTTATTTTCCATGCTTTTACACCAGACAGATAGCAAAAGGCCATCAGCATATTTGATTGCAATTAAGTGTACACATATATAATTATATATGTATATTTTTATCCTCAGTAGAAGGACAGTTCTGAAAACTTCAATTAAACTGATTTTTAAAGTGATTTTGCATCTTCATGGTGTAAAGTTTCCAAAACGTACCATAAGCGTGATGCATTTAGGGCAGTCTTATAACTGATCAACGTGGCTTGCACATCTTGTAAATACATCAGAGCTTGTGTAAATTGCTGCATCGACAGACTGTGAGGATTTCAGCCTGTAAATACTCGCACACACATATGCGCGTGCACACACTCCAGACCGCCCGGGTGAGCTGAGTGAGTGAATGAGTGAGTTAGCGGAGGCCTGGGACGAGGGCCTCTGCTTCCCCTCTGGAGAAATATGGCCCTTCTGGGGACCCTTACCCTCTTCTCAAAGCAGGCATAACTCAACCTCCCTCAGCTAGAAACATATTTCCCCGCTCCATCCCCTGCTCCCCTGCTATGGGGACATAACCAGGCTGCCCCCAGCTTAAAGCAATCTGTCTACAGAAGCCCAGTAGTAGCTGATTCAGACACTTGCTCAGACCTGCCAGTCCACTGACCCACCTCATGATAACCCTCCAATTTATTAATAGTTCCAACTTACCAATTTATCCAACATCTCTTTGGTGATAGGTCTGCATTTTTAAATCTGAATATCTTTAGGATACATGAGTAGCCCAAACGTCCTTCCAGTCTATTTAGAAGCATTTCTTTTTAGTTATAATAAAACTTGCACATTTTATGATATAATTCGTGACAAAATGAGTAACATTTGCGTTCTGACAAACTCTCAGGGCCTTCTAAAGCAGAACCACTTTTGATTCCTTAAAATGTTTGAAAAAGTGAAACATCTCATTAATCAAAGTAAAGATCATCCACTGAGAGGTTCTTTACGGGACCATAAGTGTTTACCTGAAGCCTTTTAGGCCCCATTTTAACACTACAGGTGGTGTCTATAGTTTATTATGCAAAGGAGTCGATTTACATAATATTTACATTTTTCATGAACAGATTTGTTTTCTCTTTGCTTCAATACCGAGAAGTTACCCAGATCATTGCGATAATGTTTAGAATGGTTTTCTTATTGCTCAACTTTACATAAAATTCAGATGTAAGATTTAGAGTAAAGTTCAGAATCGGCATTTTGACAGAACCTCCACCAGTTTAGTGAGCGACATGGTCTTTAACACAGAATCACTTCATGCTTCAGTTATCCTCGCTAATGAAAGCAACGACTAATGTCTAAACATGTATGCCTATGGCTGTGCGTCGAATGTTTTGTGATGAGTTTAAAAGGTGTTTCGGAAAAACAGCACCACACTGCCTGGCTTTGGCCTTCGTGTGTGTTTAAGCTGGAAGCCCCAATCATCAGCTCCGCTGCTAGGCGTGCTGTACAATCAGGCCTTAATTCCCCAGAACAGCGCAGCTATGTGCTTCTTATTAAGCGGGACGAAAACTATTTGGGTGGTCTCCCTTCTTCCTTGTAAGCGCATACCAAAAAAATAACAAGCATCAATTTCCTAAGCAGAGAGTGATTTCCATTTTAAGTTAGAGCGAGTGCGCAGGCTGCCCGCACAGCACTTGTTGAATAGTTTGCTCCTTTTTTTTTCTTCAGCTGTCCCACTCCAGATGATGTTTTAAAGGTAGCTATAAGAGCCAAAGGGATGAGATCGCTGGAAAGGTATTTAAGGGGTAAAGCATGCAATAGCTGGAGATATAATGTTAGCTAAGAGAGTACAGATGTGTGGTGATCCTTCCCTAAGAAAAAAAACCTTACAGGCATTTATGGAGCACATAGTTTCATACAGTTTCCACTTACATTCTCTCTGGACACACACACACACACTCACAGCTAATAGCAGTAAGTAAGGTGACCCCACAGTGCTTATCCTGGTTATCCTGTATGTGTTAACTAGGCCAGCTGTGCCTGCCAGTGAGACTCAGCCTTGCCGTTGGGTATGACAGCAGCAATTTGACCAGCACTATCCACATCATTACTCTGGACCAGGGTTAACTTGATGTTTCCTACAGCACAACTTGCAAATGGGCAGCATCTCGCAATATACAGCAATATAGCATGCTGGGTGTGAACAAAAGCTGAAAGGTCATGCATGGCCAGACTCCATGTAAAGCATATGGCTGCAGCGCTTTTGGAAAATGGGAACGGCATGTGTGTGCACTGTCCATCAAAAACAGCCTGCCTTCTTTCTCAGCTCTGTTTGATTTGTTGCTATCATTTTTCAATGGAGTATGAAAACATACTTGTACATGTTCAAATGAAACATGTGAACATTGCGACTTGTGTCAGAACATTGAAGCCAATTAATCAGAATTAGTATGAAAAGCATAAGTCATGATAGAATTGTTTACTTTTGTTCTTTGAAAAACACAACTTAAGAATCTTTTACCCCAAAAGGTGGTTTAAACATTGGGACTAGATGGCAACAGTTTTGCATTTTAATTTTGCAGTCAAAAAAGTGTTTATTTAACAAAGTCCTTCCTGAAAACTTTAGCTGAAAAGGCATGTCTTAACTTAACTCTGTACATAGGGACAAGTGTTAACACAATCACTTTAACATGATAACAAATTTACAACCAGTAAACACGGTACACTAGGTTTTGTGTAAAGTTGATTGATGGTAGAAGAGAGGGTTGTTTTATGTTTTTATAATTGAGCTAAATAAAACTGAATTGCCCACAGCCAGTGTGTTTATTTCCTTGGACATTGATTGTATCTATGATTTCACAAACAGTGTTAACTCTGGTGAAACTCATGAGGGCCCAACCCTGATTCTAGATAGCCATTGTCTGGCACAATGTGGCAATTCCCCCTTCTTAAACACAACCAGTTAACAGGGGAGTTGGGGCTTGTCGTGTCTGTGCAGGGAAATCACTAAGCTGTGCTGGACACCCACTGTTTAGGACCAGAGTTATGCAACCTTGCTCTAACTGAGCTGGAGCTATGGATGTGAACATCTGAATTGAAGGTGGAGGTTAACTGTTGTCTAACTGGATGGGAACTATGGATGCGTCCCATGGTCTGACTGTATTGGAGCTTTTGATATTAGCTTCTGTGATTCCAACTGGTTTTAATTATACTTACTCTATCCCAGTATAAATGTTATAAATAGTACAAATTTTTATAAATATTAAGCAACTATCATGCATTCATTTAGTTGCATGTAAACCTTGCATTTAAGCAAACATGAGGCTAAGTTTCCACTTATGTTTGCAGCTGCGTAAAATTGTCCCTGGAATATCAGTGTCCATATGTAGCTGATACCACAAAAAAGAGATCAAATCCACAGGTTTTGGCCGTTATTTTCAAGGCAGGGCTTTTGTCAATTGTTACTTGTTACGTTTTGCATTATTTTCAAAGCGAGATGGCAAAGAAAGCTCAGTGGCTGCAAACTTTAATGTTCAGTGTGGATAATAACATGAAAGGCAAAGAGTATATGTTATGACACACAAAGACATTGGAACCACCTGTTTTGGGTTAGAATGTGATTGGTTTGAGTTATACTGTGTACGGTGGGGAAGCGGCTGTAGGATGAAATGCCAAGGTTATGTTGGAATAGTTTAAAAGCAAGCTCCAGCACACCTTCACTCTAATAAAGTGCCAATAAACGTACAGAATAAACAAAAAACCAAGACTGCTTTCAGCTCACCTGTGTGTATTCTCAGATGGACCTTCAGATGGTGTGAAGTGCGGAAGGACTTGCCGCAGTAGGGGCAGTCCTTCATGGCTGTGCCCACACTTCTCTCCCTGTGCTGGGTGGAGGGCGGTGGGGCAGCCCCTGGAGCCTTCGCCATCTCATCCCCAACATCTGAGAGGGAGGGAGGGAGAGAGAGGAAGTGAAAGAGGAAGAGAGAGAAGGAGAGAGAGAGAGAGAGAGAGAGAGAGAGAGAGAGAGAGAGAGAGAGTGCGAAAGAGATGTTACTATGAGTATTCAGTTTCACTTCAAACCAGCCACATGCCAGCCAGCTTTTCTTCCACTTGTTCCTTTTTTTCTTGTCTTTCTCTTTCTCCTTTCAGCCTTTTGCCACCCAAATCTGCTAACACCACACAAAGTCAAACACATCAATGGGTTCACGCGCGCCACTCCCCCCTCCACCACCACCACCACTCTCTCTCCGCGGCCTGACAGAACGCTGACAGTTCAGAAGCTTTTCAGGTTGCTTTAGAGATGTCGCCCCGACTCCTACACTACACTCCCATTTCCCCCGCTTTATCCCTCCTATCATCATCTTTACTGGGTAGCATATGGCGGATTGTGTCAAAACGAACAATACGGGAAAGGAAACAGCTATGTCAGCAGTGGGTCTGTGCCGCCGTGTGGCGCCCTGGTTTTGACAGGTGACGTTGGCGGCATGGCTGATAGCAGAGGGTGATAACGAAGGCCTCGCACTGATTGAACTGCTGTCATACCAATACTCTAAATGTGTCAAGACCAACAAGCCCCCATTCTGAGATAATTAACCACAGCGAATTACGTTATTACAGGAGATGTCAGCAGTGTTAGGTTGTGGTGAGGTATGAGGAATCATCTCATATGGTTGAGTTGCATCCGCATGTTAGATCAAGACCTCACAGTGTTGCAAGGATGCCAGACCTTCAGGTCAGCTTTCTCAAGCAGTTTTGATTAGAGGAGGTTCTGCAGGGTTTGGCTGATTGAGTTGTACCAGATAAAGTAAATGTACACAGTCAAAGGGAGAACTTTGGGCACAGGTTTTCTTGACTTTCTAAATGAAAATAAGTGCATATACCCTAAACAGGACGCACTTTTCAGGCACAATTACTCTTTCTTTGCTGAGTGTAATATATAGAAAACCATTTTTTTAAAACATGAAATGACTAAAATGCCATATTATAGTTCTCTGAAGAGAGTGTGTTCATTTTTTCACTTAAAATATGAACAAAACGTAATCTTCATGAGTCTTTGTGTCCAAAGATTAATATATGTGATCTTTTTCCAAATGACCACATATAGCTCAGCCTGGAATTTGAAGTGACCATTTGTCAGAAGTGAACACACCCCAGCACACAGTGTAAACTGCATGACATTTTTCTCTGCATTTAGCCCATACACCAAGAGAAGCAATGGTCAGCCAAGAGCACAGAGCCCAGGGAGCAGTGTGTGGAGACAGTACCTTGCTCAAGGGTACCTCAGAGGTGCCACCAGCAGTCCTGGGATTCGAACTCACAACCTTCTCTGATCACAGGAGCAACTCTCTAACCACCAGGCCTCCAACTGATGCCCTAATCATCAATGTTCCTCTACATTTGAGAAAATCTAAAGGTTTTTTAGCAAAAATATTGAAGCTGACAATAGAGCGGGGATCAAAAAACACTAGAAGTACTTATGAATGCTCTTCCAATGCAAGTGCATTTTTTTGTGTTGGGAGACTGGACAAACATGAGAGGATGTTAACAAGACTCTCAGTCAGTCTAATGAGAATGTGCTAAGTGTAATTCTCTGTCAAAATCCTAATATTAGAGGGAGTTATCAATTTCACATACTATTTATTTTGAATCCATGTAAAAGGGTGCACTGTTAGGACAGATGGCAGACTAAGATGCTTGTTTTTTTTTTTCTTCTTTTGGTTCCATCCCACTCGGGCACACACACAAACATACACTCTAACTCTTACCGCCAAACTACTAATATAACAGTGCCTGGCATCGTGCCCCAACTTGTGTTGCAAGTCAGTAGGCGCGTGACCTGCTGAGGCTCAAGTAAAGTTTAAAAGGGCACACCCCCCCCACACCCCCCACCCCCTTCACGCACCCACCCCCTTTTCTGCTCCACCACATGATATGGTATGTGTGTGGGGAGAGAGAGCGCCTGAATGGAGCAACCCACTTAGGCAACCATTCCACTCAATCAAAAGCTTTTTCTTGCAGTAATCTTTCCTTTTTTTATTTTTCTCCCCCCTCCCTCCTTTTTAAGAATCAAATGAGATTTAAGAAGTTAAAAGAGAAAGAGTGAAGTCAGCATTCTCTTCCGTTCTTGTGACTTGATCACGTGGCTGCGATTTGCTTCCCTTGCTTTGCCTACACACATTACATTGTACTGGTTGCCCCATTTTTTGACCCAAACATACACACAACCCATACAAACACAAACACCTACTCTGACCTAGTTTGGGTCTGTATCCTGACAAATTAGCCTTAGTGACAAGTGTGCGAGAGCCTTTTAGTGCGTAGAGAGGAGAATTTGCACATGTGCGCGCCAAAACTGCACAACTGTGTGGCATTTAATATCTTCCAAGCAGTCTGTAATAAAAAAAAAACCTACACATACATTTTACACCTCAGACGGACTTCTAAATGCAAAAGGAGGGGGTGGGTTAAAGTGTATTCCCACACAAACACACACAGATAGACCCACACACAAATAGTCTTTATGCTCCCCATTCCCAGAATGCTTCAATAATGTATTCACTGTAGCACCTTTTTACTTACCCATGTAATTTTGCACACACATCAAAACACAGGCACGCACCCCCCCACTACACACACACAGACACACCCGCACACACATAGGCAGCCAACAGCGCTGTCTTTAATCAGCTGACTGCTCCCCAGCTTTTAATACGGCTGTTCCAATTACTGTAAAAGTCATCCCGCGCCGTATAACCACAAATATTGACAGTTTATTGCACAACACATTTATGACATTTGAAGGTCACCCCATATATTACGCCCCATCCTTCTGCCCAGGGTGTCTGGAACAGAGAGATTTCTCGATAACCCGCCACCTATAACTATTTTCTCCATATTGATTTTCCATTCCTCACCCCGCCGTTTTTATGCAAAGGAAAAATCCGTAAGAGACACAATATTAAAATGATTGTCACACGCCAGGTATGGCCTTCATATATTATCCTTCTAAGACGGGCGAAACAATAACTCTCCAGGGCGGCTCTACAGACGCTGAACCACAATAATCTTATTCCGTGTTGCGCTTTATAGATGTTTACTGTCTAAGTAATTACACTTGGGGATAATGAAGTTAGATTCGTTATTTATGATTAACTTGTTCATTGTGACCACGTTAGAATCAATCAAATGCACTCATATGAGGCTGGCTCCTAACGCTGGATTAATTGACTATAAGTAACAGTCTAGTAGCCTCCAGATACATTTTGCGTACCTAGTACATGACTCCAAGTGGTAGGTCCATTGTAATTAGGTTTGTGTGGACAGTGTGAAACGTGTATTAGGAATCTGAAGTGGTTGCACTGGTTTGGTACTGGACCAGTGCTACTGAGCCACAGCAAGCTGGAACAAAGGACTGGGATCAGACCAAGGGCCAGTGGCATGAGCCATCTGGGAGGAGGTGGAGTATCAGTCATTCACCCTGCTGTCTGCATGTCTCACGCACACACACACACACACACAAACACACATGCTAACTACACAGCAGCTACCACCAGGGTGTGTATGTGTTTACTGTAAGGGAGGATATGGACTGTATGTGCACTTGCAACCATGTGTGTTTGTGTGTGTGCATGTGTATGTTTGTGTGTGTGTGTGTGTGTATGTGTGTGTGTGTGAGAGAGAGTGTGTGTGTGTACATTCTCTGGAGTCTCTCCAGATGGACCACACCCTGTTCCCATTAATGAAAAGAAAGACAACAAAAACAAAGAGCTGCACTGACGCCCCCCCACCAACCCCCGCCCCCCCACCCCACATTAATGGTGCTCTCACAATCACACTCGCCACACCAAATCAGACCATCCTGCGGTTTTGATTGCTCTGATATCACTTTCAGGAAATAAAATAATAAAAAAAAAGAAAAAAAGCAATCATAAAAACACAAGATGCCTCCCATCTCCATTACAATAATGTGTCACGTGCCACAGTCAAAGCCATTGACCTCTCTGCTCCAGCACCAGTAGAAGAAAATGTTACAGAAACGTTTGTATTTGGAAAGAGAGAGAGGTAAATGTGATGACATCATTTGAAAGGCATTAGGCTTTTAAAAATGCGCCCAGAGGGAGTTGATTTCCTTACGCCGGAGCAACACAACACCATCCGGCTGATGCGCGACGCGCTACACTCTCTTTTTTGATTTGGACCCATGCCATCTTTGTGAACAGGGCTGGTTCAGGCGAGTTAATCAATTTGAGGTTTAGTTACACTGCTGAGGCTAGCATTCTACCCACTGCTAGAAAGTAATCGGAACTCGCAGAATTTATTAACCAAACACCAATTATCATTAAACACCACTGCATTATCCCCCCCCGCCACCTCCTTCCCTACTTTTACTACCTGAGAAGGACTACTTAATGAAATTTTTAGATTAAAGTTATTTAGCCCACTGATTTATGACTGTCGAAACTCCTAATGCAGCCCCACGGCACAGATGCCAGCCCGGGCGAGTGGTTTTTTTTGTTTTTTTGTTTTTTTTAGGTGTACACCAGGGACTCCAAACCCTCAACGGTATCACAGCAACCAAGTCTTGCCCAGAAAAGGCACTCCAAAAAAAAAAAAAAAAAAAAGCAGCTTTCGGCAGTCATGAAAAGGAGCAAAGCGCCCCCTCCACCAGTCTCCAAACCCTGACCCGGGTGTCAACAAGGAAATAAATTCATGAAACAAAATGAGAATTAAAATGAAACAAAAAAAACCCCACCAGAAAAACACTAAATTCAAAAATGTTTACCCCCGCTCTGTTTGTGAGATGAAACAGCCACAAAATGTGTTACATATAAGGCATGTGGGTAAACAGGGGCACCAGATGTTCTTTGATGTTAATAATGGCATTTATTATTAATATTAATTAGACTGCATTCAGCAATACATTTGGGCCATTTCCAAGTCAATTAAGCAAAATGGCATTCGGGAGATGTTGAAACGACATTTTAAGGCAGGTGTTCGGCGGTCCCCTAATAAAACATTTTCGCAACGACTGAAAAACAACCCATTTTCAGCAGATTTTCTCTTCTTTGTCTGCAGGAGAGGCGGCGTTTTTCTTCTTCTTTTTTTTTTATTCTTCCTCCAAGCACAGGCATCTTTTAAAACACTTCATTTAGACATGAATAGTTCTGGCCTGGAAAACAGCCATGTTTCATATGTATTCTAGGTGAACGTGTGTTTGTATGTGACATTTTTTTCCTCCTCCTGTGCATCTAATTATTTTGGCCTGTAAGAGAAAAGCTCAGACCTTATGGGCAGAGATTTAGGGGAATATGAAATAACGATGATGGCGATCATTTGTGAACATAGCAGATTAAATCTAGTGTGTACGGGCAACATCATTTCAACAGCTTAATTCCAGGGTACGATGCACAGAGCCAAATGGGTGCTCGTGTACCAAATGTCATGGTCAGAAAGCTCGGTGCAGCTAGGTGCCCATGCACACGCACCACTGCTCCTGCCTGCAGAGTAAATATCAGCCTAAAAAAACTAATTACTCAACACATGGTAGCAAACCCACAGCAGGGGAAATGCTCTCTTGTCTATATAATCCTTAGATCTTATGTGTAAGTAAGGAACACATGCATGGACACACAGATAGAAATGGAGAGAGAGACAGAGAGTGAGAGAGAGAGAGAGCAAGATAGTTTTAACACTCCATCCTGTGTAATCTGGACCTTAAAGAAAGCGGTTGCTGCCATACTACCTCCAGCTAGCACCGATTTGGCAGGAGGCTCCCTTTTTTTTTTTTTTTAAAGCTCGGTGAGGCTCAGCCATACAATGGTACATTAACAATCTGTGCATTCATTTATCAGCCGATGCGTTTTTGGACTCTGCGTTTATGGCGCAGTGCACTTTTCATCGCTGAAAATTAATGAACATGCCTCCCCTCGCAACAAACATGCACCTGTGCCGCCGTGATGCTAATCACAAACATTTATATTTATTAGCGACGGGCTGAGCGAAAGTGGGATTATAAAAGGAGGAGGGAAGACTGTCCTTTTTTTCTGCTCGCTGAACAGAACGCTGCATTTTCTTTTCTTTTTTCCCCAGCACATTTGTTCTGCCTGGTAGCGAAGGGGTCAGGTGAAATTAAGCTTCAAGCGTTCTCTCGTCGATTGTAAGGAGTTCGCAAATCATTCATGGCTTGGCAAGCTTGACTAAATTTCCTCAACCAATAACATTCTTTCTCGATACAGTTTAATAGGATACATAAAACACAGAATTTCACTAAGAATCATTCATCTTGGGTGACTTTCTCTCTCTCTCTCTCTCTCTCTCTCTCTCTTTCTCTCTCTCTCT
>JBBMFX010000037.1:17387335-17411496 GCA_037832545.1 Rhabdalestes septentrionalis | reverse complement strand
ACACACACACACACACACACACACACACACACACACACACACACACACACACACACACATATAGACACACACAGATTAAAAAAGTTACAGCATGATTACTTCTTCCTCATAATAACTTGGTCACACTTGTACCGATTAATTACAAGTAGGCATTGCATGTAAACCGTGCAACTCTTCTAGTAGCCCAAATGCAACTCCTTGCCTTTGTGCAGTTAATAAAGTGCACATCACATCATAAAAAAAACTTGGCCAGTAAGTCTAATGTTGCTTCACTTCCTCCCTCATGTATTTCACCTGTAGCTTTGTTGTGGTCTCGAATAAGTGTATGATTTCCGTTCACAACCAGAACCTGTAGCTATGAAGCATGGTATCCATGCATGCCGAACATGCATAATGTGTGCTGGAACAAAACCTAATATTTTTTTAAATCTTGACTTTACAGGAGAAAAGACATACTCAACTTTTAATAAATGTGAAAATAGTGCAGCTTCACTCCACATCCTCTAGGATCCTTTCTATTAGTCCTTTCATCATGAAATGATCACACAATGTAAAGGACAGCTGGTGTTTTTCCAATTACACAAAAACAAAAGATACGAATAGAGATACAAGGTTTTTCTCCAGCGACAATGTGTGAGTTAACACAGCATCTGAGATAGGACACAACAGCCTCTTTGCTCCCTCGCAACTACGCCCCCTCGCAGGGCAGAGAGCCCTCAAGGTCAATTTTAAGACATGGCCGTGGTGGTGGGATGGGGTGAGATGGGGTGGGGTGGTGGTTGGGAGGGGGGATTGGCATCATGCCCACAGCACAGCAGTCCCTCGCTGCCCTCTCCACCTAAGCTGGGCAGCAACATGGGGATTTCAGCTGGTGATCACACTCTACTTTAACGCCAACTCTCCAGAAGGAGGAAGAAAAACAGAGAAATAACAGAGATATTTTAACTGGGAGAACCTTAATGAAAATGAACTGGTAATAAAACAAGCATTAGTCTTAAAAAAGACCCAATCCTGCAAGGCGGCTTTCATGCCAACCAAATTATATTTATACTACATCAAAACATCACTCATGCTCTACATCATCTTACACTACTGCTGTTTATACTTTGACAGTTTATAGTTAAAGATTTCACTAGAGTTTATAAAATGCCATGAGCTAAATCTCACAGATTCAAAGTACTTGTAAAAGAGATGCAAAAGAAATAAAACTTCCTGCATTAAAATTCAGAAGATAATTACTTCCGTGACATACCCCCTCTCTGTTGAGATGCGTTTAGGTTTAACAGTCTCTATAAAGAAAATAGGTTTTATGTTCCTCTCATTTTCATTAATTCCTAATTGGGGTGGGGGGTTGTCTGTTATTATTCCTTAGATTAAAATAAACATAGCCCACTGCATGTTCAAACCCATCTCACTACAAGAGGGTGATAAGGACTGGGAATAAATAAACAATTTCTTCTGTACTGTAGAAATTAAGTTGCTTAAAGCCTTAAGCTAAGGCACAGCCTTCTTTTTTTTCTCTCTCGATGACTTAAAAGCATATTTTACCCGGCAAATGAAGTTCACATTTTTTTGACCTGCTTTATATGTATATCTTTAATTAGTGTCTTGTTTAGCTTAAACCAACTGATTATCACATAGTCGTGACCTAATTAACGGATGGGCTGCTTAGCTGTGGTGTTCCACCCTGAGGAATGAGAAAGTTACCTTTAAAACTTCTGTAATCATTAGCTGCAGCTTCTCTTAATCCCACTAAACACACACTTTATCTCTAAAAGCTCTATGTCCCTCAGCTGTGGTAGGTTCACTGTCTCCCTCTCTTACATGGAGATGTTTTAATCACTTGTAATGGCTTCTGTCCCTGAAACTCCATGAGTTTTCCACAGGGATGCCAGTGCCATCTATGTGCTGCTGCCAAAGCACCGCAAAGTTAAAGGGAACTTCATGGATGGGTTTGTTCCGACACTAATTTGTGTGTTTAGTAAAGCATCTAGTCTACAGTAAAAGCACAGTAAATAATAGGGAGCTCGTTGAGGGTGTCTGATGGGCATTTGGACACAGGCGTTAAGTATCCAAGTTATGCATGGAATGTGAAGCTAGGATTTGTAGTAGCTTTTATTCTTTGAACAAACACATTTGGGCAGGCACAGTTGATCACCTCATTTTAACACACACCCTTACTCTCACAAAATGAGAAAAACAGTTCATTAATAAAAGTGTCACATGAAAAAGAACACTTATAGCATCTTGGTGTTTTATGTTTTAACATAAGAGTTTGTTAGATACTAATGTTTGTTTTGTTTTTTTTACAATTAACAGTAATTGTTTCAGAAAGAGAAGACTTACCTGAGGATGGTGAAGAAGGATGAGGGCTATCATCCTGGACACTGCCTGTCTGGGAGTGGCCACCTCCAGCTCCGCTCTCTTCTGTTACATTGGAAGAGCCTGGGGTCGTCGAGCGGCTGATAGACTGAGATTCAGGGTCACTGGCAGAGCCACGTCTCTCATCAAGGCCATGCTGGAGACCCTCTTCTGGGCGGCGGTCCTTATTGTGCACCCGAGAGTGGACCACCATCTGGTGGTAGGTTCTGAATACTCTGCCACAGTCAGGGCACTCACTGGGCTTCTCTTTCAAGCCAGCCAGGCTGTACTCAAGCCCTTGGCCAATGCCCAGACCACCATGGTGAGGTAGGAACTCACGGTGACCATCAAAGCCTCCAGCTTCTTCCTTCATGGGCAAGATGCCTCCACTGGTTCTTACACTATGGAGTGCATCAGGGTGTTGCTTCTGCTTGGGGCCATCACCGGAGTCAAGGGTAGAGTGCTCATGCTTGTCTTTCCCAAAGGGCACCAGCCCAGCAGCACTTGCCATCTCTTCCTCGTGCCCAGGGGCGCCATGGTGCTGATCTTTCGGCATGAAAGAACGTTCCATTGCCATGCTGCGTGCCATGATCTGCCAAGCCTGGTAACTATTGAGTGGATCCATTTCTGCCACTTTAGCTGCTGCCTGCAAGCGCTCCATGCAGCTAGACTTCAGTGGGGGCACCAGGTTCAGGCAACCCAACAGAGAGCGCTTCTCATTCTCCCCTAGGCCATGGCTCATGCTGGCCATTGGGCCCAAGAGCTTTCCAAGCATTTCTTTCTCCTTCATTGCGATGCCAGCCTTGGCCAGCATCTGATGTTGTTGTTCAGCCAGACCCTGCTTGTCAGGAGTAAGAAAGCCACCTTGCAGACATGAGATGTACCGTGAATACAGGTTGGCATGGGCTTCTTGTGCTAAGCTGCTCATGCTGTTGACAGAAGGTCCATCTTGGTCAGCTCCAACTGGAGGCTTGCTCTTAATGGCTAGCTTGTTGAGATGTACTTTCATATGATTTTTTAGGAACCAGGGCTCCTTGAAGCGCCGTCCACAGATCTGGCAGCAGTGCTCAAACGAGTCCTTGTGCTTGCGCATGTGACCCTTCAGAAACCAAGCCTGGCTGAAGACCTGGCCACAGACATCACAGCGGAACTCATTGGCAGGTTTTTCTCCACCTCCAAGTCCTGTACCCTGACCTTGGGCTGACTCAGCAGTAATATGGGCCTTCTCCACGTGGCTGATGAGGTCCTCTTCCTGGGAAGCAGCAAAGTCACACAGAGTGCACTTGTAGGGCTTATGGAGAATGCGAATATGGCGCTCCAGCTCTTCACGCTTCTTGAACTTGCCTTTGCAGAAGGTACAACGGAAGCCTGTGGCTGGGTTAAGAGCCTGCTCATCTTGCTGGTTGGTGCTGGTTGGCTTGGGTGAGGCAGAGGGTTGTGCAATTCCCTCTGGTGTGCCTCCCATACTTGTAGGAGTGAGGAGGCCACATGCAGACCCAGGCTGCTGCTGGTTATGGCTCTGCAAGCCTAGGTGGGGTGGAAGCGATTGTGAAGGCTGCAACAAGCTGTTCCTCATTTGTTTATCACGCAGGATGGCACGCTCCTCAAGCTCGTGAAGAAGTCTGTTCTCCTCACGAACTCGACCACGACCTTTGCCAAGACTGCCCAACTTGTGAGTGCGGAGGTGGATCTTCAGGTTACCCTTCTGAGCTGCTCGGTGGTCACAATACGGGCATTTGAAGGGCTTCTCACCGGTGTGGGTGCGCATATGCAGGGAAAGAATACTGTTAAAGCGGAATCGCTTGCCACATAGAGGACACGGGTACTTGCGGTTCTTGCGGGCATCATCCTCTATGTCATTCATTTGGGACATGATTCCCAGATTCTGCCCATTGAGAAATTGCTGCAAGTCAACACGTCCATTGAGACCACCTAGAGCACCTGCATCCATGTTACGGTTGAGCTGATTGGCTAGCAGAGCCATTTGACTGCTGATTGGTTGGCTTGCCAGTGTGGCGTGTGTTTTCTCATCTCATGGGGTGGCAGCCTTTTCCTCTGGGATTTGTTGGCGGCTCTGTAGGTCAGGAAAGGCGTGGCCAAGCTGGGCAGTCAGCTGATGCAGCTTCTGGCTGATCGGGTAGCGGCCATTAAGTACGGCACTGCTGATATGGGTGTCGGCGTCCGGGACCGCTGAGGACACACCAAGGCACAAACTAGAGTCTTCCATCCTGCAACAGTAAAGAAGAGAGAAAGAGATGACATTAATTCAGTACACACCTTTGTATTGTTTAAAGGCACCACTATTGTTCACAATCAACAGGAAATGCTGCATAATAGGTAGGGAAGAAAAGAGGAATGTAAATCGATACAAGGGACATTAAGAACATAATATACATATATCAGTTAAAAATGAAAATATCCACACTTCTTTGGTTACTCACAAGGTAGTATTGTTTTTTGTTTTTTTTTCATAAACGATCCGTTGTCAGTGAATGTTTAGATGTGAATGCCCTTTCAGTAGCAGTTTCTCAAGTTTCATGAGGAGAAAAAAGGCACTTCACTTAAAGAACATTGCAGCATCCTGGGTGTTGTGTGAAAGGTCATGTTTCCCGAGCAAACAGTGTCATGAAAAAAATGGCTTTATAAAGGTTTTAGCACAAACACAAGCAAATTTCCTTGATTACTAAATGGAGTGTAAGTGTGAAAAGGCTTTATTTTGTGGCTAATATGCAGTCTTATTTTGAATATTATATCAGCTTATGTGACAAAGGTTATTGCATGTTAAGAGAGCTAATTCTTCTCACACTTGAAAATTTCTTTGGTGTTTCATGCAGTCTGTGTGTGTGGGGGGGTGGTTATTAACGATGACTGCGCTACAGTGACGAGTGTGAAGAAAAAAAAGTGAATTTATCTCCCTGTGGTTTATGAAGTACTACATGTACTCTCACACTTGGGGGAAAAGCTGTAACTCTCAGAACTTTCTCTCAAACAGTAACACAATTTTGGAGGCAATAATTACCCAGTAAACACGGCAAGGCGCCGCATAATTAAGCTACTTGGGCCCATCCTATCAGAATTCCTCCAATTACACGCCTTAATGAAACAGAGCAGTGGCATTGTCATGAAGCCGTCGCAATACTACAATTATGATATTAACAATAGCACTTAAAACCAAGGGGTTACTCCAGTAAACACACACTCTTATCTCACTGCCGCGACACTTGTCTTGGCGTAATTTTTCATTAAGAGTCACATTACGTTTGATGCGAATCACTTTGCTCTCGCCTCTCTTTTTTTCGCCTCCCTTGCTCTCATATGGCTTCCGATGAGGAGAAAACAACAGTTGGCGTTATTGAAAGGGTTCCCAATGTATCAGAGGCTTCCCAGGCATTTAAAATGGCCACAGAGCAGCCCAGTGCACCGTCAGGATGAAATGAATACACAAGCAGAGTCTGTTGTTATCTGGCATGGTAGTGCTAATTTAGGATGCTGCGCACTGTCTTAAGGAGGGATAATGGTGTTGCCACATTCCCCTGCGACCAACAGGGTCAAGCTTCAGAAACAATAAAGTGAGTTTTGCTTTGGTCAACAAAATATCGTATAATGTCTCATTAAGCTGATTAGTATGCTGCCTGGTAACAGTGGCCATGCGCTATAACACATGATTATAATTATAAAAAATCCTTTCAGGGCTAGTCGCTAAGTATTAGCATGAGGTGGGTTCATTTTCAAAAGGCAGGAACAACTGGCTAGCAGATTTGGTCTGGGAAGTGAGGAATATGTCTCTCTACTTTTATTTAGAAACCAAATGTGCTCCCGCAATGTCCCCCTCCTTCTAAATACACATACGCCTAAGGGATAGGAAAGTGTACTGGGGCAGGGAACCCACACTTTCTGGTCATTAATAAACCTTTTAAATGGCGCCGATTGACCCAGTTTACCCCACAGGAGAGCAGCTACCTAATGATTCAGCATCTGTAGGCTACAGGCTGCTGACACACACCATCCCAGTCTCCTCTTAAGGAGCAAGACGCTAAAGGGTGGCACCTTTTGTAGAAGCATGCTCCATGTACAGTGATGCACTGGTGCACAACATTTTCTTACATCGCTAACAAAGTGAATTGCTTGTTGTCAGTGCTTTACACTTCAGACCACCTCAACAAAGCCATCGTCCATTTCATTCACCCAGACAGACACATACACACTCATTCATACACAAACACACCATTACAAACACACGCAGTGAGTGTGGGGTTAGGAAGTGGGCATGGAGCACATATTTGCTGACACATTGACTTTAAGGGCTCTAATAAGGACTGCCTGTTTGTTAGCTATTCGCTCTTCCTACGCTTTGTCGCTTGCGAACGCTTATCGCTCCGACATGAATAAAACACTGTGGTCACTTCCAGTTTCTGCTGGACGCATTGTGTTGTGGGCTGCTACTGAATGCCATTTTGCTTTGTCTCAGAAGAATTTAAAGGAACAAAAAAAAACATGGTCTGCATGGAACAATGCTCTGTAGGTGTATTATGTATTTAATGACTGGT
The DNA here is from genome assembly GCA_037832545.1 of Rhabdalestes septentrionalis. Taxonomy (NCBI): domain Eukaryota; kingdom Metazoa; phylum Chordata; class Actinopteri; order Characiformes; family Alestidae; genus Rhabdalestes; species Rhabdalestes septentrionalis. Next base: position 17,404,588 of record JBBMFX010000037.1, on the reverse strand, counting down.
TCTGTCCCAAAAGCTCATGCGTGTAGGCATGCGTGCTGCAAATCTACATTGCTAAGCAATTCTGCATGAAATCTGGCATTCAGCAAAGCGTGGATCAAAGAGGCAAAAACAAACACAAACTTAAGAACATTCAGCTGATCAACTAAATTAAAAGCGAACTAAAACTAGTTTTCCAGAGCCAGCAGTGCTAGACAGAAATGTAGCTTTTAGACCTTTGCCTTATGACTTTGAATTTTATTCATCAAGGGAGCAGTTAGACTTGCTTTTACATGCCAAACTAGGGTCCTTTGCAGTCCCTGCAGATATCAGGCGAAGGCCCTTTTGAAAGTGTCTGGCATGCACGCTGCTTCGCGCAATAGAAATCTATGATTTAAGCGAGGCCTGATGAGCTGTTGCTCATTGGAGAGATAGCAGCTTGCCCTTTTCTTCAATTTGATTTCTAGCTTTATCTTTACCATATAACAAAGGCAGATAGACAAAGGAACAATGTGAAATGAACTGACGAATCCAGTTTGTTTTTGAACGTACCCTCGCTGAAGAGTGTATGCAAATGAAGCGCATTAATATGCTTTCCTTGCTCCCAAGTCATTTCATTTTTTTTTTTCTGATTAAAAAAAAAGGACATTTCATATGGTTAAAGATGTGACGCGCACTTGCGGAGCTTACAAACTATCACCCCTACGTACAAACACACACATACACACATGCACTCACACACATGCACATGTGCACACACACACACACACGCACACACACACACACTCACAAAATACAGCCTTTTAAAAGGCCATCAAAAATGACTCAGAGAATACTCTGTAAGAGGCATTACTATGGTACAATTATCTGCAACATGCATATTCTCCACAGTATAATCAGCAAAAGCCCTATGCCAAAGAGTCTTATCTCTTAAGAAACAAAGTAATTAAAATCTAAATATTTCTGCTCTTAAAGTCTGCCATACAGTCATGGTTAAAGCATATCTGATAATTGTCCCAAAACTGAATTTTGCAAATACACAAAGCACATTCAGGGGGCAGATTGGCAAAAAAAAAATCACGTCCTTACATGTAAGCAGATAGATTAGAACAATCAGGGAGCGTGCTGCATTAATTTATCTATCTTTCTCTTACCTAATCACACTTTAATTCATTCTGCTGTCTGCATTTTCATTTACAGTCAAATCCCCCGCTTGATGACTATTGTAGCGAAAATGTAAAATATCACCCCTGCATTGTCACTGCCATAGATTTGCTTCTTCCAGGCCACAGCTCCGTTAACATAGACTTACAAACACAAAATCACAAAATGCCTTACAATCAAAAATGAGAAAAGCATCATACAGTAATTTGTTTCATTTCCATAGCCAGGCCTGTACACTTTAAAGCGCACCTAGCATGACTGCATCTATAGATTGCCCTACTAGCTCTTTTCTACTTGTTTACTGTAGCTACTGTCTCACCTATTTGGATGAGTGCCACCGAGAGGTGGCCTGCAGCATGTAGACACACGTGCACACACACACACACACACACACACACACACACAAACACAAACACACAGAAGCTGTTCCTTGCTCTGGACCCCCTGGACCGCCTCTCTTTCTCTCTCTCTCAAGCCTGGGCCACCTGCTCCGGCTGCCTGCAAGGCTGTGACGAAGCCTCTCCGTCCCGACACTACCTGCCACACATAGTCTAAGAGCAGCCGCATGCTCTAATTAATGCTAGCTGTGTCACCGAGTCTGAAGAAAGCCACCGAGACTTCCTCTGTTGGTGTGTTCTCACACGGGAGCCATGTGGCATGCATCTCTACAGTCTGTGGTTAATACACAAGCCTTTCAAGCAACACGGCAAAACAACCGGATTCACATCTTTCTTATCTTTGCTTAACTTTCTATCTTGCATTGCACGTTGCAAAGCGCCCAACACCTTCATTACACAGTAAAAAAAAACATGTCTTCTAAAATAACTGTATGTACAGTCAGGCCTGCTTTCTGTTGTGGTAATGTTATTTCAGCACCAGTAACAGCTAGCAGATGTGTATAATATGTTTAGACGACTTATATAATAGCATTGTCTTTTGAGGGTTATGCATCGCAGATGCCTTTAAGAGCATCCAAGAGCACTATCAGATAGGTCTACGTTGCCCGAAACAAAGGCCTCGTAATGCTTTTGCCAGAGACGTGCTGACGGTGCTTGGTGAAGGTGTTGTGAAGATTTCTAATCTGATGGTGGTTTTTGCTGTTTGCATTTACAAGAAAAGCAGGAGTATAAGTTGCATTGTCTAAGAGGAACCGACTTCCACCCCGAAACAAAGTTCTATAGACAAGCTAGCTAGCATTTAATTACGCGTCAATGTGAATGAGTTCCTCTTGACGCAGAAGAAGCAATCTAGAACTGTAACTTGTATCCTTGAACTGAACTTACGATGGATCTCACAAAGCACCTAGTGTTAAACGCAAACTCCTACAACATGGCCTTGGCCAGGGTCTGGTTTTAAAAGTGTGACATAGCTCAAAATAGATATTCATATGTGACATTAAAAACATGGCCATGTTAGCAGTAGGCAAATAGTGTGTTCATCTTACTTTTTCGTTCTTTTTGTTGTTCTGGCCTAATTTTTTGCTAACTTTAACATCATATGTGCATGATATTATTTTCATTCATAACATAATGGACTACCATAAACAAAATGAAAAGGACAGAATGACTGCCAATTAGTTTAGATTGTTAGTTTACACTTTTATAGATCAAAATGCACCCACTGATTACTATGCTGTGCCTTATTAATTAATTATGAAGGAGGTCATCGTTATTAATAAATCAATCATTATTACTCAGAGAGCAAAAGTCAGCCTCTGTTCTAGCCGATCATTAATGGCTTTGATATCAAAGAAAAAATAAATAAAAAATAGCTACAATGGTCTGAAATGGTTGCCATATGCTGCATTTTTAATGTGTTGATATGGTCATGCATTCTATATATTTATGGACTGAAATGCACAATAGCTAAATCATAAGCAGACCGGCTCAGATTCCTCTGTGTGCATATCACTGACTCAGGCTCTCTCTTCTTCTCTCTCTCTCTCTTTCTTTCTCTCTCTCTCTCTCTCTCTCTCTCTCACGCGCGCACGCTGTTTAGTCTATTGCAGGTGGTCTTCAGAATACTTCTAATTAATCCAATAAAACGTGCCTTGTTTTCCTTCCTCTCGATGCTCTTTGACTGAACTGGATTATTAGTGGCTGTAATGAGGCATTAAGGGAAGGTTCCCAGCACAAGAACTAAACCCAGTCAAACGCAGGGCTGGAAGAACAAAGCCATTTTCAGTGCGCCTCTTTATACAAAATGGAGGTGGCTGTTCTTATTTGTGGTTAAAACTAGAAGACGCTGTTTGACCTAATTATAGAGGCACGTTTAAAGGCCTCACGTCTTGTGCACCCCATCGACCAGTCACAAATATAAATATAGGTTATCTAACCATGCTCTTGATTAACCCTATCCTTGATTTTTGTCTCTCTCCCTCCCTCTCTCTCTCTCTCTCTCTCTCTCTCTCTCTCTCTCTCTCCTCTCTCTTTCTCTGTGTCTTCTCTGCCTCACACAATATGTCATTGAGGAGGTCTTAAGAGAACTTTTCAACAGGTAGTTCAGCTTTCAGCTCATCTCTACAGATCAGTATGGGCCCGCAAAAAGGAAGAGGAGAAAGAAGAGAGAAAGAGGTTGTGTGTGTGTGTGTGTGTGTGTGTGTGGGGGGGGGGGGGGTTATGCTGCTCTTTTCATCCTGTGTGTCAGACAGGCTTGTTGGGATGCCAGTGGAGGGAAGATCAATAGGAGAGCACAGAATTCCCACAGTTCATTGTCCTGCTCTGCTGCATCATCATCGTCATCATCATCTTTGGGGCCGGCCAGAGGCTCAAAGCCTCCCTTTATGCTGGCTATTCACGGTGTTATCTTGAAGTACAGCAGATGTACTGTGCACTTGTGTGAGTGTGTGTGCGTGTGTGTTTGTGTGTGTGTACGTGCGAACGTGTGTGTGTGTGTGTGTGTGTGTGTGTGTGTGTGTGTTATACAATGGTACGCACAGCAGTGTGTGGGGACTCCTGCCTGTAGATTTTACGCTGTATGTAGGGAGGAAGATTAATAACTCTGGGCATTTGTTAAGCAGACAGCATGCTGGAGAGGAGTGTTAGCAGGGGTCTAGAAATGAAGACATGTGGGGCGCTTTGAAAAAAAAAGTGTTTATCACACATGCAAACATGTAATCAACACACGCTTACTGTTTTCTCTGATTAACAGTAAAGACGCACCGGGCCCGATAGCAAGTTGATGTCGTCCGAAGGAAGATTATAGACACTGGTTCTCCCTTAAGCTGTAAATGTTAAAGATTTATAACTAAATTACCTTTCATTATTTTTTCAGAACTATTTCATGTTTTAAGATAAATATCTGAACAACGAGCCTACTTGTCAGAGGGTGAACCCATATAAGTCAACAGCTATTCCTTTTTTTGTAGTAAACTGTAAAATAACCATGCAAGCACTTATTTGTACACTGTCAGTAACACAGTTAATTACACTACCAATTTGTTACAATTGATGTCTTTTGTCTGCAACTCCTACTTCCTGTTGTTTGTTTTGAGGACAAGCAATACCTTACCACTTCGAATAACTTTTTGATATCATTTTTTATATCAATTTTGATATCAGATTTACCAATGAAATAGATCATGAAAAAGTATTTAATTTATTACAAGCAATGGCAAAATATTCATGATATTTAAGGCTAAATAAAATACTGAAATTGTCTATTTATAAGATTTATTTCTCTGCCTTGAGAGACTAATAACAATATATACTTTAACTTTTTATTTACTTTTATATAACAACTTTGCACTATTTACATGTGCAATAAACTTGCAATGCTTCACAAGGCATTTAAATCACAAGGCATTAGAACATTCTTCTGCCACGATGAAACATTTGGACATGTGGTTGAAATTTTAATTTGCATTTTTTTGCTGATCTTTTCATATGTTAAGGGCCCATATGATTCTTGCATTTTCTTCCCTCTGAGGTTCACTTTATTCCTGTATTATCAAAATCCCAGCATTGGGGTGAGGCTAATCTTTCAGCGATGGGGTGAGGCTAAACTCTTCTGTGCTAAATAGGTGGTTATATGTAAAGATAAATGTCATATTTGTTTCTTTCCAGTAAAGGGTGCGTGGCCAAATGGCATTGGCCGGGGGTGTAACTTTTCAACACACGTGTGTTAGTTCCAAACTGGTTACTGCAAACCTATGAGTGGTAGCTTTTACTGCAACTCCTCACTCTACATAAATCACAGATTAGTTTGTTGGTTCTCATTAAAGTAGCTACTGAACAAAAAACCTAGGGGCGAAACACACATAGACCACGAAGAGAAAGACAAGCCATTATTTTGTCCAGCTTCATCCAAGCATGGACCACGTGGGTCAGCAATGTTCCCCTTTTCTCGGGTCTGTGTGTCAGAACACGGAGCAGCGTCCTGGTGGCGGAGCACATCAGGTCATGGTCAAATCCCACATCACGCATGGCTAGTCCACAGCACAGAGCAAGCCTGGGAACAATGAGCTCAGTGTGGCTGCCCAGTCCAGGCCTTACATCATCCCAGCTCCAAGCCTGGTACAGGGACACCAGGGTCCAGGACGGAGAAAATACCACACCGGAAAACAGCCAATAAAACAGGAGCCCAAAACCTGCCTGTGCGTTTCAGACGCAAACAAAGACGGCACACATATTAATCGCTCTAACTTTCTCACAGTGGAGCGTCTGATATAAAGTTGTTTTTATTTTCCTCTTTTTTTTCTCCCATTATCTAAACCGCCCATTTGGGCGGTCTGTTCTCATGGAGGTAACCACAAACAAAGCGTACCTTTTTACTCAAAACTTCAAATGTCAGTATAACCCCTGAATAAGTGAATATCAGAAATAATTGCTGTTTTCTTTTTGCTCACGCTGGTTCTGTTCGTATGAGTTTTGCATAATGACTTCAACAAGGGGTGTTGTTTTGACAGGTGGTGAAATCAAGTCGGGAGGAGAGGGAGACAAGGTTCAATTTAGTTTGTGAATCTTTTAATTGTTGCATGGCTAATTAAAATAAAAGCTTGAGAGAGAGAGAAAGAGAGAGAGAAAGGGAAAGACAGATGAAAAAAAAACACCTTAACACACTTCACTATTTACTGTTGCTTGTGTGCATACATTGGGCTCCAAATTGTGTCTTCAGGCAGTGAGATGTATGCGCAACTGAAGGAAGAGATGGGAGGGAGACGAAGAAGAAGAAGAAAAAAATCTGGTGCTACTTCAGTGTACTTGCGCGCACTTCACAACTGGAGTCTGTAGTTTGGAGTTTTCACAAAACAAATGTATGGCTAATTAGAGATACTCATTACGGAAGGCAAGTCGAGTAATTATTTTACATCATGCCGCCGTTAATTGAATGATTCTTCAATGTCTTTTGAAAATATCTTGTCTTTTCTCGTCTCACTCTTTCTTTTTCCCTCCCGCGGAAAGGCGATTAGATGAGACAAGACCATAAACAGGTAGGGAAGCCATATGCTCTTGAATGAAGAAGCGCTTCTGTCATGGCAAATGGGCTTTTTAAATATTGAACTGCGGCATGTCTTTTTAATATGGGTGGTGTTAAATCTCCTTTATGCCGTCACTTTGATAAACTCCCCGGCTAATCTAAGAGAAAGTTTCACTTCTGAGAGCAGCGCTCAGTCAAGGCAGTTATGCAACCGTTCTGGGTATGTCCATAAAGCATGTTTTTTAAAAGGCAGCCCTTGCACATCCTGTTTAAGAAAAGCCACTAATCTTATCAAAGCCATCAGGAAGTCAGACTTAAGTGGAAATGCTCGCAATTCTTTGCATACGTTTTTTTTTTTCTTCCATTTTTACTATTGTTTGCAGCTGTGAGTGGCACTAAGGGGAAAATCCTAATGCTGTCTTTCTCTTTTCCAGGAGGTTCAAAGTTAGTAGCTGCATTTGAATCTGTCAGTCAATGTTAAGCCGGGGAAGAGGGGAGCAGAAGGTGTAAAAGAGAAAAGTGCTCCCCTTGTAAAAAGTGTTTTACTGTTGGCCAATTGTGGGGCACGTGTGTGTGTGTTTGTGTGTGTGTGTGTGTGTGTGTCTGGAATGGGCAGACTCTGGAGAGAGGGTGGAGGACCTGAGGGAGAGCAGTGCCTATGTTTATTTATCGGTATTTGTCGGAAATTGTGTGGCCTGAGAAATAAAGAGAGGGAGAGATTATGAAAATGAGAACTTAAGAGAAAGCAAGAAAAGAGAGTGAGGGAGATGAGGGAGTGTGAGAGAGAAGAGAAACAAAAGAAAAAAAAACAAAAGAAAAAGAAGAAAAAGAAAAAGAGAACGTGAAAGACAGAGACAGAGAGCATGAGAGAGATAATGAGAAGGCAAATGTACAATAAAAAATAAAAGAAGGGTAAGAGATTGACAGAAACAGAGAAAGAGTGGAAGATTGAGCGAAAGACAGAGACATACTGAGAGAGACAGAGAAAGAGAAATAAAGAAAGAGATGAAAAAAAATGTGAAAGACAAAGAGAGAGAGAGAGAGAGAGAGAGAGAGAGAGAGATAGAGAGAGAGATGTCCGTATTATGCAGGCCAAACAAACTCTTTGCATGGATGCCAACATTACACTGATACACGGCTAATGATTATAGGTCTAAAACGAAACTGGTCAAACCTCAAAGACTCCTTTTAAAACTGGGCCTCTCTCTGAAACCCACTACAAAAAGCTACAGCCGTTAGCATTCCCTCTGCCTAATGCGTGATGAAAGAAAGCAAGCAGGTGCTTCACAGAGACGTTTACAGACTGATTTGATATCACTTTTCATTGATGCGAATCAAAACGCTGCATTTCTGCATATGAGGGCCATATCTGGACTAAGAGGCATACTGTAGATCACTCAGATCACCCTTGCTGCCAAGAATCTGGTTTATACTCTGCGTTCATGACATTCAACCGACTGTCGGCTTTCCAACAAAAATGAAATATATAACAAACCACCCAGATAAAATAGCTGGTTTGACCTGGAAATCCTATCCACACAATGGGCCTTCCACCTGTGGCCTCCACTAGATCTACTGTGAGTGAGAAAGACGGGGGGATAAATGGTCAAGTCTGGCCAGAAAGCTGGAATCCAGACATCTCTCCTCACTCAGTCCTCTTTTGCACGTTCTCTCTCTCCACATTTTTATCATTTTTCTCTGCCCTCTTTGACCTTGAACATGATAATGTGCTCATCTTCTCTCAGAGGCCATCGCTACAGCTGCTGTCGACAGAAATACAGGACAAGAGAGAAAGAAAAAAGATGAGACTAAAGAAAATGCGATGGAAAGAAAGACAGAAAGACAGAAAGAAAGAAAAAGAAAGAAAGAAAGAAAGAAAGAACAGAAAAAAAGAAAAGAAAGAAAGAAAGAAAGAAAGAAAGGACAGAAAGGACAGATCTGTCTGTATGGCTGGGGGTGTTTGAATGAGAAATGTGCTGTGCCGGTAGTTCTAGATAGACGAGTTTAAGGAAGAAACACGTGGCTCACTGTGACTAGCGTATGCTAAGGGATAACACATCCTCCTCTCATCTGTTTTGGCTGCATTTCGGCTGCCATGTTAACATGTTGCATGTGTTACCATGGCGGCTGCACGCCCGCTAGCGTGTCTGACAGCGCTGATCTCCGCATGAGCTGTGCTGGAGAGGTCGTGACCTCCGTGTTCTCTCCCTCTGTCTCAGGCTACACAGCAGCTGGGAGAGGAGATGGGAGGATTTTATAGCATGTTTATACAGCTCACATAGAGATTAATTACAGCAAAGTCACTATAAATTCACTACTAGTTTGGACTGAGAAGTAGGAGAACCTGAGAAAACCAGGGGCCGTATATTGTTGAACATAATGACTACAAGTACATTTCATCTGACTTTGTCTTGACTAAACACAGCAGGGAACTGGGAGGTGATGGTCAGTGTGAGTTCAGAAGCGACCAGGGTTAATAGGTAGCTCAGTGGGTAGAACGCTTGCCTCTGGACCATGAGGTCCTGGGTTTGAATCCTACCCCCAGCACCACCACTGGGTCCCTGACCAAGACCCTTAACCCCAAGTTGCTCCAGGGAGACTGTCCCCTGTAGTTAGGGAATGGAAGTTGCTTTGGATAAAGGCGTATGCTAAATGCAGTAAACGTAATATTGTGGGTATGCTTGAGATGCTAGAGCAAACTTTGAAAAGGGCCCTTGTTCGAAACTGTTGTCTGATAAACACCTAAAAACATGTATGCTCTTGTCCTTTGCTGTTAAATGTGGTTGTGCACAGACAATGTTAGCCATGACTCTTTTACGCTCTTACCAACTTGGGTAATGTGAAAATTGTAGTTTCTCTGTGGGTTGGATTAATATGTTGGAAAAACTGAGAGTAACTAGAGGTTTAATGTTAAATTTATTCACAAAAGAAAATACAAGGATCATAACTGTTTTGCCAGGTCATAAGTAAAACTGTATGTAAACCACAGTCTGTGACTTAAATTCAGTGTATGTGAGCTGAGGGGTCTGCCTGACCCTGCAGGGGCTAATTTCATGAATATTCTTGCCTCAGAAAATTCAGCAGGGCCTTCATCAGCTGCAGCCTCTGATACATGCTAAACAAGCTCTCCTCCACTGTAATGCTCTAAGCTGGACTGAGATGCAGATACACTTAAGGGAAAAGTGGAGGTCATGTAGAAAACGACTATAAGAAAAGGTTTAGGGGATTGTTGGATTCTGACAACACCGCATATTGTTTAAGCAGATGTCCTTCAGTGAAAGCAGCACTTGTTTAGGTGCCTTGGTGTTAATATGACTGAAAAACTCTAAGCGTAGTCATACCTAAGTATAGTCATACATCTATATTTTTTCAGGTTCCTTTTTCCAGTTTACATAATGGTTAAATTGTGGTCTTTCAGTGAAAGCAGCATGTGTATGAATGAATGACTGAAGCCCGACACAGTAGTTTGGACTGAAAAGTACAGAATCTCAAGGAAACTGTGTAGCCCCCTTACTGTTTAATGAAATTACTGCAAGACATTTTCAACGGAATGAAGTATCTGTGTTTGAAAGCGTGTAGGCCACGCATTGTTTCTTAACCAGAAAGACCGGGGACAACCATGAGAAACTGCAGGCTAAATGCAGGTGGGAATGTGGACTTAATATGGTGGGAACAAACAGAGTGTGAAATTTTTAAACCAATGCATTTGTCCGACAGACAACAAGCCCATCATTAAGTCCATGGATGCAATGTAAGCTGAAAAGTGCCCCCAAACAACTCCCAATTAAGCATGTAGTGTGGACAGAGCACAGATTATATGTAGGAGTGGTAAACACTACTTTGTAAAATGGAAAACAGTTGGATATATATGAACAGCATTCCACCAGCTAGCTTGTTTTTTTTATATTATTGATAATACTGTGGAAATGATAAGAGCAGACACTAGCCAAACTGAAGGCTGGGAGGTATGCCCTCTGCTTCCTGCAATCCAGTGGCAAAAGTTTATCAAGCCTTCTCCAGATAGGTCTTCTCATTATGAGGTCACTTCTGGTCCTGCGAGACTAGACTAGCAGTAGCTCGGATTCTAGAGAGAAGGAAAACTTAACAGTAAACGACCTCATTTCTGAATCGCTCAGGGGAATGGGGCAAAAAATTATGCCCTAACTGTTTGACCAGGTGATTCATCCCACCCTGAAAAATATACAGCAAGTGTATTGGAGTTTGAGGGATCAGTACAACTGTGTGGCGCAAATCTCCTGGACTGACTCACTTCAGCAAGCTCTGAAAAGGGATCTCCAGCTCCAGCCACTGATAAGGACTGGAAAACCGCTCCTTCAAACACACACACCGGCGCACACACACACACCCGCACACCCACTTTACCACCTCCAGGGGCCCGACACTACCACCCTGCCGACATCATCCCCACAGGTAGAGAGGCTTAATCTGTCTCACCCTCCGCCATTTCAGAAGACCCCGACTTGTTTGCATGCCCCCTCCTCCTGCTTCTTTCTCTCCATCTTTTCCTTTTCTCCTTCCCTCTCTCACTCTCTCTCTCTCTCCTCCCTCTCTCTCTCTCTCGCTCCCTCCTTCCCTCTCCATATTTTCTCTCCTGCATCTGATTAAGTTAACAATGTGGCGTTATTTGCATGCTGATTTGGCGAGGTCCCTCTCGTCGCTCCTCGCTCGCACAAACACGGGGATGGCAGTAATGTGATACGGCGCAGCAGCCAGCCAGCCAGCCGACGCAATCTCTCCCCCCCTTCAAACCCAGGTGCGCGCTATCCACTTCCCCCTTAATTCCCTCCCCGCTCATATTTTACTCCTCTTTTATTTTTTATTTATTTTTCCCCCAGCACCCCCCCAACCCCCGTCCCTCTGAGTCGTATAAGGGGTTGCATTATAATCAAATCTGCAAAAAAATAGGGGGTGGGGGGGTTGCGCTGTCTTTTTTTATTAATTATAGACCGCGGCTGATGCGAATGCATTCCGAAAGCATCTTCAAAATAGGTCGGCGTACAGTTTTCTATTCTTATCACATTTAAATGTCAACATGGTGCAAAGCTCTACAAATTAGTTCAGGCAGACTTCAACCCCCATTTAACATTTAGAGCTCCGTTCCGTAAGCCCCCAATGTGTGATTCAAATCAGTTTACACACACACACACACACCCATACACACACACACACACCCATACACATACAAAAAAAGGGAGAGAAGCGGTGCATCTTTCAAACTTCTCATTTCAATACTGATATTATTGCCAACCTTTGCCAAGTAATACACTGGCAGGGAGAGGAAAAAAGGAGGTATGATATAAAGCAACAGAAACAATGCATTAGCTTTCATGAATTATATATCCAGCACCATTCTGCGTGAGATCTAGGATTTTCTGCGTCTCTGCATACAACCCAGGAAGAGATGAATAAATCAAAATCCTGGGGTCATTCTTTTTTATACATATTGAGAGACAGATCCGGATAATAATGTTCACATAAAACTCACACAGTGGCTCATTCGAAATGCAAGCTATGCAAAATCCTTTCGGAATCTCATATGTCAAAGGAAGCATCCCCAAAAGAGCTGCTGTATCAGGGGTTTTATTTGTTAGAGAAGATATCTCCCAAGAACTTTTGATAGAGGAGCCAGCTGAGAACTTTTGAAAAGCTGGACCTGATTTGAGAGCTGTGTGTGAGCTATATAACAACTGTATTAACGGGATAGGACAGAATTTGCAGAACAGAGTGACTTAAAAAGAGTAACTGTTAGAAAGCTAAGAATTTTTAGCTTTTTAACAGTTAAATCAGGTAACTAAATAAGGGATAATGTAGAAATGATAAAAATAAAATCTCTGATACTTAAAGTATCAAATTGTTATGAGGGATGTGTGATATGAGCCAAGCCTGGATAGCCTTTAGCATCTTAGCTCCCTTAACTCCCACAGATCATGTCCAAATCACAAAAGGTTCTACTGCACTGTTTAGAAGAACTTGTTTTCAACAATGAAGCTGTATGTATGTTGTGCTAGTGTCTAGTGACTCAGCATTAGAGTGTATGAGAAGACTCAGGACCTGAAGGCAGGCTTTCACACCTTGAGCGGTTTGGTGGCGGTGAGCTAAATGTGGAGGCTAAACGCCGGCTGACCCTGCGAGTCAGGTCTGGACAGCCCCGAAGGTGAGAGAGGGGTTTGGCGTGTCAGGATAGGATGTGCTTCTCACGCCTCATTACCCCACACTCCCTATCTGAGTCCCCCAGTCACCGGCGCTGGGGCGGAAACAGCCCCCTCTGCATCGCCCAACACCTCATAAATCCACCTCTCAACCTGAGACCATGGGCTCAGAGAGAGCTAACACATTTCATTCCTCTGCAGCAAGGCCTGGGCCTTTTCGCCAGGTTCAGGGTACGTGTCTTTGAACAGTTTTACATCAAAAGGAAGGAAGAACTGCACGCCTTTGAAACATCAGCTCACATTGAAAGCCCTTCATCCTCACCAGTTAGCTTTCACTCGGACACTGACACTGAACACCTTCCGAATCAAACAAAGCTCTGGTTATGTTCAGCGAGAGGCCGTTTCATGACATAAAAGATCATCAGTACCTTTCCCGTTCCAACTATTAAACGGCCGGCTCTGATATCCCACAGTTATATCTCTTTATAATCAGAAATCCTGGTGCAAAAAAAAAAGAAACTGAAGGATCCAGATTTAAATCACCAACCCCTCTGTGTCAAGCCAGGGCCTTTTAAACGTGCTAATGAAGCCATTCTCTCCCCGTGTGCTCTGGGTGTGCCTAATACAGCCGTGGCCAAATGTCAAAAGAGTTATATATCCCTTTATGCACAGATGGGGCCGGAGGGGTTTAATTGACTATGGTGTAAAGTGAGTTGGAGATGGGCATAAGAGCAAGATGAAGATGAATACCATCCATTATCAGACAAACAGAGCCCGATGGCACTCCTCAAATTGGCAGGGAGCTAAGATTCCCCAAAGTTAAAGCACATTTGTCCGCAGAGTAATTATCTGAGTGAACTTTCCGTGGCATTGTTTCAAAATTACGCAGGGTGGTGAGATTTAATGTGTGCAAACGGAGGAGGCCTGGTAATGGAAGTGATTTCTGTAAGTGTGTCAAGTGTGCATTTACAGGGAGACTTTGGGAGAGTGTGTCTACACCTCCATGTGGACGATATATACCCTACACACCTGAAAATTCATGGCCAGAGGTGGATGCTGAAGATCAATTAGTATTGAACAATAACCCTTTAATCAGGTCTCCTTGGTGTACATCTTGAAATGAGGCTTCTTGCATTCGGATGAATTATTTTTTACTCACAGCTCTGTGAACCAAGTATGAAATTCTGTCAAGCATTCTGATTCGAGATTTTCAATCTATTTCTTTTTATTTCAGATTTTAAATAAAACAATTTGAAAAAAGTTCTGAAATATATGAACCTGTTGACACAAAATAACGAAGTTTTAAGAAAAGAGTGTCATCAACTTTTTAAGTCCTTTCAAATTTGTTTGTTGTGTTTTGTTGTTGTTTTGTTTTGTTTGTTGTGTTTTTGCTGTTTTTGTTTTTGCTGCTCAGTTCTGATTGTCTGTCATGTATTGTACCGTATCATTCAAAGTCTGGGTTGAAACACTGATAATTTCATCATGAATGGGCAGGGCTGAACTGCTGTATTTATGTAAAGGAGATTTTTGAAACTGATTACATTCAACGTTAAACTTTTTTATTTCCAAAAGGCATTGAAATTTTCTTTTTTTTGCATGAAAGAAGCTCTCTAGCAAAAAATAAAGATTCTTACCAGAAACAATACAATTTATAAAGGTTCTTTAGGTTCATAGTGTTAAAACTATGATAAATGTTAAACTTAAATGTCTGTACCGTGGTTTTGATGTCCCAGGTTCTAAGTATTCATGGAGCTGTTCTCTTGAAGCTTCCAATGGCTCAAGCCATCAGCACTCAGCTCCATGGCTGCCTGGTGACTTCAAATATTCATCAAACGGAGGAGGAGACGGGAGCGCCCTCTCTATCCTGCCGCAGTCATTTACCAATTATTTTGAGTACCTGCTGACAGGTACGTGCCACACTCTGCTACCCCCCCTCCACAACTGCCTCCCCCAACAGTCCTTCTTAAAAACTGTTCCAGGAGAGGAGAAGAGGAGGCGTGAAGGACGAGGTACCCCAACACTCCCCACACTTTGATTTTTCCCCGCACTTTCCTGTGCCAAACCCACAAGTCAACACCGCCTGTCAATCTTTGTGAGGAGGAACGTTGAAAAAGAATTATGAGACATACAGCCAAAGTGACAAATGGGTCCAGAAAGGAAACAAGCACACAATAATGGCTCATTAAAGAACCAAGTATGATATACCTTGGTGTGATTTACCAAGGTCTGTCACAAACAAAGCAACGCACACCTGAAATATGACAGAGCTCTCTCTGCTTTTACAGCACACATCAAGAGTAAGTTTCTGTGGTGACACGTTGGATGGCAGATAGGTGGGAGGCTGTCATGCCTTTTCTTTATTGTATTTTTAAGGTTTAAAAAAGCTATCTTATCTTTAACCAGGAACTCTGAAACAAGAGCAATTCAATTACTGTTAGTTCGTATATAAACTTATAAACATACTGTATTTATGCGTGGGGGGGTGTGGGCATGCAAAGCTGAAGTCTTTCATGGAACATTGTAAAAGAGGGCACAGCATATCACTCTTATGATCAAGAAGTAAATTAATAGAGTGTGTGTGTGTGTGTACGTGCGTGTATAAGTGTGTATGTGTACTGTATGTATTAGCGTGTTCTCAAAGGGCCACTTCAAAACACTACAAACACTCTCTGTACTCCAAACTGTGCAGTGTCCTTTTTCTGAACGAGTTGAGAAAACAAGTGGGAGAGAGTGCAGAGGAGAGAAAGAGAGAGAGACAGAGAGAGAGAGAGAGGTAGACAGAGACACAGAGAGAGAGAGAGAGAGAGAGAGAGACAGACAGAGAAAGAGAGATTACATACAAAACTATATAAAACCATAGAACAAAATTTCACTGTTGTAGTACTGCCAGTGTTGAAACAAAAACGTATATCTGCATTAAAGTAAAGTTACAGGAAAACTTTATTTTATTTGTAACTTTTCCTTTTACAGTCTTGACCCAAAGTCAAGTTAGAGTGAGCCTAAGGTACACCTTACAATGATGTGTTTTAATATTGTCATTCTTCAATATGCATAGAATGTATAATAAAAACACACATCTAAAAAATTAAACTTTAAACGGAAAACAATCGTTTTTGTGGAAAAATGTAAACATTTCAACAAATGTGATCTTAAAAAAAATATGGAAATAATTAAGGCTGAAAACATTATTTCCTCATAGACATGGTCAGCAGCAAATCTGTTAGGCAACAGCTGAGTGTGTGGTGAGCGGGGTGGGGTGGGGTGGGGGGGATACATTTTTTTAAAAAGAGTGTGAAAAAAAGACAACTCTTAAAATGTGGGTTCCCCTTTCCCAGGTGCCGGAGTACAGCTGTCTATAAGAGGGTGTGTAATTTAGCGGGGGGAAGGGGCGAACAGGCCGCGCCTGGTTAGGTGTTTTGTGTCTCTCTGCTCTGGCAGAACCGCCGCCTGATTCTAATCCCATCGGCCGCCAGTGACCCGTCCCGCTGCACCGTGATGCTATCGGCCTGCATGCGAGCCGCCTCTAATTGAAAAAAGTCCTGCACCATGTCTAAACCGCTCCTTGCAACTCCAGTGCGTGTTGTGTCTGCACACTGAATCAGATCCCTAAGAGGCTTAGGGGTGTGTGTGTGTGCATGTCTGAGAGCGTGTATATGCGAGCGGGTACGTACGCGCGCGCACGTGTGTGTGTGTGTGCGTGGGTGTGCGTTACAGTTAAAAGAGAGAGACAGAGTAGATTACGATTGGCCAGAGTTGGGAAAAAGGAAGGTATTAAGCACCTTTACTGAGTTTTAATTACATGAAGTCCACCTCTGTAGCGGCGGAACTATAAATACACCAGCATTCCCCTGTGGCAGTGAAGTTAGCAAGCCCTAAAGCAACTCATACCTCAGTGCAAAGGGAGAAATACACACACACTTACACACACAAGCATGTGCACTCTCACTTCTCTCTATTCCCCTCTCTCTCTCTCTCTCTCTCTCTCTCTCTCTGTCACACACACACACACACAGAACCTGTACTGTATCACCGAAAATTGGGCCAAGCCATACGTCGTCCCTGTGTATTTTGGGATCTGAGTCTAATTCAACTGGATAATACTACAAAATTGATATTTAAAAAAGAAAAAAAAAGGAGAAGCAGAAGCAGTAGAAAGAAAAAAAAATCAAATTTGAAAAGAGAGAGAGCGAGAGAGAGTGAGAGAGAGCAAAAGGCACAGGGGAATAGGAGATGAATCCAGGTCTTAGGGGTGTTCCAGCAAGTAAAATAAGGTTGAACCTCAATAGGATCAACATTCAGGGCAAAACGGCAATAAAAGTAGAAATGTGACAGAGAAAATGATCTGTAATTAGGACAAACAGCACTAAAAGCAAGTTCAAAGATAATTGTTTTTCGCAGGGGTGTGTGCTTCACTGAGAGGAATCCCAGGGTGGCCAGTTTAAAGAGTATGTGTGTGTGTGTGTATCTGTGTGTGTGTGTGTGTGTGTGTGTGTGTGTGTGTGTGTGTGTGTGTGTGTGTGTGTGT
>JBBMFX010000037.1:17320461-17339361 GCA_037832545.1 Rhabdalestes septentrionalis | reverse complement strand
TTGAGAGAGAGAAAGAGAGAGAGAAAGAGAGAGAGAGAGAGAGAGAGAGAGAGAGAGAGGGAGGGTGGGCGCAGAAGGCAGGAGACTTATTTTGATAGAGGTCTGTCAGTTGGCATGGCGATAATGAGTCACGTCTCTCTTATTCGGTTATTTATTGCCGACTTGGCTGGCAAACAAAAGATCAATAATTTTGAGCAAATCTAATGTTGTCCCTGCCGCTAATGTGCTCGTCCATCTCCGCTGGCATCCTCACATGGGAGCAACACTGAATCTGTGGTTATTTCACATCAAATGCAATTATATCATATGGCTTTAATAACATGGGGGCCCCCCATGAATATGTGGCGATACTCGATAATGCCCGTGCATATGTGTGCGAGCGATGTCACGCGCTAGTAAATTATAATATATGTCCGCATATCAGATGCATTTTTCGCATTCCCACTGAATCAATCTTCATTTGCAGCCTCAGATTTACAATGAAAGATGAAGTACTCCACTAGTCCATCCACAGACCGACAGCAAACACTCACAAACATGTATACACGCACACACATACACATGGACACACACACACACACACACACACACACACTCACACACGCACACGCGCATGGCACGGAACTGAGAGTGCCATCTGTTAACAATATGCACCTCAAGATAAGATTCTTATCACATTTTTACTAGAGGTATGGAGGCGGCTAATTGATCTTCTCTTATACTACATCTCCCATGATTCAACGGTTGTGCCTAATGAAGTTGCTGGTAACAGATGTCGCTGCCTGCCAAGATGCCCATCTATGCAGGTATTACTCCAATACAAAAGCAGACACCTAGAGATTCTTAGAGAGTCATAGTTTTGGCTTAGACATTACCACAGATTTTTTTTTTTTTACGGATCTGATACGGAGTCTTATGATATCCTGGTAGCAATAATAGGATTCTCACACAGATGAAAAGGGAAGATCTTATGTCTGGTCACACATTACTTTAAAACCATGATTTAGATTGTCTATGAATACTCAAATTCTTTGGATTAGGTTTAGGCTAAGGTTGTTTTAAGTTTATTAATCGTAAATTGATTTACTTAAAGTTCAGCTGTACTTAATATATTTAAGTTAAAAGATGATTAAAGGCAATGCAAGCATCTACAAAGCACCTGCAATGGATAAAAAATAAAAGGTCTATGTATAGTTTTAATTAGGGTGACTAGATGACCTCTTTTTGGAAAACATACTCTCTATTTGGGAACTGAAAACGCTGGAATTCCTAAATGTGTTTTTTCATTCATTTCTACTTCTGTTTTATACAAGCTGACCCATTCTACCTCCCAGCCCACAGTATCTTCTTCTTTTAAACCAAGACGAAGTCTCTCTATTCTAACTAAACTGTTGAGCCTGTAGGAGCCTATTCATCGACTGAAAAATTGTGTTCCTCAAGAACCAACATTTGTTTTGAGCAATCACAGGTGTTTCCTCATTTTTACATCCTTTTATTTCAATGCTCATTTAGTCAAATTAATAGATAAAAATAGTTTCATTAAGAAAAGTACTCAGAGGTAGTATTTTCTAAAATAAAAGGAGTGTCCGTTCACCTCTCCCTGTCATCTAGCTGTTCTCACAAATGCTTCTGCGCCTCTGCTTACGTGATGCCCTCACCTCCTAGGGGATCGACAACATCAACGCACGTGCTCAATTTGTACTGCTCAATCTTAAAGGTGACTTTCTGATTGCATCCTGTCTCATTTTCTCTCCACTCTCACCCATCTGTTGTAGCGAACCTGCTGCCTCACCTGCCGCGCAGCCCCTAAGGGAGCCTGACTGACATCCGCCGATCACCGGCGCCACGTGCGACAGTGAAGTAGAAACGAGTGGCGCGTTAATAACTGCCTCGGCTCCGCCTCAGACAGGAGCACGGGAGATACAGCAAAGATCGGATATCATTAGCACAAACTTGCTGCACCAGGTCTGCACGGGTGTCAGGAATCACAGCTCACACACACAAAGGCAAAACGAGGCTCTTAACCCAAAATACCACCTCTCCCCCTGCAATCACAGCCAAGATAGAGGCTAAGGCTACATGCACATTACAGCGCATTGAAGAGGGTGCAGATGCGATTTTTAGCTTAAAAATGACAAAGATCTGATTTTGACACAAAATCGTATCTTTTCAAATGGGGATTTGAGGCACTTTCATGTGTGGTCTTATTCTATATGAGTATGTGTTTGTGTGTGTGTGTGTGTATGTGTGTTGCATTGTGTTGTGTTGTGTCATACACATAGGGACATAAGCAAACATCGAATTACACTTTAAATTTGAGAAGCCGAGTTTTATGACAACATACCACTCGTGGTGCTGTATGTTGTATTTCCAGGCCAGATCTACACAACACCTGCAGAGTCATCTATTTTCCCTGCCTATTAGATCACATGTATACAGATCAATGCTTGGCTCTACATGTTGTTTTATTTGTGTTGTTGTCACCACTTGGGAGCAAGTCTGAGGATTATATGCACCATTTTACAGATCCAGTCAAAACAAGGATGCTCACACACCAATAAGGGGTTCAAAAGGCACCTTGTGAATTCCACTGTGAATTCTGAAATCCTTCTAAAAGGCTATAAACTTTATAAAATCAAGATTTTCTAGATGCTCCCATAGTTTTCAGGGAAGTGATGATGACGCGGATGACAGAAATGCCAGGATCTGATTCTGTTAGGCAGCACACATCAGCCATAAGGGCATGAATGAAAAATGTTCATTGACCTTAAACATATTGACAACAGGGATGTCCAACGACTATTAGTAATTAACGAAGTGTCAGATTCTTGTTGATTGTCCTGTTCGGTGTATTTTTGTTTTGAGTACGGATTCATTGCCAGTTTTGAGGTGTTGCATGAATTTGCATCTTATTTTCGACTTAGACACTAAATATAATTAGTATTTAGTCTGAAGTTCTAAAAGGTTAAGAAAAATTGGAGGACAGCACTCCGGATTTGTTTGATATTTGAGGGAAATTGGGCAACAAAAAAAAACGCTTCTTTCTTGTTGTCCATGCATGACTATTGATTTCAAAATGTCAGTCCTTTCAGGGCAGAGCTGTGCTCATACTAATGACAGATATGGGTCACTTACAAATACAAATTTGAAACTGTCAAGCCAGCAATTTGATACGTGCAAAAATAAAGCCTGTAACGTGAATGTAATCCGAAGCATTTACAGTAGCCCGACATTATTACCTTATCTTTGCCTCAGAAATAGCATCTCAATCAATACCAGACAGGCCTGGACCACAACACTGAGATTCATTTATTCAGACCTTCTGGACAGTCGATAAAGTAGCTTTAATAGGTCTATATGTTTAAGAAAAACGATACGCTGGACATATGGCGAGCTATCCAGCATTGCTGCTGACTAGCTAAGCTGGGTGTATGTTACTGTTAAAGTTGGTCATGAAAAAAGGCCTAAAACGCTTCTGACTAAAGTGAGCTGTGTGTCAAGGATATCTCAGGGGATAGAGATGATGTCAAAGCATAACCGAGCTTGTCTGCTCTTTTCAACAATACTCTCATCTTCTTAAGGCTTTCTTTCACCCGCCAAGCCCTCCGCACGTACACACACCATGCAGGAGAAGAGCTTTCCCTGAGCATTTAAAGATGTCATTTTTTAAACATACATATCAAAGTGCTGGGAAAGAGGGGTGCTTTTTCGAGTGTCTGCCTTTGTGCTTGAGCACAATGTGGCTTTGAAAAGCAGGGATGGGGGGGTGAGGTGGGGGGAGACATCCAAAGATCTCTTTGCCATCCACATCCCCCCGCGCCGACTGGCAATACATCATTTGTATTGATGCAATATTAAATTTCAATATCACATGTCAAAAGGTACAAAATGATAGATCATAGCCTAACTAAATGAATTATTAAAAGGGCTAGACTGTGTTCTGCTATCCGCTTCTCTCCCAATCAACTGTGTCTGAAAAGTACAGTTTGATACTGCCAGCATTTCAAAGCTCCAGCACGAGGAACCCTCTCTCCTTCTCCCTTTTCTGTCATTGAGTCTCTCTCTCTCTCTCTCTCTCTCTCTCTCTCTCTCTCACTCTCTCTCTCTCTTTCTCTCTCTCTCTCGCTCTCTCTCTCACTCTCACTCTCTCTCAGTTTCTTTTTTATTTTCCCCAAAGTTTTTGTTTTTTTGTCCGTCATAATGAATCTGGATTTGTGTCACCCCTCCCTCCTTCCCAAATCCTCCCACAATGCAAAGCTCCATGAGCGCGGCTTCCGATTGTGGGGCATTTCAGTTTGTTTGCGTTCTTTTTTCCGTCCTGTTCGCTTCACAGAATGCAAACTGTTATCAGATTACTCTAATCTGTTGCTAACGAATTTAAAAGCAGGCCTGACTTTGTTATATGGTTCGAACCACTGAGAAATGAACTTCCACTCCTGTTTTTCTTTTTTTTCTTTTTTTGGCGTAAAAGGCTCAGGCTGAAATAAAGCCAGACTCTGTCAGATTTAGCGCTGCCTGTATTTTAGGAATGTTAAAACACAATTCCATTAGGCAAAAGCCTCCTACAAGGCTGCTTATAACAATGGCATGTATACAGTAAGTAATAAAGCTGAAAGAGAATTTGCTGGAGATACTAAAGGGCTAGAAGGGTGGATCACAACAGTATAAACTGCAACTTATGCCTCACTCAAATAAAACACAGCAGGTTTCATGTGGTGATTTTTTTTTTGTATGAGGTGCTAGCCAAGTAGGTTTTAATCGCCTTAATGGATTGAGTTACTATTAAAACATATAGTCCTGATTATTTTCGATACAAATGTTTCCCCACATTGATATGGAAGTACAGCATGAACTGCGATAGCTGCTAATTTTGTTAAAATGATCAAATTAAAACATGAATCTTGCCGTGTTTGTGTGTGTGTGTGTGTGTGTGTGTGTGTGTGTGTGTGTTTTTCTCATGTGCATGTGTGTCTGCGGTAATCATGACTCCAGGGGGATTTAATTGGAGGGTCCAGATTGTTGGACTGGTGACCCCACACAAGTCACGGCCACCATTAGCGTCCGGCTTGCATGTTAACAAACACAGTCCCTGTGCCTTTTTACCGTTGCGAAAATTCAATTTTAGCTCTTTGTCTGCCTGGTGCCTTCGCCCTAACGATGGTCTCTCTCCCTCCCTCGTTTTTTTTTTTTTTCTTAAACAACAGAACACAGAGGAGTCGTTAGGACCCTCTCTTCATTACTTCAAAAAACCAATCATTAGACACCAGAGTATATACGTAATTAGAAAATCACTTCCTTTGCAATCCTGGCTAAGTAGTTTACATACTGTAATTACAGGGACAAAATCAATTTTTAATCATTTCACTGATTGGGCTCATCAGCTCAGTAGGAACATTGTATCCTGCTTGTTGTGCGAAAGCAACATCTGGGCTAAAACAATTACCCTTTTGTGTTCCAAAACTATTCAGAGCAGGGCTTTCTGCAGCACCCGCCGGCTGCCACCGAGCCCCTACGTAGACGTGTCTTTCTCCTTCTCTCCCTCTCTCTTTCTGTGTCTCTCTCTCTCTTTCTTTCTCTTTTTCTGCCCTTGACGGGCGCATAGTGGATCACGTTTAAAGCCTTATAAATCAATACGCTATAATAAGCCGATCTTGAGAAAACGCAGCATACTGCTTTTTTAACACCTATTGTTTTTTCTCCCCCCCCCTCCCATTTTTAGACGTGGTTGTTTTTCGTGTTGTTGTTTGCGCCTCAATCAGGGAAAAGGGAACAGATTTTGTTTCGCCTGAAGAAATATCACCTTATTAATACTACGTGTTCCACTCAGCTACCAATTAGAGTACTATTTAATGCCCAAGTACGACGTTCACCGAGCAAAACTGTGAATGCATTTTAATTATTGTTGTTTTAGAGGACAATGCAAATAGAAGTCACACCGGAAACTGACAGTAGCACCTCGATGAAGTTGAGTATAGGCAGGCAGTAGCAAACCCCCCCCCCCCCAAAACTAAACAAAACAAACAAAAAAAATATAATGAACTTTGAAATCAAAGTGTTCCCAATGTATTCTACCCTTCAGTGCATAATAAAACGCTTTGTATTCATGTCTGCACAGCCGTGGATCGATGGGCATCAGGCCTGCCTCCCTCTCTCTCACTTCAAAACAGAGGAAATCAGATTTGGAAAAAAAAAAGAAATCAGTTAATGCATTGATCATGCCTGGTGTATGCAAATCGCATTTGCCTCTATTTTTGGACTGATCGATAGGGTTAATTAACAGATTCGTTTTAACTGCACTCTGCGACGCCTTTAGAGGCGTCGACCTCAGAAATCATCCCGGCGGCCCGCTGTAGCCATGGAAAGGAACAGCAGAGCGTGTGCAGGCCCATAAATCTGGAAATCCAATTCGGCCATGAGCACAGGCGTAACTGTAAAATATGAACGGCCAGACAGCACTCAGGTAGATCATCAGAGTGGCTGAGAAGAAGAAGAAGTTTCCAAAGTTCTGTCCAATCTCTGACTTTCTCCTGCCTAAAGACAAAACCCCTAAATGTGGGACCCCACAGATTTTCCCAATATGGCATCAGAAATGGTGGCATGTTTGAGGCTGGTGCAGGAGATGTTGTGCTGCTCTGGTTTAATAATGGACGCTTTTTAAAATTATTATTATTCCCAAAATGCTCTTTTGTGATTTACTTTAATGGGTGGTGGGGGAAGCTCTGGGAAGATCAGGCTTGCTAAAGGGGGCCGCTCATTTGGAGAGCTTTTTCCAATTATACAATTAGTCAGGAATGTAGGGCAGCCGCCTCGGTGTGCCGATCACTCTGACCCTGGAAAGCGAGAGACTTTTTTTTTTCCTCGTTTAGTTGTATACAGTGGAGGGGAAAAAAAGAAGATGCTAAAAAGGCATACACACACACACAAGTGTTTGCAACTGGGTTGGCAGAGAGGCTGGTACAGTAAGCACATCCTGGAAGAGCCATGAAACAAAAGCTGACCCATTAGTTGTGTGCGAACATGTTGGTTAGGGGCAACCAGGGCAGCACATTCTACCCTAATGGGCAAAATGGCAAACCTGGAGGGGTCAGTATGCTTCTGTTGTTTCATTATTTTATTATAGAACGGTCATGTATATATATATATTAAAAGACTTTGTAGCTCGCCCTTTCCATTGTCCTCGTCCACAAGCTGCTATAATGCCTACTAGTTGGAGAATGGAGGGAGGGGGGACACAACAGCTACCATCTGCCTGCCTGTGGATTTTCTGTAATCGCTCTTTACTGATTACACTGCTGACTACATGAACCTCTTAAATAATTATCCTGCAATAAAAAATGCTAAATAATTATTATCATTAACTCCTAGCAAGACGGCTGCCACTCCAACTAATGCCGCCTAAACTGTCAGAGGCAGAGAGGCTGTGTTTCATGTCAATCATCAGATTTGCACAATGCTTCACCATGGAGATGGAGCCCCGATGGATAACATCCGCCCGAACTGCAGATTAAACTCAAATGTAAGGGCTCCTTTTTTCTAGACTTTTTGGGATCTATTTTACCAGGATTTCGCAGCATTTGGAAACTCCTAAGACTTCCCACAAACGTTCACATCAGATATTGACCATGAGCGAGGAAACAAAGTGCAAATAAGTTTTTTTCTGTTTAAATATATCCCAGTAAATGGCCACAGATCAGCAGTCATGATGTCACACAGGGCATAGAGAGAAGTTCTGCTGTAAGACATACAGTGCGTTCCGATGTTTGTGCATGCATGCAAGACAGCACATGTTCATGATGGATTCATTATGTCTGCAGAATATCATTTGGAGTTCAAATTCCAATTTAAATGGCTTTGTGGTGCACTTCATCTGAAGATAATGTTAAAAAGTCTTCTTTCTTTTCTCAGCGGAAAATTTGTCAAAGGGTGCGAAGAAAATGGGCAACGAAAGGTCAAGCTGGAGTCAAGATGTGCCAGAAATTCCTTCCATTTTAGTCGTTGCGTTTTGTGATTTTGCCACATCTAGTCTTTAGGCAGCCGTCACACTGTGTAAGTGTGTGCAGCACAGCTTCTCTCTGTTTTTAATAAAATGTCCTACCTTATACCAGCTAGCGGGGAAAAGGTTCTCATTGATTAGCACTTTACAAGCAATCAATTCTTACAAACCGGCCTGACCTCGCTCGCAGGACGATGGCCTGTTATGAATTAAGAAGTTCCAGTCTCTGGGAAGAATGTGTTAATAATTGTTCACAGGGGAAAAAGACAAGGGGAGAGGATTAAGAAGAGTGAAAGCACCATGATAAATGGAGAGCAATGGAACGGGGAAGATGGACAGTGAAAAAGGTGCATGTAGGGCAATGGGACCAGTGTGCATCTTCCACACTTATCTGGCTATTTCTGAAAATGTAAGATTTTTTGTTTTGTTTTTCTGGATAGATATTGGACTAACACCTTTTCCAAATATCCACATAGTAATGTAATAATATTTTTTAAATGATCACATAGGCCTACCAGACCAGGAGGAACTTTGCTTGTCCCTGGCCATGCTATCATCTGTATGAGCATCTGAGAGTGTTTTATCTACAGTTGTGTTTTTGTTGTTGAAATCATAAAGTGACTTCAGAATCTATTAAAAAAATCAATTTTTACTTTTTATTTGTTTGTCACTGGTATAATTTGTATTACTATCATTATTATAATTATCCTACCCTGGTTTCTACATTTTATAAATATTTCTGTATCATTAGATGTACAAAAGATATTAAATATCAGGCTTGTTTGTGGACATCTACAAAGGAAACCTAACGTTTAATGCTATAATAGATTAAAAATAAAAAATTACACATTTTGGTCAAGAAAAACATTACCAAAAATCTCTGCATTCTCTGTGTTTTTTAACAAATGATTTTAGTTAACATTAAAGAATAGTACAGACTCTATGGCTGCAATGGCTGCTCAGGGTCCCTAGGCAACTGCTCATACTGCTTAAAGCAAGAAATGGCCCTGGGCTTCAGATATGTAGAGATGGACAAAAACACATGCAAAGCAGCAATAACCAAGCACAAACTGATGGCATAATGTTTTCAAAAAGGCTTCTTTTACCCGTCCAATTAAAAACCTCCACACTGGAGGGACTTTCACAAAAGCTCCAAAAGTTCAGTGACCTAAAATGCTGTTTTTCTGTGGACAGGAGGCCAAAACACAGACCAAAAAAACTGTGCTTGCCAAAAAAATGGGTACACTTGTGGACAGTTTACAGAGGAGCTAGGCACAAACGAATGGAAGAGGGAAACGAGGGAAACAAGGTGGTGAAAGAGAAGAGAATGTGTGAGAAAAGTGTAGTTCTGAGAGTTTATTAACAAGATGTCCTCCCATCTTTCAAACGTTCTTTGCAGGGTTTTTTTCCCCTCCTTCTTCTGTGGGTGAGAGAGACGATGCTGGAGTAAAACGGCAGGCAGACCCAATCAGTCGAGCCCTGACGCAGACAGATAATTCACCCCTCCTGTCACATGATCGCCCATCAGTCGGGGAGATGGGGATGTATCGCCAGCAGCTCCTGGAATAATGGCTGCACCTGTTTACCGTGTCACCTCTGTTTGCTAATTGTCTCCTTGAGCTACATTGGGGAAGTGAGCGCGTCTCCTGTCTCTGACAGACGAGCGTTTATTTGGAAATCACATTACTTCCAGCGTGATTGTTCTTTTTGCCATTTTTCCTCGCTTTCTTTTCTACCCTCCGACGATTTATTTATTTGTCTTTTATTTTGATGGGAAGAACGGAATGGGACGGGATGGGACGGGATGTGGTGGGGGGGTGGAGGAGGGAGAAGATAGCGAAAGTTAAATGAGTGTGCTGGGATACAGATTTCACATCCTGATTAGTCGAGGTGACAGCGCACGGCTGAAAAGTTCACATTCGCTTGTTTCGTGGTGGATGGGGCGCATGACAGACAACTTTAATATCCTCCTCTTTTGGCGCCATCAGTCGGCGTGCCAGCCAGTCGTACCTGCAGCCCGCGCAGGAAGAACACAGACAGGTTCACACGAGGGGGTAGACAAGCGCCTGTAAACAAACTCAGCCTAAGCAGGAGATGCAGCACCCATGTGTTTGATATACCTGTAATTACAGCTTCAAAAAAAAAAAAAAAAAAAAAAAAAATTTGAATGTCTGCTCCACACGTCCGACTGTGATGGGAACAAAAGCGCAAAGGAAAAAAAAAACCTGTCTGATAATTGTCGTAATTTTCTAATAAATTTCTCGACCCTCTTTTCAGACATTCAATAAAGCATGTAAGGTCTTTACACACTGAACTGGCACACTCTATTGAAACATCAATGACTGTAATTCAGTGGATGTACATGACACCTTATCAGCCATACTTAATTTTTTTCTTTATTTGGATTATTTTATTTTGCAATTTTTCACAACATGAACTTACTACACCTTATCAGTGCTGCCTCTTCCAAAGCAACAACCAAGACCTTACCAAGACACCTGCTTTATATCTTTAGTCTGTTTCATCTGCTGCAGAGCATGCATGTTTGTAGAAAAGTCCAGGAGTAGACAGAGCATGGTTTACTTTTCTTGATGCATTTTTGTCTTTACTTTGCAGTGTAGTGACATTCCTAGAACATATTTTGCATGCATTGCATCCTTTCAGTGGCTTTCCCATCAGACATCAGTCATGGGCACCCTTCACAATGTGCATTTAAGGACTGTGTCTTGGCTTGCAGGTTGACTGTGGGAATGACACAAATGCTCAGAATGACAAAAAGCAACAGTCCCCCATAGGAAAACTTTTCATTATGTTAAAGCTTTACATTTTGATTCTTCGAAGAAATTCTTGAAAGGTTCTACAGTTGTTCTTGGATAACATCACTCTGAAACCAACTCTCTTTAGCACCTTTATTTTAAAGAAGACAAATCTCAGCAACTTTAATGTCTTGGAAAACGGTGGTTTCGCATTTTGCAAATTTCACATTTTGGTACCAGGTAACGGGCTTCTATCTATTTTTTTGTGCAGTTTGTGGTAGAAACCCTGTCTGGGTGGGCTGGATGTAACTGAAGCCTATAGTGTTGAGCCACACTGGTTCAGGTGCAATAAAGACAAGAGCTGAGGCAGGCCAGAGGCTGCGCATGTGGTGAAGGGGACGGGGGCACTTTGATGATGGGGGAAAATATGACTCCTGCCCCAGGTGACACTTTCACTGGAACAAAACAACTTAACATTTTTTTCTTCCCCAGTCTGCACCATCAGCATCTGCAATGCTGATGGTGGTGTCATTTGTTTTGTTTCTTTTTTTTTTCCTGACACCCTCAGTGTATGTAACATACAATACCTACACGCATGTTAACAGAGTGCATTAAGGGTTGCAGCACACACAGAAAAAACACACAGTGCTGGCCAATATATTGACTATGCCAGTATACCTGTATCTGTGCCCCACAACATTACTTTTATTTTATTTTTAGTGATATTGATAGAAAACAATAATGGTGTAAAGCTGACTGGTGTAAGTTAAAAGGTGTAAGTTAACTGGTGATTTTGGATGGTCAATAAAATACCAATATCTGGACATAGCCACTAAGACGCTTAGGTTCCTTTTGTTGAGGAATCTGATTCTGTAAATTTACCTACAATGCAACACTGCACATCAAACTACTCTGAATGACTTTATTTGCATCTCAATAACCAAACTGACTGAATGTGGGAAACGTGTGGAAATACCCTTTCAAAGCAGTACATTTACTTAGTAGTTCAGATTGTATAAAAGAGAAGTAAAGAAAAAAGACCATAAAAACAAATAGGATCTTGGACTTCATCATCTGGCTGGTTCATGTTTATAATACTGTGTTGTCTGCTAAATGTTGTAAATGTAATGTAAATGTGTTGGGTTCTTGTCGGTGTACAAGATTATTGTCATGCCAGCAGGACATTATTTAAGCTCAGGGTCATAAAATGGTTCTCTAGCCTTCTAGCATGCACTCATACACCAAATAATCTTGGACATTTGTTTTCGTTGCAATAATGACAGGCTCAGGGTATTACAAAATGATAAAGGGAGAGGGGGGGGAGGTTGCGGACCCTCAAAGCTGCAAGTGTTACCCGATCCCACTTTGAAAGGCTCCCGCTCAACGCTAGACAAATAATCTGGCCGGCATAAACTATGTGAACTACATGGCCTAACCTCACTTTAAAGTAGCTTCTAACCCGGAGAGTCTAGGCCTCCCAAAGTGAGAGAGGGAGAGGGAGAGAGACACGGAGACCGAGGCAGAGACGGGGCAGTCGAGTCGGGCCAGGGGCACAGATGTGGGGCTCTAAGAAGGCCACCCCCAGAGCCTGCAAGGGGAATTCTAATCACCCTGTTCTATTTCAATAGAGCGCCAAGAGGAGTACACACACACACACACACAGATGCACACACAAAGGCATGCTTGCCTTAAGTCACATTCTAAATTGGATCCCAGGAGCTTTTTCTCTACCTTGTTCACCAAAGGCATTGTGTATGTTCTCGGAGTGCTTAGCATATGCTAGGTAACCTGAGCACTCTTCTACACACACACACACACACACACACACACACACACACACACTTATATTGTTTCCAGAAGTTGTTGTTAGTGTGTATGTGTGTGTGTGTGTTTTCACCCCTCCCTTTTTTCTTAAAGGAGTTTCCCCTCAGGCGCTTAATTAGATTCAAAACATTGCACGTATATCTATTATGATGCATCTCAAAGAAAGAAAAAAAAACACCCACCCACCTGGTGCGATTTCACAGAAATGCAACTTCAAGAACAAGGAAAGTTGAGAGAGAAATTGGCGGGGGGTGGGGTGGGAGAGGGTGAGGGAGGGGGATGTTTGTAGAAAAGTGTTTATTTTTTCGCTTCTCAACATTGCGAGAGTTTACCTAAAACGGGTTCTTCTGCCATTTTGTGTTAAACTTGATGAGTGACAGACGGCGGTTTATTTATTCCATTTTCTTAAAGCATTCATACGTCTCTGCTTCTCGCCACAACAGCAGTTTCTTGAAAGTATGGCTGGGTGATATGGCACACATTTAACATCGCAATCCTTAAAGGTATTTTCACAGTCCTGGTCATCCTCAACCCAGTCCTCAGGGATGCCCTGCATGGTCCAGGTTTGAACGAACCTAACTTGTAAGACATAAGGTAAAAGCTCTTACTTTGTGTGAATCTTTTGAGGACTGGTTTAAGTCACTTTGATACATGATTTACAGTCGGATCTATAGTTGGAATACGTTGGTGTAATACAACATTTTCATTGCAAACCAGACTATCAGCATAGAAATTTGAATGAAATATAAAATCTTATAAATATTTACATTAGAATCTTAAGAGTTTCTTGACCTTGGATCCCACTTTTGTCTAAATGAGCAGATAATAAACTATGGTTATGTGACATCTACAGCATTGGAACATCGCAGTGTCTACAATGAACCAACAAAATTGATGATGCCATCAGGTGTAGGGGGAGTAGTGCCTGGTAGTAACCCATTACAATGTCCAGAAGAAGGCAGTAAATGCTGTTTGCCAGCCACCATTAAACAACAAAAGATGAAGAACTGCCATAAATTGGCAAAGCTTTTGGGATGCTGTGAGATTATAAGAGATTTAGACAAGCTCTGTGTAACTAAGTCTCTCTATCTCTCACTCTTTCTCTCTCTCTCTCCTTCTCTTTCTCTCTCTCTCTCTCTCATTAAAAGACGATTTAATGGATGTTTGAACGAATGCTAAAGAAACATTCTGTTAAATGAGATGTAAAAGCATGACCCTTTAAAGTAATGAATCCTAAATGGATCTTGGCTTTGACCTGTACACCTAAAACCTTTTTTTTGTGTGTATGTTTGGTTCTTTACTTTAAAGGGTCTTCATGCTTGTACATCTCATTTAATGGATGTTTTAAGGAATGTTAAAGAAACATTCTGTTAAATGAGATGTATAAGTATGAAGAACCTTTAGAGTAAAGAACCATACACACACCATTTGGGATTAATTACCTTTAACGGTGTATTATTTCAAATAGGAATGCAACTCATTTTTATATTGTTTATATACATAAACAGTGCTCTGAAAGGTACCTCAGTGCTGTAGTCTTTCTGACTGACTGTATTACCAAAGCAGTGTCCCTGCGAATTCAAGACGTGAACCGAAGAGCAAATGATAAGTAGGCATGATACAGTCGGTAAACCACTCTCAATATTTGCCTTTCTGAAGAACCTGCGCTTTCTTGGGTGAAGACAGGTCCTATTACAACAATGCACGTGTGCAGCAGAACGCTAAAAGTAATAGGCAAAAGCAGTGAAGTGTTGACTTTACAAAGGATGCAAGGGGGGAAAAATGCACCCTCCCTCTCTTGCTTAACACCCCCATCCCACTCCCACCAGCCCCCCCACCCCCTCTCGCCCGGCTCTCCAGCAGGCTGGCAGCCGAAGTTAACATTTTCACAGAGAATATTCCTTCCCTCCAATAGTGGAGCGTAATTCATTTTCCATCTCTGTTCATTAATCATTGTTAAAATTAGTGATCCATTTCTTCCACTCTGCCATGCCATCTGCACTCAGCTTCGTTACAAACATGACACCTTCCCGCATAATAAAAGCTGACAGGCACGAGGATGCCTTTCCAAATAGCTTTCTGCATATGTGCACCTCTACAACTGATGCCGTTGTCAGACAAAAGTAGGTTATTTAAGCAGCAATCCTCATTTTAACAATGCACACACTCACATATGCACACACACACGCATGCACACAGGCAAAAACACACATACAGACCAGATGCACATGTCCAACAACCAGACATGTATTTACATTTAGGCCAGATTTATCTTCACACAAATACAAATAGTACACACAAATTTGCACACACAAACACATCATATATCTTAGAGACAAACACACACACAAACACAAATATGGGTAGAATCAGAAATGGCAACTCCATTGCTTGGTGAATTCCCAGGCAGGTAAGTCCTGTAGTCCTGCACCACAGTCTATTTCAAACTTGTCAGCAGCGATAAAGAAAAGAAAATGCTGTTTAAATACAGTGAGGCTTTGTTATTTTTGGTGGGCCGCTACCCTAATTGTCACCATGTATATTTTACATATTTTCCAGGGATCCAAGCAATTTTAGGGTGTGAGGAACTATTGTTCATTATTTCTTTATTGATTTAATGCTGTAAGGTGTCAGCTCTGTAAATTCGTGTCACATCCTGTAGCCCTACTTTATTTTATTTTAAACCTGTTTTCAACAGAGATATTACAAAGAAAACAATGTATATAGTCACTAAGGTTTACACTCAGCATATTTTATTCTCACTGGTTGTATTTAGTCATATATATGCTCCATGATCCTGGGGGAATGCTGTTTCATTTTTACTATGTACTGTGTGTAAATGTTACAAATTACAACCAAAACCTACAGTGTGTGTGTGTGTGTGTGTGTGTGTGTGTGTGTGTGTGTGTGTGTGTGTGTGTGTGTGTGTTTGTGTGTCTGTCTGTGTGTAATAAGGGGAGTGGTGTATACTTCACATAGTTAGTTAATAGTTTAGTTCACAAATAAAACAAATAATTTATTTTGTAATTTTTCAGGTTCTAAGCATTTCTAGGGGTCCAATATTTATTTATTTATTTATTTATTTATTTCTCTGGTTAATTGTCATCACAATAATGCTTGAAACCTAGCAATGTGTGTGTGTGTGTGTGTGTGTGTGTGTGTGTGTGTGTGTGTACATTTGCATACATGTTTTCTTACTTACTGCATCATATTGTCATTCCAAATCAGACGGGAACAAAAAGGAATCTGAAACTACGCTTTTGTGAAAGGTAATTATAATAAATTATGCTTAATACTTCCACCTACACTTGAATGATATTTCCATTGGATATTACATATCAGAGTGACCTATTCTCTAGGCAGGTGGAGACAGACAAGCTCTTTGTTCTGTGCAAATGAGAGTGCATATTAATGTTACATTGTGTGTGTATGTGTGTGTGTGTGTGGCTGCCTACATATTAAACTCGGAGTAGCATATGTGTAAATATGCCAGTGGATTGCGTATGTTGATGAGTGACTAAGTGTGTGTTTGTGTGCCTGTGCTGTGCGCTCATGTGTATGTGTATGTGTGTGTGCGCTAACGTGTGCGTCAGTGGGTGTTTAGCACGGACCGTCTCAGTTGGCTGAGGAGAGCATGGTGGTGCTGATATAATGAGCAGTTTGGAGCAGATGATGCTCGCGTGTTAGCAGCCAGAGCCTTTTGCCTCCATCCCTCCAGATCCAGAGCAGAAGCCTGTGTTTGCTTTCAGCAGGCCTGGGCTCCTCTCCCTCCCTCCCCACAAAGTGCCCCCCACTCTGTCCCAGGCCAGTCCATGGCTCCCCTGGAGCCTCAGGCCCACACTATTAATCTATGTAATGCCCCTCAAAAAGGGGGCTTTTTCACACCACCAAGAGCTGAGCTCATTCAGGGCCAAAAGCCACACCGTGGAGTCAGCTGTCTACCCAACTGCTGTCTTAACATACAGCTCACACACACACATGCACTTGGAAGTACACATAACATGCTGATGTCGCAAAGTACAGTAACAAAAACCAATTCAACATCCTATAAACACAAAGGCTGATCAATAGATTGTGTGTCGATCATAATATTGGTCGATGCAGAACTGAAATCTGTTCAAAAAATTTGTGCAATATACACCAATCAGCCTCAACATTAAGCCACTAGCAGGTGAAGTGAATAACACTGAATGTTTTGTTACAATAGAACCTGTCAAGAAGTGGCCATATTAGGGGTATGGGTACTATAACATGGGCATATTTGGCAGCAGGTGAAGTGTATGTTTCTGAGGTAGATGTGTTGGAAGCAGCAAAAATGGGTATGGGTAATGGTCTGAGTGTCATTTAACTTGTAATGGATAACAGGGTTAGAACACCTGCAAAACAGCAAGCCTTGTGGGATTAATTTCTAGCCCTTCTAGCCTGATCCTACAACAGAACTACTGTAGCACACATTAAAAAAAAAGTTAATGCTGATTATGATAGAAAGATGTAAGAACACACAGAGCATCCCAGCTTGCTGTAACTGATGCTGTCCACCACTGAAAGTGCCTACAATGGGCATGTGAGCATCAGAACTGAACCATGGAGCTATAAAAATGGTGGCCTGGTAAAAATTATTTAATTCTGTGGATAGAATGTGGCTCACTTACCTTGGAAAGAGATGTCAGTATAGGAAGGAGGCAAGCCAGCTGTAGAGGTGTGATGCGCCAGGTAATGTTCTGCTGAGAAATCTTGGGTCCTGGCATTCATGTGGATGTTACTTTTACAGATACCACCTACCGAAACATGACCAAATACAGCCCTTCATGTCAGTGGTGTCCCCAAATGGTAGTGGCTGCTTTCAGCATTATATATTGTACATTACAACAATGCAAACATTGGAACGGTCTTAGGAACATGACAGAGAGTTGATTGAAGGTGTTGATCTGGCCAAGCTTCCCAGATCTCAGTCTTATCGAGTATCTGTGGGATGTGCTATACAAACTAGTTTGACCCATGAAGGGTCCACCTCAAAACTTGACGGATCTGCTTCTGACACCCAAGAGCAAGACACTGTACCATATATTCAGAGGTCTTGTGGAGTTCATACTTCTATGGGTCACAGCTGTTTTGGTGCCTACACAATATTAGGCAGGTGGGTTATGGCTAATTGGCATAACAAAAGTAAATTAGTTTGTTTAAAATAATGCAAACCAATCATGTCATATTTTGAAATGTGTGACACAACGGCAGTATGTAGCTTTATATGTAGCTATATAGCAAAAATCATTTCGTTAAGTTTTGCCATGAAACGGTTGTATAGAAACAACAGAAAACTCAAGGCTGTGTGTTACTACAAGTAACATCTCATGTTCTATCACCTAGGAATTATCAGAAAAAAACTGGGGAATATGACAATATTTATTGTTATTGTGCTAAATCTCACCAGAATACACTTTTCTGATCATATTTTAATACTCTCAGTATTTAAAGAACACTGAGCAATCGCTTGTTTCCTTATAAAGAAAGAACAATTCCTCTTGTTTGATTCTATTCAGTGTGAAGTGCTGCAAAAGTAGATGGGATATTTTCAAATGTCTGAAAAAAAAACATATACGACACATTGTGTATCCTGGAAATATATTGAACAATTGTGATTATTTTACCTTTTCACACACTCCTATGTCAGAATACTAGTATTTTGTGTATATCCAATATGAAGCACATGCATGTAAAGGTACAAATGTCACAAAGATAAATGGATGTATCAAAAATGAAGTCTTAAGTTTTATAATGGTTAAGGTTCAAGGGGCTAACCCCTATAGACAACTACACATGAATTAATGTACACATTAACACACACACACACACACACACACATCGTCCTGCACGCGCAAGCACATTTAATTTCAGGTTCTCAGCAGATCTGAATTCCAGAAAGAAAGGAGGGATAGAGGCCAGGCCCCTCTGGACTGATTAGCATCATTTAAGAAAGAGCACTGTGCAGAACAGCAGCAGCCGAGCCGCCGAGATGGGTGGCCTCTCCCCACATTACAAGTCAATACCCAGTAAACTCATTTGAATTGAACATAGAGAAGAAACACTCCAGGACCCCTGGCCCCCGCACGCATTTCCCCTTTCACCCCCCACCCCAACCCACATATGTACTTGTACTTATGTATTCTTTTTATTTCCTCTTTTATTTCCCTCCGAGTGCCCTGAACGTTGGTGACTGCAGAATAGTGGCTAAGGTATGCATATACATTAAAAGTCGCACAATGCTTCTTTTCAAGAGGTATGAAAAAAAAAACAAAAGAGAAAAGCACCACCCCAAACAATTGAGCA